>CM035797.1:41091452-41303952 GCA_020466265.1 Siphamia tubifer
TTAAAATTATTATTTAAATGGTTGTTTTTAGATTAATTGTTATTATTTTGGTTTGTTTTTATCAAACATTCTTAAGAAAGAGGTTAATAATGTAATAATCCCATATCATTAAATTCACACTGGTGTACACAGTGAAGTGTTACCACAGTAGAAACACCCATGTGTACTCCCTCACCCCCCCACCCTCACCCACAGTCAGGCCAAAGGTTGATTATCTGCCTAAATGTCCCAACGCTCTACCCTTTTTCTCCAGGCGTAGAATAATGAGGAGTTAATTTGGCTCCTGCAGATAACTCCAATAAAGCAAGAGAAAGATAAATTGCTTCCTTTCTTTGTTTCTTTTTGCTTCCGTCTATTTTTTTTTCCTTTCTCTGCTGTCACTTGGGATAAAAGAATCTGCTAAATGACTAATATAAAAACCTCTGCCCCCCCACCACCACCTCTTCTATCTTCTACATCAGGGTTGTCAAACATATGGCTTGGGGCCCAAATATGCCCCCTCTCCAAAAAAAACCAACAAAAAAAACCAGGGTTCTAATCTGGTCCTGAGATGAATCCAAATATACACAGTCCAGGCTGTGGAACTGATTTTAATTCCAGTTGCACATTCATTCTCTTTTTTTTTTTTTTTTCCTGAATTCAAGATGTTATTTTATTTATTTATTTATTGCTTAATTCAAGTTTAAAAAAAATCTGCCAATTTATCCAGTGAAAATAATCTTCAGTCATATTTGTCCAGATCTATTGTCTATAAATCAGTTCTTATATGTGACTGAAAAGTTCTTCTTTAGTTGATTCTGTCTGATTTTTAAGTGTGATGAAATATTTGGACTAGAAATGAGACAAATACACTTGGTCAAATTTTGATTATTTTCCAAGTCTAATAAAAAAACAAAACATAACGACTTTATATTTTCTTTTCAGTTTGATATGCCAACAATAATATTCCATTATGCCAATAAGTATTAATAATGTATTGGTTTTAGTATTAAAAAATCATGTTAAATTATGAATATACTTACTTTTATAAACTATGCAAACAAAAATACAATATAGATTTGCTTTAAATAAACCAAACCATCTATAAATCAGTTCTTATATGTGACTGAAAATTTCCTCTTTAGTTGAGTCTTTCTGATTTTAAATGTGATGAGATATTTGAACTAGAAATGAGACAAATACACTAAATATGTGTCTTTGTTTTATGGTTTAGATCATTCTCTTGTCATTTTACTCTAATGGTGCTGACAGTAGAACCTGTGAAACGAGCCCCCCCTGCCGCTAAAAAAAAAAAAAAAAAAAAAATGTTATATTTGCATTACTTACTCTGTTTTTTTTGCACTATTCATTCTATTTATTGTACTATTCATTCTGTTTACTCTGTTCCTTAGATGTTTTTTACTTATTTATTTAGTATGTGTGCTCCGGAAGCCAAGCAACGACATCTCGTTGCCAAAAATCCCACTGTTGTGTGTATTCTTGTGCAATGACAATAAAGGAAGTCGAAGTCTAACATTAACCTCTTTAACTCCTGTTCCTCCTCAGGTATCCGCTAACATCGCTCTGAAGGCTTTCCTCATCCAACCCTCCAACTTTCTGGGTTTATCCTGCACGGCTCATCAGAGGCCGCCGTCGTCCGCCGCCCCCGCCCCTCCCTGACAACCCCTCCCACTTTGACAAGGACATGAGCAGGAAGCGTGACACCGTGGGGGAATCATTGCTCAACCTTAAATGCCACACTGTCAACAGCAGCGGCTCACCGGCAAGTCAGCTCAGTAAGGTAGGAAGCAGCATTTCTTAAGTTGTGTGGAACTTTTTAAAATATGCAACCTATTTTTTTTTCCTTTTCTTTTTTTTTTTCTCTTTTTCGCTGGGCCCTGTTGGCATAACTATCTCTCACTCTCTAGATAGGTAGGTAGATGGATGGATGGATATGTGGATAGGCTGGGAATGATATGCTTTTGGGTACTGATTCAAATTAATTTGCCATTCTTCGATATTCATGAATTTCCACTTGCCTTTTTAACACCAGACCAGGTGAAAAAGCTGAATGATGATGCCTACAGATCATATCAGGAGCCATAGCCTTTATTATTATTAACAGACTTGATAATAAAGAGTACATGTCCAGCTCTGCTCTTCGCTTCTGTTAAAAAGCCAACACAGTTTAATTATTGGAACAACTCATTTTCTCTAAGTTTTCAGATATCCCACGCTGTTGAACGCACCTCTGTGTTTAGAATTAGCCGCTGCGTTGCCATCTCACCCTCTTTTTTTTCCAACTCTAATTCATATACTCCTGGTTTATTACTGTGTGTAAATACCACAAGGTGAGATTAATAACAGAGTACAGTTGGAACAGATATTATCAAAGTGTATTGTTTATCTGCACACAAGTTAATAGTGTTTAACGTTGCTGTGTTGTTGAAGCTAATACGATAGTAAGCTAGCTGTCATCTGTGTGTCTTCTGTGAGGTGATTTCTGTGTATTCCATGATAAATATTATACATCTGAGTGACTCATACAATTGTCTACAGTCTTTACAAGTCGAATTTTTTGCCACCTTAAAATTAATCATTTTAATATGGGAAAAATCGACTTTTGAACAAAAAAGTGATTAAAAAATGATAAAACAAAAAAATCCCAATACATATGTGAATTGTTTTGTTTTTTTTCTCCCACCCCTAGTATTTACGTGTAAAATGTTATTTTTCAAATGTAGAATTTCACATATGATCAAGGCCACATTGAGGAGAACTTTGCTGTTGGAACTCTTTTTTTTTTTTTTAAATATAAAAAAGCCAAAATACAGTCCCTGTTAAAAGGGCACTTTGGGTGTTAATCAACAAAGGGGCAGGTGCCAGAGCCCCTGTAGCACCCCTGCTCTGCACATGCCTGGTTATCTTTATTCAAATGTTGCAGCTTTTGAAAACATTTTAGATTTTGATTTGATTGAGACCATCCAAGAGATTCTTCTTCTTCTAATAATAATAATTTGAAGTCATCAGGGAGATTAAGAGTATCCACAGTTTTCTATTTTTGAAACTCAAATGCTTAAATGCAGGGATTAAAGAAGAAAAAATGAGAAAAATAAATTCTAAAAGCAGCAAAATGGGCAAATGAGAGAGGATGGAAATGAAAAATGGAGCACAGCTTGTACAGTAGCTGTTGGGAATGATAAAATGATAACATGATAAAATGAATTTTCTAACACCACATGACTGAAGGAAGTGAGAGGGATTCACAGCTGCTCTAAAGTCCACTGCTGACTATTTGTCCCGGATGGATGACACCTTGTTTGGGTTGGTTGACAAGCCGTACATCAGCTGTTTGATGGGTGGGGTTGTTGTGAGGGCAGGGCCTGCAAATAGGACGGTAATTTGGGAGTGGGTGAATGCGGACCCTTCCTATGTGATGGATACGATGGCCTTGTGCTAATGTCACCTTAAATCAGCTGTGGCCACTCGCTGGTTTTGGTTTTGGTCGTTGTGGTGACAAATACTGTGTCAGCAGATGAGGAGCAGGGGTGTTGCTAGGGTCTCTTGGGGCTTCAAGGAAGAAATCCCTGGGGCCCCCATGCCACCTATGAATGTCACAAAAAAAATTCAACATTTCCAGGACATTTGAGATGAAAATTAAAACAAAGCCCGAGGTTATCAGTAACCGTTGTTGTACAGTTGCTTTTTGACACCTGATTTTCTCTCTTATGAAAAAATATCTCCATGAACAAAACACAGTAAAAACAAACACATTTTTTTCTGAATATTGAAACTAAACCATCCTTTCAGAACACGTCATCGCTGACATATCAGGTGTTAAAGGGTTAATGAACAATTAGTTAAGAAAATATAGCAACAGAGGAACCGAACCAACCCAATTAGCCGCCATATTGTACGGGAAACAAAACTGTTGGAAGATTGAAGTTGACTTCTACCTGAAATAAAAAATGAAAACAAAATCAATGAGTTAATATTTCAAGAAATCCTTTCAAAAGGCCGTGTCTCTGTCCTGCTCAGATATTAAATCCGTCAGCAGCTTGTACCGTTAAAGACGTCCACAGACTTTTTCTTCAGGAACTGCTTACTCCACCTTTAACATTTAGTCGGAGTCCTTGTTTCCTCCATGTCACACTTATTTCAGCAGTTTCAGCAAAAGAGCAACTACAACTAACAAGGACGTACGTGCACCCAAATGTCAGCGCGCTGTTACTTTGTTCTGTATAAATGAACAGAAGCAGTAAAGGAAGGATCCTGTTTCAGTCCAATTGATTTGTGGGCACTTCCAGCTCCTTCTGCTATAAGTGATTCTCCCATCATCCCCCTGGGCTCCCAGACGCTCATGCACGGGTGTAAATATGGTGTTTGTTTTTATCAGTGGAAACACTCTGTTAAACTGACAAGAAAGGATGGCGTCGCTTAAATGAGTTCGACATGTAAGTGGAATGAAAAACAATCTGCGCTAGAAAAAAAAATTGCTAAGTTGAAAAAAATGGAATACAAAATATTTTTGTTTGTGTTACATTAAAAACAAATGTGTCAATAGGACAAATAGAAATGATCTTAATCAGATTTGTTGAAATAATAATATTCCAGATCTATTGTCTTGTTTATGACATTTTTTTTGCTTTATTTTTCCCTTTTTTCAGTGATTTATCACTATTTTATTACAGTCCGTGTATCATTTGTTCATTCATTTTTCAACCTGTTAATTATTTTTTCCAAAACCAAAATGAAAAAAATGGATAATGATGCGTTTTTTCAGTTTTCATTTTTGTGTTCAAATGAATAATGAAAAAAAGGATAACGGCCATTTTCCTTTATATCCAATTTTGACCTGAAGCAAGTTGAATAAACCAGAAATGACCTTTGACCCGCAGTGACAAAGATGGAAACCTACATCCTATTTGGGGAAACTAAGCGGGTCAATCTAAGACCTGGAGATATGACCACAGAGAAACTTGGTGTCATATCATACCACAAATGTAAAACTGTCTTTGTTGTGAAATAGTTTGAATTACATTTTTTTTTCAACCTTTTCAAGAATTTAAACAGAAAGTTGAACAACATCCATTCCCATTTTTGTCCTTTTCTTCTTATAAAACACAGTTTTGTGGTAGATTTTGGAAACTCTACGTCTCCCTGATAATAGTTGTAAATTATTTACACATCGGCCATGTTTTCACATAATTATTGACAAAAAAAATTTAATCCCTTGTTGGTCACACTACAAAAATCACAATAAAAAAATATAGTTTTGCTTTTTCCACCTCACAGGGACTATTATAACATAAAACCTAGATTTTTTTTTTTACCGAGTCTAAATTTCTTACCAACATACTGTAATTTGTGACTTGGTTCAAATTAGATGTATTAACTTTTTGTGTTTGTATCATTAGTGATTAGCATTAGCAATTAGCATTAGCATTTCACAACCTTTTACTATCATCTCTACCGTTTGGGCATGTTTTCTCCAAATTATTAAATGAATACCAAAGTATTTCTGACACATGATGAGGATTATTTATGTAAAATACTCTGTAAATGTTAATAAAATTTAATAAATTGAAAAAGAAAAGGTCATAGCAGAGGTGTTGGTTATGATCTTCTTCTTTGGTGGTATATATATATACACTAGCATGACCTGAATATATCTCAGACGCTGCCACCCAGTGGTGTTTTTGTGTATTACACTATTCTTACAAAAGGAGGAGTTTGGATTAATTTAAATTTAGATTAAATATCGGGTTTCAGTTACCTCCACCAAACGGTTGAGCTGCCCAACAAAGCGTTAAAAAGTCCAAGTGTTTTCACAATTATGGCACTGAAAATGTTAATTCAAGCAAAAACATAATTTATTGATTTTTAAAATCTGTTTTATGACATGCATTTTTTCCAGTGTGTATTAGATTAGGTCTAAATGTTCCAAATGCTCAAACTTTCATCCCAATCATTTGAATCCCTTCCTTTGAATTTGCTCTAATGCTGCCTCTAATTACTTTTTCTCAAAGTGAAGTTTAACAAATGACTGTGTCTGTGTAATTCTTGCACCAAGAAAAGCAAATGAAGCTTCTGCACCGTCGTACGATAGGAAAATAAGGATAAGACGTGTAATTGCCTCTTCAGATAATCACTCATATCATGATTTCATCACCTGGATCAGCAAAGCAAAGTTCTTCTGCAGACATTAGTGACTGTGACGGAGATTATTAGTGTCCGAGCCACTTCCTGGCACCGTGACATGGTCATAAGAGTCAGCTGCAGAATTTTTCTCTTTATTTAACCATCCTTAAGTAATTTATCACCATTTATTTCAATATTATCTTGTGTATTTTGACTTTTTTGTTGTATTTAATTGCTGATCATGTCGATTGTTAATAAAAGGTTAGAGTAAAGTTAAGGGTTATTATATAAAAAATAGAGAAAAGTAAAAAAAAAAGGGACTTATTCAGGAAAATATTTCATTAATTTAACATAAACCCAGTGTGTCCATCCACTGTCATTGATCCAACTCCATTACAATGGTTTACAATGAAGAGATAAAAGGAACAAATAAACATTGGTTGTTCTTTCTTTTTAGTGCTCTGTAATAGATGTACTTATAATTCTTCTTTCAGGCTGTTTTTGTGACAGTTTTATTCTTAAATACCTGATGAATTTGGGTAATTTTAAGCAATAAATCTGCGTAAAGGTCATTTGTGTGTGTGTGTGTGTGATGCAGAAGTGTATTCATGTTTCCAGCTCATTACACATGCACACTGAACACAGCTCGTCCTCCCCAGGCCTTTCACACACTCACACCTTCACGCTGCCCAGTTTTTTTTTCCAGCTCCGGCTCCTCTGGAACAGGAGCGCCGCTGCTCCAGACCACTTTAACGCTAATTGTTGAGGGAAACCAAAGTGACTTCAAATGCTCCTGAAAAAGCTCTAATCTATTCACCGCAGCACAACAATACCTTTGCACCCCTCCTCCTTCTACCTCTGACAGCTCATGTGGGGAAGGACTCGCCAATTATCCATAATCTGGTCGACTCTTGCAGTCGTCGTTTTAGCACACACTCCGTTTGTAATAAAAAAAAAAAACTCTGATCCACTTTAGTGCTGCTTTAATGATCAAATATGCACCAAATATGTAACAAGTGGTGACAGTCACAACAAACCCCACCCCTTGGAAAAATTTTAGCTCTTAATGCGTGTCTTCCTCTCAAAATGTGACACTATAGGTTTGACCTTCAGGGTCAAAGGTCATGATGGCATTTGGGAGCCCACATGTACCTTCCTATCTGTCAATAATAGTAACTGAATATTTCTCATCATTGTTTTTGTAGTTTCCATAATTTGAAATCATGTGACCTTGATTTTGACGTTTCAAGGTCAAAGGTTATGATCCCATTTTGAAGCCCAGGCTCGTTTTCCTATGTGTCAATAATAGTAACTGAGTATCTGTCTCCACTGGTTTTTCTATTATAATCCATTTAGAGGTTTTTGGTAGTGACCACCCCCCCCCCCCCCAGTGATCCCCGACCTTTTGGGTCAACAATAGTCCAAAGTATTTACACACAAGATGCTAAATTGATAGACCAGCATTTTGATGTTCACTGTCTACGATAAATACTTTAAAAAACTATATTCAAAATTCGATTCAAACCCTTATTGTAACCTTGACCTTTGACCTAGAAATGTGTCTTTCAAGGATTTGATGACAATGCACGCATTTTTCACCAAAGTTTTTAGAGTTACGACCCTTTAAAATCCTGTGACCTTCAGTTTGCCCTTTTAAGATCAGGGTCAAAGGTCATGATTTTATTTTGAAACCCGTGCAAGGTTGCCTGTCTCTCAATAACTGTAACTAAGACTCTAGCTCCATGTTTTTTTTCCCCATTATAGTCTATTTGAGATTGAGGCAGTGACCCCTGACCTTATGGGTCAATAATAGGTCAAAATCTTTTCACACAAAATACAGACTTAAAGTTATATCCAAAATTAAATTTGGACTTTTACTGCAACCTCTGACCTTTGACCTAGAGTCTTCAAATTTGACCTTCCAGGTTCTGATGTCAATGCACATCAACAGTGAGAGCAAAAATACGCTATATCTAAAACTGAGTATAGAGGAATGAAAAGGAAATTCATAATTTGTCCCATCTCTGATAATTGTGTAAACACATTTGGTGACCTTGACCTTTGACCTACATTCACCAAAGTTAATGAGGCAATGAAATGGAAAAAGCTGTTTATCATCACAAAATATGAAAATGTGACAGATGGATATATATATTTATATATATATATATATATATATATATATATATATATATTTTTTTTTTTTTTTTTTTTTTTTTTTTTAAATGATCCTTATTAAGACTCCAGTTACCTCTTCCTCACAAATGAACTTATAATTAGCTGCTGCTCCGGTATATATTATCATACACTGTCTAAATCACGTGCTTAAATAAAGATGACATTTTGCTGAAATTAGATTATAGCCTATCGATGAATTTTAATTTCTTCTTGCAAATGTCAAGAGCGATCTGAGTGATGAACTGTCATGGCTGGAGTCGGTCGTATTAGGAAACGAGCACACGGTGTTCTCCAGTTTATATGACTGGTGTTTTGGAGTTTCTATCTTTTTTTATGTTATTTAATTAATTTATTTTAGGTCATTTTTAGTGGATTTTAGCATGTTTTGTGTATTTTTTTTTCCTCCAGGTTTTTTGTGGAAATTTTTACTTAAACAAACCCCCCAACTGAAACAAAACAATCTACCAACATAAAGTGTTTTAATCATAATTAATCAAAATTAATTAATCCAAAGCAACACTGTCATTAATCAGGTCAGTCATTTGAAACCCTAATTTAAACGTGTATAGAAATGAAGATAAAGATGTTATGAACATTGTAAAAATATGTTTAGGATATAATAAATAAAAACAAAAAGAAGGTTGTTTATAAAGTGTATTGTTGAATCCCTTTTTTAAGCCTGTGTGGAACATACAAAACAACAGTGACATGAATAATGGTAATAATAATTGGGGGGGGGGTTCTTCTGTGTGAGTTCTCATAGGGAAGTCTCACTATTCTACATTTTGAAAACCCGTGACCTATGGCGTTAATGCTAATGTGATGTTTTCTACGCTAACGCTTGAACCACTTGCATATATATCTTTTTATATTTAATTAGTTGAAATGTAAAACTAAATGAGATTCTCCAGCTGGAAGGCTTCTGTAATCCTATGCTTGAATATTGTGAGCGTGAGGAGTAATTGCTGCCGTGACCGCATTTAGCTGAGACAAATCTCACAAATTTAGGTCTTGCTGAAGCAAATGTGGTGGTTGAAACAGCATATTAAATTAAAACATGTGTACGAGGGAGCCTTAGTGTAGATGTAGCGCAAATAGACGGCGTCACATGCAATTAAAATAAAAAAAAAAAAGCTATGAGCAGAATGAATGGAGTCTGAACATCTGTGGTCAGAGAGCAAACTTTTATGAGATAGATATATTTAGTACAACACACACACACACAGTGATTACAATAATCTCACCCAAACATGTACATACACACAGCATTTATTTATTTATTTATTTATCTATCTACTTATTTATTTATTCATTAATTTTACATATTCCTGTTTAGTTTATTATTTTCTTCTTTTTTCAGTTTTTTTTTAGGTTTGACCTTTTCCTGAGGCTGTGTTCCTGACCCATAATGCATTTCTGTTCATGTGTCCCTAACGTCCACGTCTACATCACGTTGCGTTCACTTGCACGGCCGTCACAGTTTCCCATTGACATGAACTGAACTTTGTTCTTAACTTAGTGAAAACACTCTTTAACGGTGGAGCTCCTGAACTGGCCACAGACTCTCCCTTAGGCTCCGCCTCTTTTCCACGCTGCTCCTTCCGTCCTGGAGGAGCGGATGGACAGACAGACGGACAGAGTGTGATCTGCTGCTGGTCTCAGTCTGGCACACGCTCAGAACCATTTAGAGCCTGTTTGGGTCCAACTGGACTCAGACACACAGCATATGGTCCTGCTGCGACACACCTGCCAAAAAGTGCTGTAATAAAACACAGCCTTACATCATCCACACACTTTTAGATGATGCAGGTTTTTCACAAGCGTGTGTCTGATTTATGTGTAGAATTAACACAAATATATGCAAGTAAGTGTTTTAGAGTCTGTGGAACAAAACAACACTGACCTCTGCTGCGTCACACGACAGAGAGTTTTATTTAAAGCAAAGGGGTCCCAACATATGGCCCTGGAGCCAAATCTGGCCCCCCAAAGGGTCCAGTCTGGGTCCCCAAATGTTCCACTCTGGCCCCTCCCAAAAATGTCCAGTCTGACCCTGCCACTGAAGAACCCACAAACTACACACTGTAAAAATAAATGAAATAAATGTGTGTATATATATATATATAATTAGTTTTTCTTTATTCAAGGTTAATTTTGCTTAATTCAAGCTTTATTTTTCTTAAATTATTTGTGATTCATGATTAAAAGAAATAGTGTATTTATCTGAGGTCATTGTTGGTTCCATCTTGGGGGAAATATGTCTATATTGATCTTTTATTATTAGGTCTAAACAGATGGAAAAGTGACCGACATTAACATAAACCCAGTTTCACAGAAGACGTCGTACATTATTCATAAACACAGAATGCATAACAGGGACATTGCATTAGATTAATGTTAGTGAAGTTGTCCTCACAGCTGTTTATTAACAACATAATTCAGATTTAAACTGTGGAGTTTGAACAAACAACTCGTCCTTCACACTTTTGACACTTGAGTGTTTTGTACTGAAACCCAGTTTTCATGTTCAAAGGAAAACTCTCACACATTAATATTAAAAGTTTTCACAGATGTTTTTTTTTTTTTTTTTTTTTCTTCATGGTCGCCCACTTTCTTTGCTTGTGATAATAGTGACGTACTTGTGTGACACCCACAGTTCCAAAAGCCTCCTCAAACAAACCTAATTGGTTCAGATGAATCTAAAGTCAGTTTTGGTTTCAGGCTGAAAAGGCGTCTGCTTTCATGTGCTTTCGCTCTGATCTAGTTCAAAGTACAACCTTTGCTTTGACACGCAAATAGTTAAAATATAAGAATAATCCTCTAGAATATGTACAAATATCCTTCAGATATATTTAGCCACAGAAGAACTTTAGTGCACATTGAGTCTTTTCCCAGTTCTGAGAAGAAGCACGCTGTAAAAAAAAGTGTCATTTTTAGTCCAAATGTTTCATCAAACTTAAAATCAGACACAATCACCAATGCCATTTTAGAGCCTACATTGTTATTGAGTACTTATTACCAAACCTTTTGTAGTTATGACCCTTTAAAATCATGTGACCTTCAATTTGACCTTTTAAGACCCCTCCCTCAAGGTCAAAGGTCATGATTTTATTTTGAAACCCATGCATGGTTCCCTATCTGTCAATAATAATAACTAACACTTTATCTCCACAGTTTTTTTTTCCATTATAGTCCAGTTGAGATTGAGCCAGTGACCCCTGACCTCTTGGGTCAACAATTGGTCAAAATCTATACAAACAAGATACACACTTAAATATCAGCATGTTGGTGCTCACTGGAAGTCTGTAAGATGAATAGTTCAAAAGTTATATCCAAAATTTATTGTGACTTTTTTTTTTACCTTTGACCTAGAATGTTCAGATTTGACCTTCGACCAAATGAGAGCAAACATAAGTTATAGAGGAATGAAAAGGATATTCTTGATTTGCCCTATTTCTGATCATTGTGAAAACACATTTTTGGTGACTGTCACCTTGACCTTTGACCTACACTCACCAAATGTGATGGGACCCATCCCACCATGCCTGAAAATGTCATGGAAATTGGTCCAGTAGTTTTTGTGTAATGTTCCTGACAATCAAAAACAAACCTAATAAAAAAAACAATACCCTTGGGAGGTAATAAATTGTATATATTTTAAGTATTCCAGGAAAAAAACACTTTTATTGACAGTGCTATACATATCAGACTATTCTAATTAGGTTACACCTGAAAGTCCATCAATCATATTTGGTCACTATTATAATATGTTAAAGACGTCAGATGACAATAAAATACAAAAAATAAATAAGAATAGAGATAAAAGAAATGTTCATTTCATGTTAAACCATGTATAAATAAATGTAGGGATAAAAAAAGCCAAAATTTTAATAAATAAATAAATTATGCAGAAATAAAATTATCAAGCCATTTTTTTAATGTCTGTATTTACTTATTTTTTTAATATGACAAGGATATATATAAAAATGTTCCTCTCGCCCCACGTGGGCGGTGTCTCCTTCAGGCTCGGGTCCTCTACCAGAGGCCTGGGAGCCTGAGGGTTCTGCGCAGGATCTTAGCTGTTCCTAGCAATGCGCTCTTTTGTACAGAGATCTCTGATGTTGTTCCTGGTATCTGCTGGAGCCATTCTCCCAGCTTGGGGGTCACTGCCCCTAATGCTCCGATCACTACTGGTACCACTGTTGCCTTCACACTCCACATTTTCTCTAACTCCTCTTTCAGCCCTTGGTATTTCTCAAGCTTCTCATGTTCCTTCTTTCTGATGTTGCTATCACTGGGGACTGCTACATCTATCACCACCACTGTCTTCTCATGTTTATCCACCACCACTATGTCAGGCTGATTGGCCATCACCATCTTGTCAGTCTGGATCTGGAAGTCCCACAGGATCTTGGCCTGTTTGTTCTCTGTCACCTTTGGGGGGTTCTCCCATCTTGACCCTGGGACCTCCAGTCCATACTCTTTACAGATGTTCCTGTACAGTATGCCCGCTACCTGGTTATGCCTCTCCATGTATGCCTTGCCTGCCAGCATCTTACACCCTGCTGTGATGTGCTGGACTGTTTCAGGGGCTTCTCTACACAGCCTACACCTGGGGTCCTGTCTGATGTGGTAGACCCCGGCCTCTATTGCTCTGGTGTTCAGGGCTTGTTCTTGTGCAGCCATGAGTAGTGCTTCTGTGCTGTCCTTTAGTCCAGCCTTTTCCAGCCACTGGTATGTCTTTTCCATATCAGCCACTTCCTCAATTTGTCGATGGTACACGCCATGCAAGGGTTTGTCCCTCCATGATAGCCCCTCTGGTTCCTCGACCTTACTGGGCTTTTGTTGCCTGAGGCATTCACTTAGCAGTTGGTCATTGGGGGCCATTTTCTTGATGTATTCCTGGAGGTTCGCCGTTTCCTCCTGGACAGTAGTTCTGACACTTACTAGTCCTCGGCCCCCTTCCTTTCGCTTAGTGTACAGCCTCAGGACACTGGACTTGGGGTGGAACCCTCCATGCATGGTAAGGAGTTTCCTTGTCTTGATATCAGTGGCTTGTATCTCTTCCAGTGGCCAGGATATTATCCCAGCTGGGTATCTGATTACTGGCAGGGCATAGGTGTTAATGGCCTGGATCTTATTTTTGCCGTTCAGCTGACTTTTCAGGACCTGTCTTACCCTCTGTAGGTATTTGGCTGTGGCTGACTTCCGAGCTGCCTCCTCATGATTACCATTTGTCTGTGGGATCCCTAGGTATTTGTAACTTTCCTGCACATCTGTGATATTCCCTTCAGGTAGGTCAACCCCTTCAGTTGTGATCACCTTTCCTCTTCTAGATATCATCCGCCCACATTTATCTAGTCCGAATGACATCCCAATGTCTTTGCTGTAGATCCGGGTGAGGTGAATTAGGGAATCAATGTCACGCTCATTCTTGGCATACAGCTTGATGTCATCCATGTAGAGGAGGTGGTTGATGGATGTTCCACTTCGGAACTGGTATCCGAAGCCACTCTTTGAGATGATCTGGCTGAGGGGGTTTAGACCTATGCAGAACAGCAGGGGGGACAGAGCATCTCCTTGGTAAATGCCGCATCTGATGTTCACCTGTGCAATTGGCTTTGAGTTGGCCTCCAGAGTTGTCTTCCACAGCCTCATTGAGTTCTGGATGAACTCTCTTAGTGTCCTGTTGATGTTATACAGTTTTAAGCATTCCAGTATCCATGTATGTGGCATTGAGTCATAGGCTTTCTTGTAATCAATCCAGGCAGTGCACAGGTTGGTGTTCCTCGTCTTGCAATCTCGGGCAATTGCCCTGTCAACCAGTAGCTGGTGTTTGGCTCCCCTGGTGTTGTTGCCTATTCCTTTCTGTGCTCTGCTCATGTATTGCTCCATGTGCCTACTCATCTTAGTCGCTATGATGCCTGATAGAAGCTTCCATGTGGTGCTGAGGCAGGTTATAGGCCGGTAGTTAGATGGTATTGTTCCCTTCTGGGGGTCCTTCATTATGAGGACTGTCCGGCCCTGGGTTAGCCACTCTGGGTGGTTTCCCGATATCAGCAGCTGGTTCATCTGTGCTGCTAGGCGTTCATGGAGTGCTGTCAGTTTCTTAAGCCAGTAGGTATGAATCATGTCGGGCCCTGGTGCTGTCCAGCTCTTCATTTTGGACACTCTGGTTTGGATGTCTGCTAGTGTGATGACTACTGGGTCTTGTTCTGGGAGTTGGCTGTGCTCTGCCTGTAAGTCTGTCAGCCATTGGGCATTGGTGTTATGTGTTGCCTCCTTCTCCCAGATGCTCTTCCAGTATTGCTCAGTTTCAGCCCTAGGTGGGTCTGTTGTCACCTTGCCCCCCTGCCATTGAGAGTAGACCTTAGCTGGGTTGGTGGAGAATACCTGGTTTATTCTCCTGGCCTCTACCTCTCTTGTGTATCTCTTTAGGCGGGTAGCTAGTGCTGTGAGCCTTTGTTTAGCAGTCTCCAGTGCCTCAGCTGTGGACAGTTTGTTGTATTTCTTGGGCAGTTCTTTCCTCAGATTCACACCTCTGCTTAGTTCTGTTAAAACACTGACTTCTCTCCGTGCTGCCATGATCTTTGCCTCTAGCCTTCTCCTCCATGGGGCAACCTTCTGGCTGCTCTGATTGTTCATCTTGTAGCCAAGCATCTCAAGGATTACGGTTGCTGCTGCATACATCAGCTGATTGGTCTCAGTGATGGTAGTGGTAGGGACAGTTTGCAGTGCAGTGTTCAGGTCCTCCAGTAGAGACTGGTCTGGTACTTTGTTCTTTAGCCTTGGCAAGCAGGTAGTTGTGTTCCCCCAGGATTTCATGATTCTCTTTCTCAGGTCAGCTGCCCTTGTGTTTAGTCTTTCTGGGGCTTGGTACCCAATCTCGATATTTGGGGGTGGTGGTGAAACCACCCCCAAGCTGACCTGTCGTCCTGGCTCCCCCTTGCCGTAGCATCTTTGTACCGTGGATGAGGTACAACGCTGTACCTCATTGATCTCTAGCTGTGATAGCAACCTCTTATTGCGGATATTCGAACACTGAGTTAGGAGCTGTTTCTTAGTCAGTGAGGATGTGGGGTTTCGAAGCAACCATTTCTCCCACATCCTCTGCATGTACCCTCTCTCACTGGGGTTACTCCCGTAGTAACACTCCATCAGTACCATGTTCTCTGCCCTGCTCCATGAATGTCTTGTTCCAGTAGCCAATTTAACATCAGGGTGTCCTGGTTCCTCAACCCCTAACGCGGACCTTGTTGTCCCGGGCGCCGTCCGAGCCGGTATGACTCTATTTATTGTATCGCTCATCGTGAGGTATAGGCATGTATAGCGTAAAGTGCCTTGCCTAAGGGCACACCTGGGATTCGAACCGGCAACCTTCCGCACCAAAGTCAGTGGTGTAGACCACTAAGCTATCCAGTCGCTTAGTATATATATATATATATATATATATATATATATATATATATATATATATATATATATATATATATATATATATATATATATATATATATATATATATATATATATATATATATATATATATATATATATATATATACTGTATATATATAATATACCTAAAGCTGACCAAAGAGTGTGTTGGTGTTACTCCATGTAGCTCCATGTGTCGCTGTATACCCTGGACGACACCACTGACCTTTAGTTCGGATCACAGCGTTTAGAACCAGCGTCATTTAGTTGAAATCAGATCCAGGATTAATTATCCTTAAATTACACAAACATATGGTGTTGTCGCTGTTTCCCTGTTCAGCAGACATTATCCTTGAACTGCATTCACAGTCCATGACAGTTTGGGACAATATTTCCCACTTGAGATCTGCCTCCCCCTCGTCATTGACAGGTAATTAGTGGAAGCCTTTAGGCTGAACTAGGGGGGGGGGTCCCACCTCCTCCTCTTCCTCCTATCGCCTCTGTCTGCTCCACACACACACACACACACACACACACACACACAGAGCTCCACTACTGTTTAATTACACTCTGTGTGGGAGGTGTTTGTTTAGGTTTTAAACAGTGGGGTGTATGTGGACCAGTTTGGGCTTTTTTTTTTTTTTAGGGCAGTGTGTTCTCCAGCCACCCTCCAGGTTCTTCAAGAAAGAAAGAAATATACAATAAATGAATAAATTAATTAATAAAACTAGTAAAATATAAGTACATTTAAATAAATAAATAACGTAAACATTTTATGAAAATAAATATAATCTATTAATTAATTACAATAAAAAATCTGTAATTTAAATGAAATAAATAATTAAATACACATTGAAATCAAAGCTAAAATAATATTTTAAAAATTTATTAAAATAAATGTAAAATAAATGAAAATCAATCAATAAATAAATTTGAAATATTAAGTAAAATCAAAATAAAGATCTAAAATGTATATGTAATATTCTTGAAAACACAAAAATTTATTAAAATGAATAAAATGTAATTAAATTAAATGAATGAATACATATAGACAAGAATACGATACGATCTTTCTTTCTTTTTCATTTCTATAGGTTGTGTCGGTGTGTCTGTCCAAAGGTGTGAGACTTACACACACACACACATGCACGTGTGTGTGTGTGTGTGTGTGTGTGTGTGTGTGTGTGTGTGTGTGTGTGTGTGTGTGTGTGTGCGCAGCTTGACCTTCACACTGTAAACATATAAAACTGTACGCGTGTCCCTGAGGAATCCCATCTTTTTCTGTTTCCAGTTCTGGGAAACAAACAAAACTGTGATGCAGAAGTGAGGAGCTAAGAATGTTATAGACCTTCTAAGAGAGGAAGAGGAAGATGAGGAGGAAGAGCAGGCAAAAAGAGAGCTGGGAATGAACAAAAAAAGAAAATATAGTCAAAAAATTAATATTATATTCATTTTAGTTGTACTTCCACATTCATACCTATTCTCTCTCCTAAAATAACCTGTAAATACTCACGAGTCTTTTTTTTCTCTTTGTAAATTTAATTACACTGAAAAAGTAGTTCTCAAATCCGGTCCTCGTGGCCCACTGTCCTCCATGTTTTAGTTATTTCCCTCTTCTATCACATCTAGTTATTGATCAGCTCTTCAGAAGCCGAATGATGATGTAATGGCTTCCAGGTGTGATGGAAGAGGGAGATATTTTTTTTATTTTTTATTTAATTTATAAAAAATAAAATATATTAATTAAAATCTAACTTATTTATGTATTTTTTTTAAATTTAAAACTGTTTAATTTACATGTTTTTTTTTCTTTTTCAAATTGTTATTTTTATCTGTTTTCATTTACACATTTTTAAATTATTCTTTAAATTTTTTTTTTCAATTTTACATTTTTAATTTGTTTTTATTTAAAAATAAAACATAAAAGGAAAGGGAGATATGTAAAACATGCAGGACACTGGGCCACGAGGACCGGATTTTAGAAACACTGCACTAAAACTGTATAATTTTACAAAAAAACTAAGCAGACAACTTGGGAATATAAACCAGCCTTACAGTGATGTGGGGGGGGGGTGCACCAGTGTGAGTACTGTAGCAGTACTGGGGGTGAGGAGAGTGAAGTGTCTTGCTCAAGGACACAACGGCACATGATTTGGACGACCCTTGGTAGACTTCCAAGAGCAAAAGCCAGAAAAATAAAACAAAAATATTCTTATTAGTAGGTTTGAGAATGTCAGTGGAGGAGTCATGTTTGTGTTTTTCATCCTAATAAGACACTGGTTTTAGAGTTTGTTGAATGAGTGGATGCTGTTGACTTTCTGTGAACTGGAAAAGACGTCCCACAGTGAGCAATTTGTTTCAGCTCGACTTTTCTGGTCAAAACATGAGCGTACGGGTCACCTTCCTAAAACCTGCAGCTCTGTCTGGTGTCACTGTTTAATATGATTCCATTACAGAGCAAAGCATTCGTCCAGGAATTCCAAAAATTCCAGGACGGAAAATGTTGGAAGCAAATTCAGATAAAATTCTTTGTTCATTAGTTTAATTCACGTCACAGTTCATCTGGTTGGTGTCGTATCAGTCACCTGCGCTATCATTGTTTGACAGCGACTGTTTTAACTCTCGTACTGTTTTAACTGTCGCACTGTTTTAACTGTCGCACTGTTTTAACTGTCGCACTGTTTTAACTGTCGCACTGTTTTAACTGTCGTACTGTTTTAACTGTCGCACTGTTTTAACTGTCACACTGTTTTAACTGTCGTACTGTTTTAACTGTCACACTGTTTTAACTGTCGCACTGTTTTAACTGTCGCACTGTTTTAACTGTCGCACTGTTTTAACTGTCGTACTGTTTTAACTGTCGTACTGTTTTAACTGTCGTACTGTTTTAACTGTCGCACTGTTTTAACTGTCGCACTGTTTTAACTGTCGTACTGTTTTAACTGTCGCACTGTTTTAACTGTCGCACTGTTTTAACTGTCGCACTGTTTTAACTGTCGCACTGTTTTAACTGTCGCACTGTTTTAACTGTCGCACTGTTTTAACTGTCGTACTGTTTTAACCGTCGTGCTGTTTTAACCGTCGTGCTGTTTTAACCGTCGTGCTGTTTTAACCGTCGTACTGTTTTAACCGTCGTACTGTTTTAACCGTCGTACTGTTTTAACCGTCGTACTGTTTTAACTGTCATACCGTTTTAACTGTCGTACTGTTTTAACCGTAGTACTGTTTCAGCCATCGTACTATTTTCGCCGTTGTACCATTTTAGCCATTGCACTGTTTTAGCTGTCGTACCATTTTAGCTGTCGCACTGATTTTGCTGTTGCACTGTTTTAGCTATCTCACCGTTTTAGTTGTCGTACCATTTTTTCCGTCGCATCGTTTTAGCTGTCGAACCATTTGCGCTCTCAGTGCTTTCCTAGTTTTATACTCAACTATAACCACAGATCCATGCATATCCATAATATACAATGGATTACTGCTTAATTTTATCCCAAAAATCACTCCATACACACGCCCCACATACTCTTAAAGGGGAATGAACATATTGTACAGGAACACACAGTCAAAATAGACAAAAACACTTTTATTTTCTTTTTCATTAAAATACCAAATTTACCGTCATGAACAAAATGACGATGGTTATTGTCGTAAATGTCAATAATGGTAAATTTTCACTTTGTCGCCAAAGCCTAATGAACATAGCTTTGAAAACTTGGATTTTGGTCGGACTGAGGCAATAATTAATTATTTGTGTAACGTACTGTAGTGACTGTGGCTCTTCTGTCCAATGCAGTCTTTTCCTGCTGCATAACTCAGGTTTTTTCTTACTCTGCACCAAACTGAAGAGATGAATGGAGGCATTTTTTTCATCTTTGACTGTTTTTTTTTTTTTTTCATACATTATGCCCAGATCTCATTTTCTCGGTGGTGCCACGCTCTTATCTGAACCACTGTCCTGACAGCTACAGTAGAGATGACAGCTGCGATCGGCCCACTGCCAGAAATAAGAGAAATAATCCCCTCAAAATAGGTCATTTTTCAATTATGTTTTATATTTGCATCTTCAGTGTCTCTGTAAAAGATCCACCGACTGTGGATAAAAGTTCCCTGATCCACAGTGACAGTAAACCTGCACCACTCAGCCCACATGTGTGGATTTTTACAAATTAGCTCCAACTTCACAGCGTTGGATGGAACAGAAAATGGAAAAGTTGTCCTGTGGAAATAACTGACATGAAAGGTGTTTATTTTCTGATTTCATAAACTGAGAAAAGGTAGAAGAAGAAGAAAGAAAAAGGCTTTAACTGTGGAAAAAAAACATGTCCTTCTAAAGACAATGAAATAAATTAATAGAAGATATTTAGGCTTAAAATAAGCAAAAAAAAATCTGCCAATAGAAAAAAAACGTTTGGAATAAAAAACTTTTTTTAAATTCAGCAAATACTAATAATCAAAATAATAATAATGATTATCTTTTGAATTAAGAAAGAAATATTGAATTAATCAAAAGTAAATAACTAAATAAATCTAGAATTAAGACAAAAAATATTTAAGAAAAATTTAATTAATCAAAACAACAACAAAAACAACCTTAAATTAAGCCACTAATCAGGTGTAAGCTGCAAAAATAACTAAATAAATACAATTAATTAATTGAGCTAAAAAAATTTAAGGTGGGAAAATATGGGGAAAAAAAATCTTGAAAAAATGAATAAAAATATTGAATTAAGGGAAAAAAATAAGCAACAAAAAATACTTTAAAAGAAAAATCTGCCAATGGAACGAGTGATTTAAAAAAAATAATTTAGAGAAAAGAATAAAATACAAATACTTTATTCATCCCACAATTGTTTTTTGTCTAAAGTGCTTTATCCATAAATTATTGTACTTATTTATTCATAAAATGACAGAATACTTTCACACATGTTCACACCAACAGTAGAAACATGGTTCCTGTCTCAGTCTGAGCCCAAACCTCCACCAGCTGCACCTTTCCCCCTAAATAACAAATGAAGCCAATGCTACCCCTGGTGTTTTACCAGGAAGGTGCCAGGCTTCTGCAAAACTGGAGGTGATACAACATGTGTGTTTGATAAAACTGCACAAATATTAACAAATATTAACTGTGCAATGAGTTATAAAATCATATGTGCAGGTTAGGGTTAGGGTAAAAGACTATAATTTAATGAAATAATCAGCATCTATAACAAAGGCCTGACTCACCAGTGGGTCAATCTGAGAAGTTTGTACAGTGTGGGGGTCTAGGTCAGGGGTCACAAACAAAAAATTTATTTTATAATAAATGTTGCTGCAGTGTGTAATAAATTCAACTAAGTTCAAACTTCAAATAACAAACTAATGCTACATTTATACGGAAATGATGAAAACAGAGCAATGTACCTATGTGGATGTGTCTAATATTTAGCATGTACTAACGTGTGTGTGTGTGTGTGTGTGTAGGCTTTTGTTTGTTTTTGTTTATTTCTTTTTGGGTTTGGGAAGATTGTATATATTTTTTAAATATTTATTTCTATTTTTTTTGAGGGGGGGCACATTATTGGGAAAATGTTTGAAATGTTTTTGTTAAATAAACAAAGTGTAAAAAAAAAAAATTAAATAAGAAAAAATATATTTAAAAAAAAAAAAATTTTTTTTTTTTAAATCCCTGTTCCATCACACCTGGAAGCCATTACATCATTATCAGGCTTCGGAAGAGCTGATCAATAATTTAACGAGGTATGATAGAATAGGGAAATAGGTCAAACCTGCAGGATACTGGGCCACGAGGACCGGCTTTAAGAACCAACCTTGGGCTGATAAAAGTATGTATGATTTTTTCAAGGACGAGAAATGAGACACAGGCACTTGTTCAGATGTAAATAATTTTTTACAGTGTACTGTAAAGTGCTGTCAGAGCAGGACAAACCCAAGGTCAGGGTTAATATTGTTTAACAGTTATGCAAAACAAAGGCAGCAATAAACATCTGACAGTGTTGGCTCCTGTGATATGTCAGATGATTTGGTAAAGCTCAGTCTTAGTGCAGACGGATGTAGGACAGCTGGTGATGTGACAGCGAGTGCCAGCGCTGTGAAAAAACCTCCACGTGTCCATATTTACTCCTCATTAGGTCTGAAACTGGGACTTAAAGCGTGTCTGACAGGTGTTTTGTTTGAACACAGCGGTTAATGTCACACTCTACACATTCAATGGTATGTGAAGAAGTGGCGCCAGATTGAATATACGTTATTTACACCCACGTGTCAGAACCTGCACTGGAAAAAATAATGCTCTTCTAAAAATAATTAAAAAAAAATATTTTAAAAAATTAAATTAAATAAAAATAAAATTAAAATAAAAAAAAAAAAAAAAAAAAAAAAATAATAAAAAAAATATATATATATATATATATATATATATATATATATATATATATATATATATATATATGTATGCTTGAATGAAGTAAAAACATCTGCCAATGGAAGAAGTAACAATAATCTTGGTAAAATTTCTTGAAATTAGATTTTCAAAATCTATTATTTAAGAATGACTAAAACATTGAAAACGTTTTCATTTATTTAGAGTTTTTGTTTAATTCAAGAATGGTTTTCCTTATTTTTTTGTGAGGGGTGGGGTTAAATGATTGTTTTGTTTGTTAATTCAAGCTTTTTATTTGTTTGTTTGCTTCATTTATGATTCATTTTTTCCTTAAAGATCTTTGATTAAGTTGTTTTTAAATTGTTTTCCCTATTATTATTTTTTTTTTTTTTTTACTTCAAGTAGAATAAATCTGCCAGTGGACCACATAAAAAAAAATCCACTCTGACAAATTGTATTTTTCTTATTTCCAGTCTGAATATTTCCTCACACTTACTAAACTAACTAAAACTGAGGTATTTTTTCCAGTGCTCTTCTTGCATCTCATTCTTTCCTCTTATCACCTCCATTCATATGATGTTTTCGGGTAAAACCATCTCTTCTAATACCCATAAAAAGAAAAAGGGGGAAGGAAAAAAAAAGACTTTTTCTAATTACTCACCCTTCATGTTGCACCGTCTGTGGAGCTTTTGCAGTTTCCTCATTTAGAAATCTTAGATCAACAAGATTGCAGTTTGACTGCAGCTCCACTTTTTGCTCAGATGGAACATTCTGCAGGAGCGACAGTTTTCAGCAGATAAATACAGTCACACTGAGCTGCTCCAACAACATGAGAGTACACTGTAAAAAATAATACAACTCTGATCAAGTGTCTTTGTCTCATTTCTAGTCCAAATACTTCATCACACTTAAAATCAGACAGAATCACCTAAAGAGGAACGTTTCAGTCAGATTTGATTAATTATATTTATTTATTTTGCTTCTTTCATACAAAAATATTTTGTATTATTGGTTGTTTTCGTTGTTGTTTTTCTGTCTTGTTTTTAGCGGGTCATTTTTTTCCAGTATAAGTCTCTGTCTCACTCACTATATTTCTCTCTAATTATTGTTCCTCCTCATGCCTCCTCCCCACACACACACACACACACACACACACACACACACTCTCCACTGTATCTGTTACTGTGTAAAGCCGTACATTTGATTGTTACCAGTCCTCCTCCTACAGAACGTCCATCATTTTGGATTCACTGAAACAATATAAGCTGCTTATTCTGATGAGGCGTGTGTCTGACACTAGAAGAAGAGAGGGACAAACACACACACACACAAACACACACTGTACACACACAAACACACACTGTACACACACACACAAACACACTGTACACACACACACACACACACAAACACACACTGTACACACACAAATACACACTGTACACACACAAACACACACTGTACACACACAGACACACACAAATACACACTAGACACACACAAATACACACTGTACACACACAAACACACACAAACATACACTGTACACACACGAACACACACTGTACACACACGAACACACACTGTACACACACAAATACACACTGTACACACACAAATACACACTGTACACACACAAACACACTGTACACACACAAACACACACTGTACACACACACAAACACACTGTACACACACACACACACAAACACACACTGTACACACACAAACACACAAAAACACACACTGTACACACACAGACACTGTACACACACAAATACACACTGTACACACACAAACACACACTGTACACACACAGACACACACAAATACACACTAGACACACACAAATACACACTGTACACACACAAACACACACTGTACACACACACTGTACACACACAAACACACACAAACATACACTGTACACACACGAACACACACTGTACACACACGAACACACACTGTACACACACAAATACACACTGTACACACACAAATACACACTGTACACACACACACACAAACACACACTGTACACACACAAACACACACTGTACACACACGAACACACACTGTACACACACAAATACACACTGTACACACATGAACACACGTTGTACACACACAAATACACACTGTACACACACAAATACACACTGTACACACATGAACACACGTTGTACACACACAAATACACACTGTACACACACAAACAGAGGGGGGGGGGTCTGCTTTGGCGGAGTCTGCACTTTTTCAGTGCTTTTCTAGTGTTGCTTCTTAAACCAAAGTACCCAGACTCCAAAGGAGCTCATTAACTGCACACAGGTTTGCTTCGCTGTCATCTCACCACCTGTTAAATAAAAACTCATCTAACTCTTGCGCCTGTGACTTTCATTTAAAAGCACGACAGGTTTATTTGGGCTTACGGCAGGAAAAAAAAAGAACTGCACTTTAAAGGGGAGTTAATTTAAGAAATGTTTTCACTGTCACAAGCAAATATATTAATACGTTCCTAAAAAGTTCACATTTGCAATTCGTTCCAATTCCACTTGTGCAGACGGTTCACACAGTAAAGAAATGCACAGTCTATTTTAATCTAAAGTATTTACAGCTCTATGGAGAGTAAAGCAGCTCTAATAGTACAGTTCTACACAGATGCAACATGAAGTTTAACTCTACAGTGATGATTAGTACCAGTCTGCTGCATTGCATTGTGGGTATTAGACATTTTACTCATTGTGTTCCATTTCCTGGGAATTGTTTGGGTCTTTATGGATTAAACCAGAGCTTTCAAATTAATTTAGTTTCATTGGCCACATTCAGCCCCAGTGGCCAGACCAGTACAATAATGCATTCACAGAAAACAACAAGAGGAACCAGGGACCCAGAAAAAGCTGGTCCATCTGATGTCAAATGGACTTTAGAGTCACTCATGTGGGGTTAAGCCCGGCCCCCATTGCCGCAAATCTGAAGTAGCATTAGCATTAGCATCTAATAAGAGACGATGACGCCACAGTAGCTGCTGCACAAACTGGAAAAAAATAGCAGATCAAACTGGTTCATGTGCTCTCTGTGGAAATAAATGCATGTTTTCAGAACAAGCAACAGCACGAAGATGCTACTCTGGTAAAGGTAAAGACACATGGAGAGCGAGAGGGGAGTGGGTGTTCCTTCACGCATTCTGAGCCAATCAGACGCCTCATCACCGTGTCATGGACATGTATGAGGAAGTACTGGAAAACTCTGTTGTTCGACCTTAAGTCATTTTTTTACCATGACAAAACAGCTGGAAACAAAACAGTCCGAATGTTTGTTTAAATAGAACCAAAACACAATAACATGTATTCAATAACAAGAGAGAACACAACGATATTAATGAAATAATGATAACTTTAAGAAAGTTAAGTGAAATTTTGGTAACACTGTATAATACTACACACAATTAACTATGTATTAAGAATTTATTATCTATTTGTTCATAGTTTGTTCATACACAGTATGTCGTAAACAATGCATTTGTTCTTTTCTATGAACAAACCATTTGTGACCCTCCAGCACAAAACCAGTCACTTAGGTCAAATTTCAGAAATTAAGATTTTATATTTATCTTAAAGCTTATTTAAAAAGTGCTTGCGTGACACTAATTCAACCAATCAGATGCTGTTTTTCAACATCACCCAAGCAACAAGGGATTTTGTTTACTTGAGAAGGCTTTGTTCTGAGGCCTCCCATTGGTTCAAACATATAATTACGTAGATTTATATTTAAGGGTCAGTCAGTCAGTCTGTCCCAAGGCAGCTGTGGCTATGTATGTAGTTTACCACCACCAGAGGGCACATGTGAGAGTGAATGAATAATGGATGACTAATGTGAAGTGCTTTGAATGGTGAAAAAAGTGCAATATAAATCCAGTCCATTATTATATTACTTTTTTCCACCACTGCAGAGATGTCGACACACCTATACCTTTATTCATATATTTGTACATGCAGTTGTATTTACCTTTACGTAAACCCAAAAGCTTCCCGTTAAACTTCTCGGTGTTAAATTCAAAGTACATGCGACTAATGAAACCCGACCCCAGACACAGACCGGTCTGGACTCCAGTCAGATGGCATTGATGCAGAACAACACCCAGTCTGTTAGTATGATGTTACTAGATTATCCATGTTCACGAAGGTGTATAATTTAATTGCTGTTTGCTGTACAGTATCTGCTCATAATCCACATCGCAGTTGGTGTCAAGCTACAGGTCAATGTGATTAACTTTTCTTCCACTGCTAATTAACAGCAGTCAGACATTAATTACTGAATCAGAATAAATGCACAGGATTTGGTATTTAACCTTTATTTAACCAGGAGAAAAGATCCCGTTGAGATTAAGACCCTTTTTACCAAGGGCCAAGAGTCAGCAGAAAATACAACTCAAAGTTACAACATATTAATAAAGTAATAAATAAGTCAAACCATGAAAACATGCTGAAGGCAGAGGGGGCGGGGCTCCACAAGGGGGGTTTACTACTGTTGTGTCGATTGTTGTTGTTGCTGATATTTTGATACCCTGAGGGCGTTCTGTTGTCTTTGTGTCTTTCTCTGGTAAAAGTAGAAGTACTGATTCAACTCCTTTACTTAAGTAAAAGTAAAAAAAAAAAAAATACAACTTCTGAATTGTAATAAAGTACACAAGTAAAAACTAAAACTTTTTTTCCCCCATGAATGCAATAATATTTTAACCAGGAAAAATCTAAAAAGTTTCAAAAGTATCTAAAACAAAGCCTTTAAAAGTGAGTTAGTGTGTAGATAATGAGTTTGATCAGGTCACATTTTGTGGATATAGAGAGGAAATTTAGAACAAATGAAAAAGAAATCACAATTGAGATACAATTTCATCGTGAGATTTAAAAAATATATATAAATATAGCTTTAAAAAAAAGCATAATTTTAAGATAAACAGTCAAACTTGTAAGATAAGTCATAACTATAATATATAAAGTCACAGTTTCTCTCCAATTATTTTCCATCTGAAGTGATTTATTTTTCATACTGTCACATCTGTTAGTAAGTAATGAGTCTATTCTGAGAATGTAAGGAGTATAAAGTACAGATATTTATATAAATGTAAAGAGTATAAAATTACAAATATTTATATAAATATAAAGAGTATAAAGTACAGATATTTATATAAATGTAAGGAGTATAAAGTACAGATATTTATATAAATGTAAGGAGTATAAAGTACAGATATTTATATAAATGTAAAGAGTATAAAGCACAGATATTTATATAAATGTAAGGAGTATAAAGTACAGATATTTATATAAATGTAAAGAGTATAAAGTACAGATATTTATATAAATGTAAAGAGTATAAAATTACAAATATTTATATAAATATAAAGAGTATAAAGTACAGATATTTATATAAATGTAAAGAGTATAAAGTACATATATTTATATAAATGTAAAGAGTATAAAGTACAGATATTTATGCAAAAATGTAGGGAGTAAAAGTAAAAAGTTTCCAGAAAAATAAATACTTAAGTAAAGTACAGATACCTAAAACAATCAGTACAGTAACAAAGTACTTTTACTCTGTTACTCTGCTAAATACAAACTTCACAAAAGTCTAGTATTATTTATTCATGATGGCGTCTTTGTTCTGTGAAGTTTCTTTTTTTCTTTTCCTTTTATTTTTCGGGGGGGGTGGGGGTGTTCTCTGGTGACACTATGTGGGTGCTGTCTGTTTGAGGTTTTGGCGGCAGATGGCTGATCTGTGCACATCACACATGACTTTTGGACTGGATGGGAGGTTCACATCAGCCTCAATAATTCATCCCAGAAGTCTATAGAACAAGGTGTTTCTGAGTGGATTGCAATAGCTCTCCTTTCTGAGCTGCTTTAACAGAAAGTCAGGCAGACAGTGAGCTGTGTCTGTGCCCAGACCACCGGGCAGCGCACCTTCATAATTCATGAGGGTTTGATAAGAAACTAAAAGCCTTCCCTTACTGAGCTGAGACAAAAAAAAAGGTGACAGAGGAGGGAGGGAGGGAGGAGAGGAGACAGAAAAGTCTGTCAGATGGAGAAATTAACCCGTAAAGACCCAGTGTTACTTTTATGATAGTTTCCAAATGAATGTTTAGCTTTATTTTATATTATTTTTTAAGATATTTATCACAATTTATTCTCATATTGTGCTGTAGTTTTCATTTTTAAGTGAAAATCACCAACTTTCCTCCTATTCTGATCATATATACGTCTATAAAATACCTGCCACATTAAACCAAATTTGATCTGAATTGGGCCGAACCACTAAAATAATGACATAATATATAAATAATGTCAACTCCAAATGTTCCTCTTATGTTTTAGAGTTAAATTATGTGATGAAAATCTTCACATTTACCAACTATCTTTTAAAATAATGTGAATAACATGAATAAATCGACACTTCTTCAGAAAAATAAATGCAATTTTAACAAGATTATGTCTCAGTTTATCATTTACACGTCAATTACAATGTACATATTATTTATTAGTGGATGTACAAATACACAAAACATTTAATAACGGGCAGAACGTTGTTAAACTTACACTTCAGACGTTTCAAAATGTTCATATTTGTTAAGGTTTTTCATGTTTTTTGTGAAATAATAGTTTGTTTTATTGTAAATCGAGTAAAATGACATGAAAGTGTTTAAATTAACAAAGAGCAAAATGTGGAGTTGTGAGTATTTATAGGTTATTAATTTACATTTTGATCTATATGTGGAACCTGAAATTAAATGATCAGTATATTCAGTCATTTTTGTATTTCATAAAGGTATCCCAGGGGCTGGTCTAGACCCTTTCGGGGGCCCCCAGGCCGCATGTTTGACACCCGTGATATATATATATATATATATATATATATATATATATATATATATATATATATATATATACAGTATATAAAATGTCATTTTTCCGCAAAATGTTAGTGTCCATCCACTGTCATTGATCCAACTCCATGGGTTTTACTGGTGAATTAGTGTTGTAGAAGATGATGGTGTTTCCATGGTAACTATGGAGCCTCTGAATGTCCAACTACATCTGATGACCATGAAACTATGAATAA
The DNA here is from genome assembly GCA_020466265.1 of Siphamia tubifer. NCBI lineage: Eukaryota > Metazoa > Chordata > Actinopteri > Kurtiformes > Apogonidae > Siphamia > Siphamia tubifer. The sequence continues at coordinate 41,120,680 of CM035797.1, forward strand.
TTGTTTTTTACACTAATTATCTCAACATATTTCTTTAATTTTCTTCAGTTTTTGGCTTACTTAGTTATTATTGCATGTTATTTTGTTAATCTCTTGTTGATTTTTATTCCTATTTATTGATTATTTGGGGTATTTTTGTTCATTTTGTTTAATTTTCCTTCAGTTTTGATCATTTTCTGACTATTTTTGTTGATTTTAAAAAATATATATATATATAGCTACTCTTTCTTTTCTTGGATTTTGCTCAGTTTGTGACTTATTTTGTTAATTTACATTTAACCTTTATTCCCACTTATTGATTACTTTGGGTATTTTTGTTCATTTAGTTTAATTTTCCTTCAGTTTTGACATTTTTCTGATCATTTTTATACATTTTTAGAAACGTTTTCTAGCCTACTTTTTTTTTTCTTAAATTTTGCTCAGTTTGCGACTTATTTTGTGGATTTACCATTCATTTGTATTCCTTTTATTGATTACTTTGGGTGTTTTTGTTCATTTATTTACAATACTTGTTTATTCATTTTTTAAAACATTTTTCTGGCCCGTTGTATTATTTTTCCTTTGATTTTTCTCAGTTTATGACTTATTTTATTGATTTACTGATAATTCTTACTCCTTTTATTCCTATTTACGTCTGATGACCTTGATTTTACATCAATTATTTCCATGTATTGATAGGATTAGTCGGTCAACAGGTATTAAAATAATCAGATCAGGGGATACTTTTGGTTGCTGATGTATATTTGGGTCTTCATGGGTTAATGTGTATATAAAGAAAAAAAAAGAATAGCTGAGGAAAGAAAGGTGAGGCTAATTATACATGTGGAGGAGTGAGAGGATGAGACAGGGTGAGAGACGGAGGCAGAGGTGGACATAAATAAAGCATGAATGAAGGAAGGGGAGGGGGAGGATGAATTTAAGATGCTTCTTTTTTTTTTTTTTTTTTTTTTTTCCTTCTGTAAAAAAAAAAAAAAAAAAAAAGCTCAGGTTACCATTCCCACCACATCTCCCATGATGCTGTTGGTGCCACAGGAGAGTCCAGCACTGAGTCATCTCCTGCACAATAACCTGCAGAATCCTGATCCGGACACTGCTTCTACACAAAATACATTTTTCAGTTGAAGTCAGATGGATTCTGAAGGACAAACGCTGTGCTGTGAAGAACTGCTGTTCAGCTGAATTTAAATAGGATGATTATTGTGGAGGATCAGGGCTGTGCTTAAGGGCCAGAAGGTGCTAATATGATACAAATCACAATAGTAGGATCACGATACGATATATCACTATATCCTCCTGAGACCCAGGAAGTAAATATTTTCACCATTTTACATTAAAAAAAAGAGGATTATTTGGTAACAACCATGATGCAACTGTTTTTCACATACATTTATATTATGTATGTAATATATTAATGTATATTATGAATATTATATTATGTATGTAAACATTAATATAATGTCCTTTTCAGTAGAGGTGGTCAAAGTACTCACATTCTGCTACTTGTGTGAAAAAATACTTTGGTAAAAGTATAAGTACGGATACAACTCCTTTACTGAAGTGAAAGTAAAAAGTATAACTTCTGAACTGTAGTAAAGTAAAAAGTAAAACTGCTTTTTTTTTGCTATAGATGAGATAATATTGATTTAACCATGAAAAAGCAGAAAACTTTCAAAAATAAAGCCTTTAAAAGTGAGTTCGTGTGTAGATGATGTGTTTTATTGGGTCGTGGTACATTTAGGAAAAATTCTAAAGTCAGAAATAGGAGATTTTAAAAAAAGAGCATTATTATGAGATTTAAAAAAAATAATAATTGTGAGATAAAAAGTTAAAAAAAAAGTAGAAGTACTGATTCAACTACTTTACTGAAGTCAAAGTAAAAAAGTACAACTTCTCAACTGTAATAAAGTACAAAATAAAACTGCATTTTTAAAATTCTGTTAAATTTTTTTTTTTTTTTTTTTACCATGGATGAAATAATACTTATTGAACCAGCAAAAAACAGAAAAATTTCAAAATTGTCCAAAAATAAAAGCCTTTAAAAGTGAGTTACTGTATAGATTATGTGTTATATTGAGTCATGGTAATCAGCAAATTTAGAAAAAATTTAAAAAGTCATGAATGGTCCCTGTAGACATTTGAAGTTGTTGATATTATTGACATTTTGAAGGAAACGTTGTAGATGTAAACATTATTATTAATGATATCACTGGCCCTTTTCTTATCATTTCTGCTGAATATGGCCCCTGAACTAAAATAAGTTTAACACTCTTGTACTGCACCTGTTCTCTAGTCACTAATTTTACGCAGCCTCTTATCGTTTCTTTTTTTATAGTATTCCCTCCTTTGTTTGGTTGGACAGTTTTTCTGGTTTTACTGCTGTTTCACAAGCTCACATTCCTGTTTACGCTGCGCATTTGACAAATAAAAGCCATTGTGACACTGACGCCCATTGATATTCCATTTCAGTGATTTTAATGACCTCGAACCCACATGGGAGGAGTTTGTTGTTGGCATGAGCATACAAACAAGTCGAACAACAACATGACTTGACTCTACAACATGTACTATATGTATATCATTATAGTTTCAAGTCACTAAAGGACATAAAACGAAAGGGTTGAAAGAAAGCAAAGTTGTATATGTTAACGGGTGGATGTGAGCGTAAAGTCAATGAACCAACCGATCAATAAGTACAAAAGAGCCAAAGAAATGGAAACAAAAGGGCTAAAAAAAATTAGATTAACAGAAAGAGAGTTCCTAACTGAGGTTTCCTTTCTACTTTAAGCCAAAAAAAACCCCCCAATGCTACTATTGTGGCACGTTCTAAATATTTTTTCTTTATATTTAACTTTTTTTCAAGTAATTAATCACCATTTATGCTAATATCATCGTATAGATTTGGTGTTTTTTCAGTTTATATACACACACACACACACACACACATATATATATATATATATATATATATATATATGCACATGTAATGAAAACTTATGCACTAATCCTAAAGGCATATATTTAAGTACCTTATATATTATAATGTATCTAACATTGTTAAATATATATATATATATATATATATATATATATATATATATATATATATATATATATATATATATATATATATATGTGTGTGTGTGTATATTTTACATATATGTGTATATTTATGTATTGTGAAGAAGCACATTGTGGATGGAACAAATATGAGTAAATAATTAGATATAAACAAAAAAAAAATATATATATATATATATATATATATTATGTATAGATTCTTGCTTTGCATTTTCATTTTAGCAGGATGGTTTTCATTATTAATTGATTTGGAATAGCTGTGGAAGTGGACAGTTTGTACATGCGTGTTACGTCGGCTCAGATGAAGGATCTGTTTCCAAACAGCTATAATTTTCTGCCTGTGCTTTAATGGATCAGGTTTTCTGGGGTTAATATACTGGTTCATCCCCAGTGGGTAAACTGTTCCAGCCATCTGTCTTCCTCCTTCTATCCATCCTGTTTTTGACCCACTTCCACTTGCACCGTGACTTTTCTTCCCCCTTTGTGTCCATGCATCTCTCAGGTTTAATAAAGGTGAAGCCTTTGAGCATCAGCGCCTGAGTCATGCATTTGACTCCTGTCCAATTCTGAGCCGTGACACTGACTTTAAATGTGTTGAAAAGCAGAAGCCACAAAGATGAACAGGACCAAATGAAAGAAATTCAGCTTTTGAGGACACGGCTACTGGACAAAGACTCCTTATTTAACTTTGTACAAAAGCTTCATGTGGAGGTAAAGCTGAAGGTAATCACGAGGGATTACTGCAGTAATCATTTGACACTTCCTTTTGTTACCAACTCTAGCTAACTGCAGACTTCTTAAAAAGCTGTAGGTATCCCTTTAATGATGTTCCACACTGAAAAAAGCCCCTCTAAACCTCTAAGACAAGAAAAGAAGAAATTAATACAAGACATTTTAAGGAAAGTGAAAAGTATCTGGGTAAGATTTATTGAAATAAGATTAGAAAAAAATCTATTGTCCATTTTAGATACATATTTGATCACATCTGAACCTCTAAATGTCTTAATTTATGTGAATAAATAATTGGTGCAAAATACATTTCATCATCTTTTCATGGTCATCAGATATGACCATATTTGGACATTCAGAAGCTCCACAGTTACCATGGAAACACAATCATCTTCTACAACATTGATTCACCTGTAAAACCCATGGAATTCGATCAATGACAGTGGCATTTGGTTCAGTTAATGATATATTTAGCAGCAAGAGTCACTTTTTCTTCAATGTTCTCAATTTGTTTATATTTTGTTTATTTTTTTTTACATGAATTAAGAAAAAAAAAGTGAATTACGCACAAAAAAGCTGAACTAAGATAAAAAAAAATCTTGAATTAAGAAAACAGAATTACGCAAAAACAACTGAACAAGGAAGGAAATAAATCTTGAATTAAGTAACAAAAGAATTCTTGAATTAAAAAATGAATTTAAAAACATCATATGGTGTTGCAGTGGTTAGTACTCATGCCTCACCGACAGAAGGTCCCTGGTTCGATTCCCACACCAGACCTTTCTGTGTGGAGTTTGCCTGTTCTCCTTGTGTCTGTGTGGGTTTTCTCCAGGTACTCTGGCTCCTCCCACCATCCAAACACATGCACTGATAGGTTACCTGGTTACCTGGTTAACTGGTTAACTGGTTAACTGGTTAATTAAATCACCCATAGGTGTGAATGTGACAGTGATTGTTTGTCTATATATGTTCAGCCCTGAGATGAACTGGAGACTCATACAGGGTGTACCCCATCTTCACCCATTGTAGCTGGTTAGGCCCCAGTGACCCCCATGACCCTAGTGAGGATAAAGCGGGTTCAGATGATAAGACAAGAAAAAAATCATATAGAATCTATAACACACATAATCCATAGCAGTGCTTCCCAACGTTTTTATAATCAGGTACCGGTCAACGTTTGGCACTTTTACTATGGACTGTGGGGGGGGGGGGGGGGGGGGGTATATCAGTTGCTGCAAATTATACAGAGCAGGCTTGGTCTGTGGGAATCACCTGTCACCATAAATAAATTTTTTCAAGTACAACTCTTGGGATTATCTGTTAAAAGTTTCCTTTTCTTGGACGTTGTAGGCTCTTGTGTCTCTTCAGTGCACCTGAAAGAATCTTTCCAAAGACGACTGTTTACTTATTTCACTAACACGTGGGTTACATTTTGGCGTTCAAGTGACAGAGATTTAACCAAGAGAATCAGGTAATTTTTCAAAATAAAAGATTGTTCAGACTCAGATAATGAATACAAGAGAAATAATTAATTCTCTATTAGGCAGCCGGCAGCCCAGTACCAATTGATCCATGGACTGGTACCGGTCCGTGGCCCGGGGGTTGGGGACCACTGATCTATAGCACAAATGCAATCAATAACACAAGTACAATCTATAACATAAACACTACACTGAAACAGCATTAAACAGATGATCAAATGATTAAGTTGTTTACGAAAGAAATCTATATATTTCTGTTTCTTTCATCACATTTTTTTACTTCTATCTGAACCATGATTTGAAACCTATGCACGGTAAAAAACTAAAATAAAATAAAATCTGACCAAGTGTATTTGTCTCATTTCTAGTCCAAATATCCCATCACATATAAAACCAGACAGAATGGATGCACTCTTGCCATGTCTTACAGCGTATGCGAATGTCAAACTGATTCTTAAATCACCTACAGAACTTTTCAGTCAGAACTGATTTATAAACAATAGATCTGGAAAATCTGATTGAAGAAATCTGACCAATGATCAATTTAACTGGTTCCTTTGCGAGATTTTTTTTTGCTTAATTCAATCAAAAAATATATCATATTTATTGCTTTTAACTCATTTTTAAAGGTGCATTTTATTTCCAGTGTGTACACATGTTATTTTTTTGCACAATTCTCAACCAACATCTTACGCACACAAATATTTCAGCACTAATCTAACCCCATAGGAGCTGTTTCTTAATTGTTTGGTGCGTCCCTCTATATGAAGCCTATGTGAAAATGACACCGTTATTTGACATGGAGATCTCTTATTTCCTCATCCTTTGGAACATGTCCTGTCACATCCCATTATGGTGCCGCAGCTTTGGGAATAGAACGGGCCCTGACACTCTGAGATGAATTTAGATGTAGCCATCGTGTCTAGGATAAGCTTTAATAGATTACATTTTATGGTGATGTGCCCTGTCCCTTGTCGCTCAATGTGCATTTATCCACTGAGCTTTACGCACACTTGGCCACACACACACACACACAATGGGAAATAAACACACACTCATCAACCCCCCCCCCAATCAGGACTGGATCCATCCCCATGGCTTGTCTTCTCTGTCTATTAGCCCGTCTCATTCTCACTTGTCGTTTCATCACAATATTACACCACCGTGTTTAGCTGCTGTTCTCTGCTCATTTTTGCTTAAAGGGATAGTTCACTATTTTTCCACATGAATTTGTATAGAATCATTGTCTTTACTCTGGTGCACCCACAGTGACTTACCCCTGACAGTGTCCTGTGAGTCCAGTTCTGGTCCAGTTTTGGTCAAAGCGAAAGTAGTCCTGGCAGGTTTCCTGGGGTCAACAAAATAAAACATGTTTCTTCTCAAAAGAATGTGTTTGAATGAGTGATTTATTTGCAGAACAAAACCATCACAGAACAAAAACTCACACCTCGTACTTGCTTGGAGCTACTTTCTCTCAATAGCGATTAACAGTCGTTGTCACTGCTAACAGCTGTGCGCCTTAGCTAAATACTTTCATCAGTTGTTAGGCAGTGTTTGTGGCTGCTACGTGCAGGTGCACAGCTGTTAGCAGTAATAATGCACATTGATTGCTATTGAGAGAAAGTAGCTGCAGTTTTTGTTTTGTTATGTAAATAAATCACTCATCTAAACACATATTGTTTTGAGAAGAAACAGGTTATATTTTGTTCTGTAACGGTTACAGATGAACAACAACATTGTACTAAATATTGATAGAATAGTTAGTAATTGAATCAATAATGAAATATTTACAATGTTCGATTAAGATTTTGTTTTGGACATATTTTGTCAAATCGACCCAGAAACACCATTAATGTTCCTGACAAATGAACATAACAGAAAGGTTAATACAATATATAAATAATTTCGGCTAAATTCAAGATTTATTATTATTTTTTATTTATTTATTTTTCGATGAATTCAAGATTATTTGCCGAATTCAATGTTGTGTCAGCTTTATCTAAGCTTTAATAGATTACATTTAATGGTGATGTGGCCCGACCCTTGTCGTAATGAAAAACAAACACTCTCATCAGATACTGGATCCATCCTCATGTCTTCATCTCTATTAGCCTCTCTCTTCTCTCTCTCTCCCCTCCCTCCTCTGTCTTTCTCTCCTCAGCCCCCCCCCCCCCCTCTCTCTCACTTGTCACTTCATTACACTACTGTCGTTCTCCACCTGTGTCTCCTTCTCTGATGAGATTTGGAATCTCCTTGAGTGATGATGCATCTGTTTGCCTCAACATTAGGGAATCAAACAGGCTAATGCTAACGCTAATGTAATTGAACCCACTGTTGTTGGGATTCTCCGCTCTGTTTTTATCAGGACCGGCCCTGGAGCGACAGGATTGTTAGCAGCTAATGGTTGGAAAAGCAACAAAAAACCTCCAATTACATTCAGTGCTGGGGATTGAACGGCTCAATAAAAATCAGCACCCCCACCCCACCCCACTCCTTCACTCCACTGGCCTCCATCAGCTCCTCATGTCTGTGAAAGTACACTTCAACAACAGTCCTGATGCAGACTAAGACATTTATTTATTTATTTTTTGTTTTTTTTTTATCCCACACTCGATACAGCTTTTCAGTTGTGATAATTGGCTCCAGATGATGTGGCTTTAACTTGTCAGAGTATTGATTTCCAGCTGACTCCGTTCATGGTAAATTTCTTTGTATATTGTTGAGCGCTGTATCAGTTTTCAGTCTGCTGCCTCACACAGAAAAGCTGCAGTGAATATTTTTTTTTCTCCAGGTGAGCCTTCTAACCCCTCCCCTTAACCCCAACTGGGAGGGGCTAACAGGAGTGTAACAAGTCTGGGAAGGTTGAACTATTTACCACTATCCCTTAGAACATAGTTAAAAGGGGGAGGGACCAAGGGGTGATTGGTTCCACATATGGACACAAAAATCAGATTTAGGTCACATTAGGTTTTTTTTTATTATTATTATTATTGTTCTGTCCGTCAGTTTGGTAGCAACTTTACACAAAAACTGCTAGACCTAAAGCCATAGAATTTTCAGAAAATGTGTGAGGTGTTCCAGAATACATCCCATTGACTTTTGGTGAATGTATACTCAGTTTTACATATGGTTTCTTTTTGTTCTCACCGTTGATGTGCATTCACATCAGAACCTTGAAGAACAAATTTTAAGACTCTAGGTCAAAGGTCACAACAAAGATTGAAATCAAATTATATATAACTTTTGAACTATTCATCTTTGAGGCTTTCACCAAAATGCATCTTGTGTGTATAGATTTTGACCTGTTGTTGACCCAAGAGGTCAGAGGTCACAGATTAAATACCTAAAAAAAAAAAAAAAATTGACATTAATGGAAAAACAAGTGGCGATACAGACTTAGTTACTGTTATTGACGGAAAGGAAACTTGGCATAAGCTTCAAAATGGTTTCATGACCTTTGACGTCAAATGACCTTAAATGGTCAAAGTCAAGGTCACATGACTTTGATAACTCCAGAAAGAGTCATGATAAGTTCTCAGTTACTATTGTTGACAGATAGGCAACTACATGTAGGCTCCAAAACGACATCAAAACCTTTGACCTTGAGTGACCTTCAAAGATCAAACTCATAGTCTCATATTTTGAGAGGAAGATGTCCATTTGAGAGCTAAAATGTTTGAGAGGGGCGGGGTTTGTTGTGCCTGACCTCTTATAGACTTCCAATGAGCACCAAATTGTGGGTCTTTTACTTTTGTATTTTATGTGTATAGAGTTTGACCTATTGTTGACCCAAGAGGTCAGGGGTCACGCAGCTAATAAAGTAAAACAGTGGCCATAGAGATAGAGACTTAGTTACTATTATTGACAGATAGGAAACCTGGCACGGGCTTCATGACCTTTGACCTTGAAATGTTAACCCTATAGTCTCACAATTTTACAGGTAGCTGTCCATTATAAGCGAAACATTTATGAGGGGTTTGTTGGGTCTTTCACCAGTTGTTTGGACTGATTTGGATTCTAGACGTGTACTAGTACAGACGGTAACGTTACTGTTTCAGTCAATATTTGGGTTTACTAGTCATTGTTTATTAGTCAGTACCTCCATAGATTATTGTATTTGTAAGAAAAAAATCAGTAGAGACAGATATAAACTGACAGATCAAAGTGAAACAGAGTGAGTCCTAATGATGCATTCATGAGCACACGTTCCTTTTTGACTGTTTTATCTTCACATCAGTTTCTGCAGATGAACCATAGACGTGGTGTTTAAGCAACCGTTGAAACTTTTTTTTTTTTTTTTTTTTTGCTTCTACCTGAGGGAAAATCCAATGCCCTCCAATCCAGCCCATCATAATTTATTCATTAAACCCCCGTTATCTGATGATCTGTATTAATCAGCATTGTGTGTTCCTGTAAACAGAGCGTGAGGACAAAACACAGATAGATCCACCTGAGCTTGTTTTCACTTCAACGTGCCTGCAGTTAGTTAGTTGAGTTTGGGATGCGATTGAGTAATTAGGAAGTTGGATGGTAGCGGGTGGGGGGGGGTTGCTTGTTGGATGGGATCAGTGCATCATGGGAGTGTAAACAAAACATGTGAGCCTCCAACATGATGCTACTATAAAGAGAGGTCTGTTTGAGTCCATGCACTGTAAAAAATAAATAAATAAAAAATTAAATCTAACTCTAACCAAATGGATTTGTCTCATTTCTAGTCCAAAGATCTCATCACATTTAAAACCAGACAGAATCACCTTAAAAGGAACTTTTCAGTCACATATAAGAATTGATTTATAGACAATAGATCTGGAAAATCTGATTGAAGAATTTATTTATTCATTTATTTATTCATTCATGACCCTAAGTGAGCAGGGGCTTCTGGTTGCAGATCATTAAAAAATATTTTTATCATCATTAAAAAATATTTTTAATGATATTCAGGTTGCGTTCGGTCGAGTTGTTTGAGATAAACATTAAAATAACTTGGTAAATATGTTTTATTAACTGAATTTCTGCGAAAACGTCGTCAGTATCCTACGGTATGAAGGGAGCAAGAGAGGAAGTCGTTTGGAGAGTGGAAGCTCTGAACGCATAGAAACAAAAAAAGTAAGGTTTGGGACACATTCACTGAGATTTTTAAAGATAAAGAGCGGCTCCCAGTGTTTTATTTTCTGTGGAAACTGGGTTCAAATGTGCCTTTGGGTGTTACAGGTTGTCGACCCCTGGTTTAGATGCTGCACGTTGATAACTTTTGAATGTTGAAGCAGGACAAACATATTTTCTTAACATATTAACATACAAACAATGACTTTGGATTTTAACACAGAAATAAACGCAGGTATATGAGTAAGGTCATGTGATGTTCATAAAGACCATTGACTACTTTTTAAAAATTCTGGTCGAGAAGCAGGTCGGGTCCGTACTTTTCAAATATATTTCTTGTAATCTGAGTTGCGGCAGGTGAGTTAAAAAAGTAAGACATGCATCACTGATGATATAAAATAAAAAATAAAACAAATTTTTAGTAATTCTTTCTCATTGTTTTTATTTTTGCTTCATCACCACCATCACCAAAATTAGTCAGTCCAGTACTTTTTGTGTAAAGTTGCAGACAGACAAAAAAACAAAACACAAACAAAAACTTTGTCTTTTTTTGGTGGTGGGGTAATTAAAAAACAAATCTGTATATGCTAATGCACAATAGATCTTTCAAATCTTATCAATAATTTTATCCTGGTATTTTTTACTCTTTCCACTGGCAGATTTTTATGTATTCATTTATTTATTTATTAGTATTTTTTGTTTAATTCAGCTTGTTTTTAAAGGTATATTTTTTTCCAGGGTGAATAATTCTGTAGAGGAAAAAAAAAACAATGTCCTGTTGTCTCACCGCAGCGGTAAACAGATAATTAGCATAATATAACAAACACACAAACCACACAGTGCGTGGTGAGTACTCGCCTTTGCAGTGTAATATTAATTGGAACAAATCTCTGCAGATGGATCAGGGTTGGATACAGGTGAGAACCAAAAATCTGAGAATACACTGGAAGAAAGTGTGTTTTTTTTTTCTCTTCGTCAGTGCTCGTTGCAGACTTTCAGTTTACCCTGCTTTGAAAATCTGTCCTCTAAAAAGTATCTTTGTTCTATATTTATCCTAATGCCCTCATTCTTATTCAGCCCAGGCCTTCTCTTTATTCACTTCTTATTTGAATGGGATTTTCAAGGCTGTTCTCTGGCTCCTACTGCGGGTTTCATCACTAGGCGGTGGTGGAGTATCGCTGATGTCATCTTCATTTATCTGGGTCAATTAATACATTAGCCCGTTAAGCAAGGGCAGGGTGGGTCCAAGGCCAGGTTGATAGGTTGGTTTTGGTAGGTTCAGGGTTGGGTGGGTCCAGGGTCAGGGTGGGTTCCGGGGTAGTTTGGATTCAGGGGCAGGTTGGGTTTGGAGACAGGTTAGCAAGTTTCGGGGTAAGTTGGGTTTTGGGGCAGGTTGGTTTTGGGGGCAGGTTGGTAGGTTGAGGGGTTAGGTAGGGTGAAGGTGGGTTTTGGGGTAGTTTGGATTTAGGGGCAGGTTGGCAGGGTAGGTTTGGGGGCAAGTTTGGTTTGGGGACAGATTGGTAGGTTCAGGGGTAGGGTGGGACCAAGGGCAGGGACAAATGATTCCTAAGAATCGAGCTATTGGGAACCAGTTCTAAAAAAGAACCAATTATCGATTGTCATTAATAATTAAGTGAATATTCTGTAAAAAAAAAAAAAAAAAATCCATAAAGTTCTTCCATATTTGTTTTGTATTAACCTCCAGAATCCTAAGGAACTGTGGTTGATATCATTGGTCAGATGGTTGAATCCTAGTTGGACGGGGGGGTGGGTTGTTGTGTATGTTTTCTCTGGGTTCTCTTTATGGAGCACATGCATGTAGGTTAATTTTCCCGCTGGTGTCCTTGACCAAGTTGCTGACAGTGATGCATTGTGGGTCCCTGGGCGCCTTCAGTACTAACCCACCTCTCCTTGTGTGTGTGTGTGTGTGTGTGTGTGTGTGTGTGTGTGTGTACCTGGATGGGTTAAATGTAGAGGTTGAATTTCCCTACAGAGACAATACAAGTGAACTTTACATTCCTTTATTAATGCATTAGAGCTGCAGCGCCCCAAAGGTTTTTGACATCATTTGACAAAAAAATCCCATTATTATCTTTCAGTGTAAAATAATTTAAATGATCTGACATGACATAAGAAGTTTACCTCCTTCTATGGATTTTCCACTAAATCTGTCCCATAAACCTGTCTTTGGCTAGTTACAGGCCGGTGGGGCAGTTTCCATTCACATTTAAACCCAGCTTTTGTCAATAACTGATCTAAGGATTTAACTGGAGTTTCCCAGAAATCCCAGTGTACAAGCACAGCAAAAGAATCCAATTATTGAACGAGACGCGTTGGACTCCCAGACACTAGGTGGCACTACATGCTGTTTCACATCATAGGTAAATGTGTCAATTAGTAAAATAAAATAAATGAACCAAAAAAGCAATAAAGAAATCTAAAACATCTTCTAAGCTTTTTTTAAAATACAGAAAAAACGAATAATCAGATAAAATATACACAACATATACCAAAAACAAAATTATATATATATTACGGCATCAACAAAAACATGGACTAGTCGACTCCCGTAGCACAAGTCGACTTAAATTTGGAGGAGTCGACAAGTCGCATCTTATTCTTTCTCTCCCTCACAGACCAGTCAAACCAGTTTAGTCCAATTTAAAATACAATAAAAACACAAGCGTCATGCATGGAGAAGAGGCACAGCAGCACTGACAATGTGCATTAAGACTTGTTTTTTGTATTTTTTTTTTCCAAACATGACAGTGTGGTGTGGTGTGTGTCTTGACGACTGCCGGCTTAAACTTCTTGCACTTTATGTAGGGTGACCGTCGTCGTCTTCCGCTTATCTGGGTCCAGGTCGTGGGGGCAGCAGCCCCAGCAAAGAAGGTTGAAGGATTAGAAGGGTGACCATATGTCTGGATTTTGTCCAGAGAGACAGCTGGACAAAAATCGGACTGTCTGGAAGTGTGTCGCACATCTTCACTTTTGACATTTTGTCCTTAGGATGACATGTAAAATGTCAGGACATGACAGACGTCTGGACAGTCCAGTTTTAGAGCCATCGGTCCAGACATATGTTCACCCAACTGATGTTATGCAGTTAAATATAAAGCAAAATTCAAAGCCTTTGTTTTGTTCGGGTTAAAATGTTGATGCTTGTGTCTTGTCAGTGGACACTGTTATGTTGCAGTGAACTTTAATACAAGTTGGTCATTATTGGACAGACGTGTGTCCGTGTTGTTCCTCCGCTGACAATGTGAGGACGTCATAACGACCCGTCGACTTGACTTCCACTTTATTGACAGATAAGTCGACTTGAAAGAAACTGAAGTCATTAATTCCCTTATATATATATATATATATATATATATATATATATATATATATATATATATATATATATATATATATATATGTGACCCACCACCACGAAACCAGGCATAAGTGTCTGGAAATCAAAACTGAGTTATCTGTGTAGATTGGTAGAGTGGAAACTAAGGTTTAAGATGGTGAAAAAATTATGTTTCTATCATAAGTAGAACCAAAGTTATGGTCATTTTAATATCCACAGTTGGACCTATTATGCAATTTGCATATTTTTAGATATTGTCCGTTAAAGTTTTGGACTGTTTTGGGTTAGGAAGTCCTTAGCAATGCATAATAATTCGTATCCGATTGACAAAAATTATTCACAGATGTTAAAGGACACTCTGATGGACATGTCACAGAAGTTCTATATATTTTAATAATAGGACAGAATTGCAACGTATTATAATCATTTGGCTTACGCCATTGGGCAAGAGCATTCAATATAAGCTTTTACCTCGTACCGAACACTTGGATGTTTACGCACGGAACGGAGATCGGTTTGTTCGGTGAAAAGAGGTGGAAGTCGTCTTTGTCTTTGCTCAGCAATCCTTAAACTTTTGTCACCGCTTAAATAATTGACCCAATAAACACCTTTATTGATTGGATTTCAATATAATGACCACAGGAACTGAACATAGAGGTGTTACGGTACCGTTTTTTGATAAGGTGTAAACACAAATAAGGAATAACCTTCCAGCCTAAATTTGGCTGTAGCTCTGAACGGCTCAGCGCGACTTATGCCTGGTTTCGTGGTGGCGGGTCACATATATATATATATATATATATATATATATATGTTGTGCATTTAACAAATTTATTCAACACCTTTTTAATTTCAACAGAACAACTTGTTCTATATAACTGCATTACATTTTTAATGTATTCAAAAAGTGACTGAAGTCCCTGAATAAAAGGAAATATAAATGTATAAATGCAGGTAAAATCTTATTGACCAGTGGTATCGGCTGTAGACAAACTGGAACCGTAATGATGTTAGATGAAACGTATCCATGTAAAGTCTGAACATCTTCTGTAAATCCAGTCTAATCTCACAGGACGGGTGATACGAATACAACAGCCAAGAGTTGGCATGTAGATCACATGACCCCAGTGTGGATTTGTAGCAGTAAAGAAAGCGAACCCTTCAGGACGATTGATTGACAGCTTGTGTTTGTGTTTGGGGCATGTATGTGGATGCGGCAGCCCCTGGAGTGTGCTTTGGCCTGGATTGGCAGCTTTAGAAGGAGCTTTAGTTGTAAATGAGCAGGTAGACATGATAGACTGCAGCCCTGAGGACCAAGATGGATGGTGTTAACTTTAACCCTTTACCATTCTACTGTGGCTTTGTTTTAAACTCCTGAAAAATATAAAACTGCAGCTGTTTTTCAATCATTTGGAATACAGATAAAAGAATGGGCTCTTTGTAAAGGGAACACCCTGTAGTTTGGACTAAAATACTCGCTTTTGCTGTTTATTTAACAGGTAAAAAAAACTGTAGACTTAGAGACACTAATGCATTGTAACGTTTAATCTCATCCAACAGATTATTGTAATTACTGTGTGTGTTTGTGTGTGTGTGTGTGTGTGTGTGTGTGTGTCCACAGAGACATATCATGCTATAGCTCAATAAATACTTGAGATATCACCATGTAATTAGATGGGCCGATACTGTACATATAGCTAATGTGTATCAAGTACAATTATCCATTTGAGTAAAGGTCAAAGGTCAAGGTCAGGTATAACTCAGGGTCACAAAGCTTTCAGATTGGTACCAAATGATGTGGAATTCTCATAATTGGTGTTTTTATTGTCGTCATTTTGTCCCTTTATCTCATCATTTTGACTTTTTAGCTCATAATTTTAACTTCACTTAATGGGCCATTCATTGTCAGTGCACCTTATAGTGCAGAAAATACAGTAATTACATAATCTATTTAATCCAGGGATTGACTGTAAACTATTGATGCAGGGTCCTTAATGGACATTGGTAAAAACACAGTAATGGTTTTTACTGCCTTTTTGTTTTGTTTTACTTGTCCTTTTTGCAGTTACTGTACAAACACTCACCAATTTGTTTGCGTCTGTGTCTAAACTAGACTGAGAACTGTCTGTGAAAGGTCACACAGATAAGGTCTCACTGTCCAGATAATACTGAACTACTTCTGCATCAGTGGAAAAAAGCTTTAAATATGTGTTATTGGTTTAGGAGGTGACGTGAGGACAGTGTGTGGACAGAACTGCCCCGTGCATGCTTTAGAAAATGACAAATACTGTGTTTTCCAGACTTTAAGGTGCATTTAAAAGCCTTAAATTATTCCACACTAATAAACTAAATAAAATAAAATAATCAACAAAATTAACCAAAACTTCTAAAGTGATCGTAAAACAACAACGTAATAGCATTTCTGGAATTTAAACAGATTTTTTTTAATAAACACAAATAATTAAATATACATAGTTTATTTCCATTGACATTTACAAATAAATAACTATATTAAGGATATTGATCCACATTGGTCTAGAATTCTGTTTCTGAGCTTGTGATTGGTTGGGCACAGCTGTCAATCAGGGTGGGCCTTGGCGACCCAGGCCCACCCATAGATCCGCCCCTGAATACTACTACTAATAATAATGATAATAGTACTAGTAGTACAGTAATAGTATTAGTACTTCTACTACTCCTAATGATGATACATATAATAGTAGTAGTACTACTACAACTAATAATAATAATGATCATGGAATGGCCACTCAAAGCGCTTCGCATTAGTGACCCATTATTCATTCACTCTCACATGCACCCTCTGGTGGTGGTAAACTACAGACATAGCCACAGCTTCCTTGGGGCAGACTGACAGAAGTGTGGCAGCCATTTTGCGCCAACAGCCCCTCTGACCACCACCAAACATTCATAGTGTGAGTGGCATTGGAGGCAAGGAGGGTGAAGTGTCTTGCCCAAGGACACAACGGGCCAACGAGGACAGAGCAGGATTCGAGCCACCAACCCTTCAGTCACTGGACGACCCACTCTACCAACTGAGCCATGGCCGCCCCGTAATAATAGATGTCTTCTAACTTCTTTTCTAGACCTTGATTTTGTAAAAAGCTCCTTTCAGACTCTTCTAGACTTTTCTATGGGTGCTTTGCTTAAAATGGTTTGTAGTTCTAAAGGTCAAAATACTGCTGAGTGAAATGAAATGGAATCCCTCTGTGACATTCTAACTGTGTGGGTGAAGGACGCTCCTGACTTTTCTGTACATAATGATCAAATGGGACGAATTACAGGTGGCCTCTGCACATGCACACGTGCACACCTGCTCATATGCATGCAGTCATATCCACACGTAGTCTCACACTAATTTAATTTACCACATCACCTCTGCGCTGTCTGTCAGTCTGTCTGTCAGTCAGTCTGTCTGTCTGTCTGTCGGCCGCTCACTCTCTCACCTTAATCCAGGATCCGAGGCGAGCAGGTACCTGAGGTGCTTTAGCTGAGTGAAAATTACATTTACACTGACATGGAAAGGCAGGTCCATCCCGGGAGTGGAACTAAAGTCAGGCCGGTGCTCGCTGCTGTCAAGCATTCATTCTAATACAAACGTCCCTGGAGGCAACGGCAGGGATGATGCAGCTCACTTTAGAGCAGAGAGTCTGACTGAGGTGCAGCAGGTACCATTACGCTCCACACGCCTGGTCCTCCCATAGGTACACATACACATACCCGCACATGCCAAACCCAGCAGGGGGGTGTTTTTAAATTCTTACTCTGACACCAGTGACATGTCAGACTATTTCCCCAAAATCCATCAGTAGTATTCGCTCATTATTGTAACATTATCATGACTTGATCAGGAGCAGTTTATAGGTTTTACTGGACACACTAGCAACTGCATGAATGGAAATGAATTCAATATGAGGAGAGTGTTAGCCTTTCATAACGTTAGCCTTTCATAACGTTAGCCTTTCATAACGTTAGCCTTTCATAATATTAGCCTTTCATAACGTTAGCCTTTCATAACGTTAGCCTTTCATAATATTAGCCTTTCATAACATTAGCCTTTCATAATGTTAGCCTTTCATAACATTAGCCTTTTATAATGTTAGCCTTTCATAATATTAGCCTTTCATAACATTAGCCTTTCATAACGTTAGCCTTTTATAACATTAGCCTTTTATAACATTAGCCTTTCATAACATTAGCCTTTCATAACGTTGGCCTTTCATAACGTTAGCCTTTCATAATATTAGCCTTTCATAACATTAGCCTTTCATAATGTTAGCCTTTCATAACATTAGCCTTTCATAATGTTAGCCTTTCATAATATTAGCCTTTCATACCATTAGCCTTTCATAATGTTAGCCTTTCATAACATTAGCCTTTTATAACATTAGCCTTTCATAGCATTTACCTTTCATAATGTTAGCCTTTCATAACATTAGCCTTCCATAATGTTAGGCTTTCAAATAATAGCCTTTCATAATGTTAGCTTTTCATAACATTAGCCATTCGTATCATTAGCCTTTCATAACATCAACCTCCTCACACAGTTTAACTATTGACCTGTGACTTGTCAATCAACTGGGGTGGCACTGGCACCTGAGGTGTCCAATTATATCTAGTGTGTCCATGGATTGACCAATCAGGTCAATCCATGGGGGTACCTGTCTTTTAATTTCTTTTATAATTGTAATCTTTTAAAATAGTTTTTTTTTAATGTTTTTAAGTACTCTTTAAATGTCTCTTTGTTGTTTACTTTCTTTTATGTACCTTTTACTGAACTCTTGATACCCATTTTCAGGGGTTTATTTTTCTACAAATGGCAAATAAATTGACCCGGATTCTGCATAATTTCTAATGGAAAAGCTGTTTAGAAGCATTAATGCATGTTCATGTGGTTCATTCATGTCAGCAAAATTAGACTAATTTGGTTGATTGTCCCTTTAACGCTAATGAAAACAAATATATACAGAAATTCCACTGGGATAAAAGAGACTGATGTTGCCATGTTGAGTGAATGTGAGGTCAAAGAAAGGAGAACATGATAGATGCTACTTCTGACATTTCTGTAACTGGACTGGCACCTTGATTATGGTGCTAAACTCGTATTACCACAAAGTCACCAATATCTCCGCCCCTTGAGATCTTTAGCAGGACATGGGATGGTTAGCAGTTAGCTTGTTGGTATAAATCAAACCCATCAGCCCCACCTTAGCCGCCATTAGCTCCACTGATTCTCACTCCAGTCTGTGGTTTTGGCAGCAGGAGTATGTGTGTGGTCCGTCCATATGGAAACGATGTGTTGTATGTCTACGCATACGTTATACAGTTTATTTAAAGATTCATCCTGGGCAGTTCAAGCAGTCCTCTCAGGATGACATCGCTTAATAGCATCATCTTCTATCTGAAATACACATTTGTGAGTAATGAAGAATTTCCATTTAATGAATAAATTTTGTTTTATGAGTCTTATCTACAGTCTTGAAAAAATTTCAAAACGTGGCTGAAATATTACAAATGCAGAAGCAATAATTTACAGCACGAAGACTGGAGTAAGTTACAGTTTGGGTTCTGTCATAGTTAAAGAATAAACTAATGTATGAAATGGTCCTGATGGAATAAAAACAGGACAATAACAACATTGGTTTGTTTATTTATTTATTTATTATATTTTAGTTCATGTATCCACTAAAAACACTCTTCTTTGATGTCCTGATTAAAACAGTACCAACAACAACGCATTACGTACATAAAACAGATCATTGCAAAACCATTGCATACAGAAGAATCAACATGTCATTTGTCAGATACTTTGGTAACACTTTACATTACAGATCATTAATTGGATGTAATTACATAGTAATAATGCCTTTGTAACCGCTTATTACATGCAATATCCATGCAGTTTCCAGTGCAGTTTCTAGGTAATAGTAATACAAACACCGTCCATTACTGTGGACATTTCTATGGTCATATCGATGGTAAGAATTCTTTGTAACTGCTTATATCAAATAATTTAAATGCAGTTTTCAGTGCATTTACTCTGCAGTTTCATGGTGAGTGATGCAAACAGCTTCCATTTCAAGTATAATAAAATGGTCATTATTTATTATTCTCAAATAGTAATATTCACACATGGAGCTTTGTAGAGGAATGGACTGTAATGGAATTATTTTTGTGGTTTTAGACATTTTTTGGATAAAACATGTATCGGGACAAAGTGATCCAGGAAGGCCATTGCTGTTTCTGACAAATGAATATAACTGGAGGGTTAAAACATGTAGTGAAAGCTTTAAAAGTAAAATGTATTAAGACAACTTTGGAATTTTTATCCTATTATTACCCCCCACCACCACCACCACAGGCTGATATATCGGCCTATCAATATTTAGTATGTTTCCAAATCAGAGTAAAACACCTGTTTGAATGGCTACTCTAAAAAGACCCCCCCCCCTAACCCCACGGTCACTGTGGACACTAAGTGGGAGGGGCTAATAAGTGGGTTCCATGGCCGCCTCCCAGTTAATCACTGTTTGAGAGCGAGTGTTCAAAGCGTGCCCTCTTGTCTGATTCTAATCTGGGCCAAGTGGAGGCTTTAGATGGATGAGCGTGGGCTGAAGTTTGACTGGCGCCGTTTCATCCAAATCACCCAAATGATCTGTGGTCTTATTTCAGTAGAATGTGCTCTGGGCGATAAGGTTTAAAAACCACAGTCTGACATTAGAAGGCAAACAGATGTTAATAAATGCAAATACACAGTTAAAGGAGCATGAATTCAGCTTCAGAAAATAAGGAAATGAGTCGATAGCAGGTGGAATATTCTAAATACATGTGAATAAGTCACGGACCTCCATCATGGACGCAGGTTTTGGACACTGTTATGACCATTATTACACTTGAGCACAATCCTAATTCACCTCTTAGCCCCTCCCCCTTACACCATATGAGTCCCTTTTAGCCCTACCCCATAAAAATTAGTTTCCAGGAGATACTACTACTGTGAATACTTCCAGTACTATTACAACTATTACTACTATTACTACTTACATTTTAACAGGACTGACACAGACTGTGGGAGGGGCTTTAGAAGGACTGATAAGGAATGTGGGAGGGGCTTTAACAGGACTGACACAGTGTGTGGGAGGGGCTTTAACAGGACTGACACAGTGTGTGGGAGGGGCTTTAGCAGGACTTAAGTAAAAAAAAATATTTGACTCAATTTTTGATTCTCAGTTCATTAATTATGGGATGGATCAGAGCAGGAGGATGATTTTCGTGCATTTATCTGAGGTCATCATCAGCTCCATCCTCAACATTAACCTTTTATTATTGGGTCTAAATAGATGGAAAAGTCACAGATACTTAAATAAAACCAGTCCCATGGACAAACTCGTATCTAATCCACACGTCCTTGGTTTTACATGAGCATGAGTCAGGTCAGGCGTACGCAGGTGGGCTTGGTTTCCTTGTGTTTTAATATGCTGACATTGTATCTGCAGTGTCCTTGGCTGTATATCTGCACTCGGTGTCATTTCCCATTAATTCTGTCAGATGTGTAATATGTCATACAAAAGAAATCTAAAAGAACAGCTATATTTAAGATGCTTTTTTTCTAACAGTCTTTGTGAGCTAAAAAATGCCTCTCTAAAAACAAGTTTGAAAATAAATTATTAAATAATACAAGATAGATTTGCTTGAATTAAATAGAAATAAATAAATCTGCCAATGGAACCAGTCAAACTAATCTTGTTTAGATTTCATGAATCAGATTTTCCAGATCTATCGTCATAATTCAGTTCTTATATCTCAGTCATTTGACAACTCTAAAGATAATATTATAATACACGGTGATAAACCACTTAAGGACAGTTAAATATAGAGAAAAAAATATTTGGAAACTGCAAAAAGTCACATTTGATACATTTACATTATATTTTTAATTCCAAATGATTTATTCAGAGTAAAATAATTCAGACTTAAACCTATTTCTTTCATGTTTAGATGGATCCATGTTAATTCTGAATACAGGTTTCCATGGAAATGGGTCTATTCCACTCTAATTAATTGAGCTTTAAGAGTTGGAGGTACAGAGGGTTCTGATTGGACAGAATGTCCGCTTAACATCTGGATGTCTACTGGAAAAAAACGATCATGTCCACTTCCTGTTCTGCGTTCGTTTCATCTGTCAATGTGGAAGGTCAGATGCTACATGTGATTCTGTGTTTACTTTTGTGATAATTACAAAGCAACAGTTCGACTGAATCAATCAATGAATATGTGCATCATCGCAACGAGACCAGGAGCATGTGTAGAATGACAGGAACAATGTTAAAGTGGAATTAAGGTTTTACATGGTGACGGAGTTATCGAATTTGGAATTAACATTGGAATAAACCAGTCACTTTATTCGGAATTAAGTTTAATTCTGAATTATCATTTTTTTAACAGGAATTAAGTGTTTACATGGTCATCTGAAAGAGGAATTACATTTTATTCAGAACTAGAAGAGACCTCCACCATGGTAGACCCCCCGAAAATGCGAAATCCATCCATAAGTTTTTTTGGTTATCATGCTAACTAGCTAACTAGCTAACTGACTAACTGACTAACTGACTAACTGACTGACTGACAGACAGACAAAGTCCAGCAAAAGCCTTAGCTCCTTGGTAGATTAAACAGGAATAAAAAGTCCCATGTAAACAGGTCTACTGTGTCCTTATAGGTTAATAGGTTTCAAGTCACATGATCAAATGTCACCAGAGCAGGTTTCTATGACGACATGCCCCTGGGCAGCGTTTTACTGCTGTTGTGCTAAACAGGCAGTGGATTGACACCATCTTATTACCTCTGTTTAACAGATCAGAGGCCACGTCTCCTGGGATTTCATTTGCTCAAAGTACGCTTGGATCATCATCTTTTTTCCGTCTCTTTTTAAGAGAATTGCAATTCCCATCATGACTATCACTATCATGGTGATGGAGAAATCGCTGTCTTGTGGAATGATAGCTCTGATTGAGATACCCTCCCCTCTCCCCTCCCTCTCTCTCTCTCTAGTCCGTTCAATGCATGCATGAGTCAATTGGCTTCAGTCCCACTGCACTGGAAAAAATGCCAGTTAAAAACAAATAGCAAATTAATACAAGATAATTTTGCTTTAATTAAAGTAAAAAATAATCTGTCAATGGAACAAGTGAAAATTCTGTTGGTTTAGTTTTCTTGAAATGCATTTTTAAGGAACTTTTGTCCAGTAACACATTTTTTTTTTCTTGAATTGAGCAAATAAATAAATAAATAAATAATGGAATTAAAGGTAGGGTAGGAGATATTGGAAAATGGTTCCTGCAGCTATATTTTGAATAGTAGACACACCCATGCCTCTTCGTCAGCCCACCCCTCGAAACCACGACTTCAAGAGCATTCACCAGAACTCAACATCAATTATCATCATAAATAACAAAACAATAAACAACATTTATCAGTTTCTGTTACGTGAAGTTTAGCTAATAAAAGGTTTAGAAGCATGAAATAAACACAATGATAAAGCTAATGGATAAGGACAATAGTTGATGGTGTTACAGCAACAGTTTACACACACTGTTGATAACGTAGTAAAACCTGCTGGAACATTCTGTTTAGTAAATATCTGACATTTTCTCACTGACGAGGTGAATACGATACCTATAAGTGATTAGTATGTCCAAATATTATAGACTCATAATGGTATTGTCTTACCTATCCAGTAGAAACATGGTCACCTGAGCAACGGTTAATAATTCCCACCCTTGTCCTGTTCCGTTCTTCTCTCCTCTTCCTTGTGGCCGTAACTTTTTCAAACACAGTTCTTACTTTGGTTTTGCTGCTGGTTGATGTCTTTTCCACTGTAACTGTTTATGTGAATGCGCAGAAGGGGGAAGGAGGGGTGGGGGGACTGATATTTGACGGACGTATCAGCAAATTAATCATTGTAAAGATGATCAGTAAAATGATTGGCTGGAGTTTTCCTCTGGTTCCACCCTCTAGACCGGACTAAAACAAGCAAACATTCTATTTCAGTGTGTGATATGTGATCATGAAGAGGTTTTCAAGCAATGTGGTAAAAAAAAATAAAAATTCCAAACAAAGATGTCCTACACCACCTTTCACCAAAAAAAAAAAATCTTGAATTTAACAATGAAAAAAAAAATCCTCATGTATGGTACCGTTAGAAACCCCCTAGACAACCCTTAAATAGAAATGTACATAATTATATATTTGAACCAATAGGAGGCCTCAGAACAAAGCCTTCTCCAGTAAAGTAAATCCCTTGTTTCTAGGGCGATGTTGAAAAACGGCCTCTGATTGGTTGAATTGTCACGCAAACATTTTTAATAAGCTTTAAGATAAATAAATAAAGATAAATATAAAATCAGAATTTCTGAAATTTGATCCAAGTGACTGGCTTTGTGCTGGAGGGTCACACACACACACACATATATATATATATATATATATATATATATATATATATATATATATATATATATATATATATATATTTATTTATTTTTGTTTGTTTTAAGTAAACCAAACAATCTTGAATAAAGAAAAAAAAATCTATAAATCAGTTCTTATGTCTGACTGAAAAGTTCCTCTTTAGGTGATTCTGCCTGATTTTTAGTGTAGAAATAAGACAAATATGCTTGGTATAATTTAGATTTTTTTTTTTACAGTGTGCAGCTGAAGGGAGGGTGAGGTGGACGGTGGATGGGACCTTCATTGATCAAACATGGGGTGGGGGGGTGAGCAGCCACGGCGAGCTGACTATGGTAATGCTTCAACAGATCGATTAGAGAGATATGGGTTTGAGGAACAAGAGCGCTCCAATAAATCCTCCATCCTCCCATCAGTCCTGCTCAGATGTCTGAGATTCTTCAGCAAAAGGAGAAACTGGAACCAAAGAACAAACAGTGAAGAGCAACGCATAAAAGAAGAGGATAGATTCAAAATAAATAATATTAAAATACAAAAGGATGGGTGAACAGAAGCAGCACTGGAAAAAAAACAAGTAAAAAAAAGAATATAAGTTGTTTTGTTTTTTTGCCAATGGAACAAGTGAGGATTTAAACAAAAATAAATAAATAAAATATTTATTTAATGAAAAAAGAAAAGAAAAGTTTGAAATTACACACAAAAAAAATCTCAAATTAAGTAAAAACAAAACAAAAAATAACTTGAATAAAACAAACCTGGAATTAAACAAAAATATTGATTTAAGCAAAAGAAAAACAACTTAATTACACAAAAAATACAATTAAATCAAATCTTTTAAATTATGAAAAAAGTGATCGAACAAAAAAATTGTCAATTAAAAAATATTGAATTAAACCAAAAAAATATTCAATTAAACAAAAAGAGAAAAACTTAATTAAGGAAAAAGATGTCTTTCAATGAAGAAGAAAGAAGTAATTTTGTAATTAAGCAAAAATTATTCTTAATAATAATAATAATAATAATAATAATAATAATAATAATAATAATAATAATCTGCCAATGGAACCAGTAAAAATTGTTTTTCAGATTTTTTAAACATGATTTTCCAGATCTATTACCCAGAAATAGAATTAAAGATAGAATTCATACCACAACAGAAACATTTACAGTTAATTTAAGCCAATTACATATAAAACCAAACCAAATATAAGTGCAGACTTTATTCAAACAGTTGATTTTCCAGTTCCTTTCATTTCCTCTCCTCCTGGTGTAGTTTTATCTTTTCTTTATATCCATATTAATTCACTGTAGTTTAATTTGTACGTGTTGTCAAGTGCCTAAACTGTAAATATTAATCACAATCTAAGCTGTAAAAATCCTTTATTTTCTAAGTGTGTGTAGAATCAGAAGAAGCCAATGTGTCTCCAGAGGAAGATGAGGAAGCGGCTGGTCGGTCTATTGGAACAGCGCAGCTCAGATCTATTCCTCTTCTGTGTTGTTTTCAAGGTTTACAGTCTGTGCATTCGTGATTCACTGTTTGCTTTGGTTTCTCACAAAGGAACAGAGAATAAACATGAATTCACAATTAGTGTCTATCACACAAGCAAATACAGTAATCTGTGGATGTGTTGACTAATGAACAAAAACCAAATATTGACTGAATCCACTGAAACTGTAACGTTACCGTCTGTAATGAAATATTAACACAATATAAACAGAACCAGTCCTGAATCCAAATCAATCCAAACAAGTGTTGCCAGGGACAACAAGCCACGCCCACTCTGAAATGTCGTAGCTCTTCATGGACGTCTCCTTCTCAATATGTGACACGATGGGTTTGACCTTTTGAGACTGGTAGAGGTCAAAGGTCATGATGCATTTTTTGATTTGATTTGATTTGAATGAATGATCGAACATGTGCAAAGTGCAACAATAATCAATACAGCAATAATAATAATAACAATGACATGTCCGAAAAGGAGTAGGATGAAGCATAAGCTTTTTTTTTGGAGTACATGTTCGAACCTTACACTAAAAAAACTAATACATTAAAAAAGGGTTAAAAAATTATCAGATAAAAAGTGAAAATCATCAGATAAAAAGTAAAACTTATCAGGAAAAAATCCTGAGATAAAAACTACACATTTAATAAAACTGTTTTACTGTTTACAGTGAACAGTTTTTTTTTTCCTCAGTGTGTCTGAAAAAAAGGAATGTGATTGAAATTGTTTTAATGAACCTATTTTTTATGGAGTTAAAGAAATGTTCACTCAGCTGGAAAACATGTGTTTAAGCTTTGAACCAAAGAAACATATATTTAAAAACACACTGTCAGAAAACTATGAAATAAAACATTTTTAATCATTTTTTTGTTCAAGGAGAGACCTTTCATTTACAGGTAAACATGTTACAAGCAAATGTTATTAGCAGAAAAATGAAATGTTTTTTTTGCTAAATTTAAATTTTTTTCAGTGAAATTATTTTTTCTATTATTATTAATATGAATATTTTTGCATAATCCATGATTTTTTTTCATAGTTCAAGATTTTTTTTTTAATTTAATTACATATATTTTTCAATTTACATTTGAAATCTGGTAAATGTCAAGAAAAAATATCTTGTATTATTATCTTTCTTTTTTTTTTTTTTTTTACTTGTTTTTATAAGGATATTTTTTCTTGTGCATCATCACCTGGGAGTCAAACATTTAACCTAAATGAACATATCTTCATTGTCCTCACCCTCAGATCTAACCCAGAGGAGCTTTTCCCAAATTAGCACCCATGGGCCACTGGAGAAACAACTACTTTGTCAAGGTTACACAACCTTGTTCATTACTGTTATAAAATTAAACACACTGTTCTATAAAATAAGTGACTTTGAGTTTGACACAGGAAATGAACAGGGGTGAAAGTTTAACCCTTAAATACCTAAGACCGAAATGTCCATTGTCAAAAGTTAAAAACTATTGATCTAAACTGCATAGTTACCATGGAAACACTGTTATCTACTAAAAACATTGATTCACCTGTAAAACCCATGGAATTTGATCAATGATAGTGAAGAAAATGAACACAAAAAATTAAACAAATAATAAATAATGTGAAAAATATGCAAAAATGGACTAATATAAAGTTAAAAAAAAGCAATAAAATCAACAAAAAACCCAAGTAACAATGACAAAAATAATAATAAATCAATAAAGTAACAAGTAACATTGACAAAATAAGCCACAAACTGAACAGAATCTGAGAAAAAAAATAATTATATAAGCAGAAAAATACAAAACAAATGAACAAAAATAATCAATATTAAAATGAACCAAAAACAGCCAAATTAACCACTTTAAGGGAATACAATTAATGAATAAATCAACATAATAACGTTCAATATTAACAAAGTAAGCCACAAACTGAACGAAATTGAGTAAAACATTTTTTTAAAATAAATTAGCATGAAAATTTAAAAAATAAATGAACAAAAACAGTCCAAGTAACCAATACAAAGAATAAAAATTAACAAACAAATAACATAAACCACAATATGTTGAGATAATTTGTAGAGGGATTCAAAATTTATATGGGTCCAATCCCAGTTGTCACCTCCTTAGCCCCGCCCCCTTTAGCCCCGCCCACTTGGCCTCACCCATTGAAACGGGCAGTGAATTTAGCTGTAAATAAAAGCTGTCTCCAGTCATGCTAGTGTTAAAGAAACACACCCTTTATTGACTTTTTCTTTTTATTGTGCAGAGTATAAATGTAATAAAGCTAATGTGATGTGACTAAAGCATAGTGGGCGAAGTCTTTTATTTTGGAAGGTTTGTTTTGCTTTTTATTCACATTGAGCTGTTCCAAACGTTCAGTTTAAGAGCTGTTTTCTTTTGCCCTTTTTGTTTGTGTTTACTATGAAGGCGCCGGCGCTGCTTCATATTAAACCCTGTGCATTCAGTCATAGATCAGACAAACAATATATGAGCAGAATGAATGAATATCTGGGAATGAGTTTGTCATTTTTGCAGCTGAATTCATCACCCGCTCTGTGAGATAAAGACGACCACCGAAGCCATTACAGTTTTATTTGGTGCAGCCAAAGGATTAGCGGGAAGGGATTAATATGGTAAGAGGACACCCATAAATATACGGCCTTCCACTTCTCCTTCCCTTTTACCTCGTCTTTAATTTTCTTTCTAGATCGACTAGATTTGCCCAGGTTGACACCCAAGGGCGTTTTCCAGGGAACAAGTGGAAATGCAGAATGAGCGAAAAGACCGTTAAAGGCATCACTTTAGTAGACAATGATAATGACAGATTTAAATATGAATTTAAATATGAATGAAGGAATGAATGAATGAATATAATGAAAAAAACTATATATATATATATATATATATATATATATATATATATATATATATATATATATAATATAGCACATGTGTTTCATGAAAATATCATATTGTTCTTAAAGTCATCAGGCTTATTTTCATACGTTTTTTTTATTCCTGGTTAATTCAGAATAAAAATTAATTCCACTTTAAGATCACCGTGCAAATGAACACTTAATTCCACTTGAAAATGTGTATTCTGAAATAAACTAAATTCAGAATAAAGTCCCTGGTTTATTCCATGTTGCCCCAATAATGTCACCAAATATGTCATAATTCTACCATATAATATACTAATTTCATCTTAAAATGTAATAATTTCACCCTATAATGTCATAATTTTACCCCAATATGTAAAAATTTCCCCCTATAACGTCATAATTCCATCATATAAGTTATAATTTTACCACAAAATTTGACCCAAGAGGTCAGAGGTCACTGGGTCAATACCTAAAAAAACCTAAAATAGATTATAATAACAGAAAACCAAGTGGATACAGAGACTTAGTTACCATTATTGACAGATAGGAAACTTGGGCTTCAAAATGGCATTATGACCTTTGACCTTGTGCAACCTTGAAACGCCAAACTCATAGTCTCACATGTTGTGAGTGACATGTCCATCACTAGCTAAAAAAATGCGAGGGGTGGGGTTTGTTGTACCCGGCAGCACTTGTTTTTCGTGTTTTTTTTTTCCTCCTCTCTTTTTATTCTCAGTGCAGTTTTTTTTTCCTCCCTATGTAGGCAGCGGTGACCTCGTGACCCCTCGAGCATCCCTCTCATTTACACACCAGCAGGAGAGTGTAGGTGTGATACAGGGACAATACGGTCTGCAGCTCCAACACCACAGTGTAGACCAACACCTACTGAGCAACAGCTGGTGTTAAATGACCAGGAGAAGTGGACCTAGTGTTCAGATGTGGAATTTAATATAATATACAAGTAATGACAATAAGACTGTTTAACCCTTAAAGGGATACTCCACCCCCAGGACAAATCCAGTGTGTCCCCACTGTTCCCAGTTCTACATAAGTGTGTGGAAGCATTTTCCTGGCGACCCAGACAATGTCCGAATCTATGAGAACCGACCACAGGTTGGATTCCAACACTAACTGCATTCTTACAGCGTCGTCTAAAGTGAATTAATGTCGTTGATTTTGTCTCCTCATTAGTTTCTACATACTGGACATTTACGCTGAGGGTAAATGATGACGCAATTCATGGAGCAAAGGGCTCATTTTACTCTTTTATGTATGGGAACTATTTTTCGCTGCAGAGAAACACAGCCGATGCACACCAAGGACTGTCAGTGAGAGCCAGTGTGCGTCGGCTGTGTTGCTCCGCACCAAAAAATAGTTCCCATACACAAATGAGTAAGGGCCTATTCACATTGCACTCAGAAAATCCGGACTTTTGGACTTTCCAGGAAAGTTTGAACCTTATTGACAAGTGTGAAACCTCCCCCGAACCTTGGTCCGGACTAAAGACCGAGTCTTTGGTCCGAGCGGAGGAGGTAGTCTCGGTCCGGACCAAGGTTCGCTGGTGCACAGTGTGAAACGTCTGTTTAGGACCAATTACGTCACAGTCACATGCGTGGAATCTAGTCAACATCCAAGCATGAGTCGCGGCAATTCATGGGGAGGAAACCAGGTATTTCATTGAAATTTGGTCGGATGATACTATAAAGACTGAATTGGAGACAAGCCACTGGTGGGAACACTGGTACGAGAGTTGGCAACATTGCCAAAATAGGGCAAAAATAGTAACTGGGTCCATTATCTGGGAGCATTTCCTGCAACAGTGTAGTGCGCTCATCTACTAACCAATCAGGGTCGAGTATAGAGAGACGCACGCTGTACACGCATTGACGACATGACGTTCTAAAGTCCGTTGGTCCACTTGATTCAATACAGTGTGAATGAAGACTGTAAATAAAGTCCGGATTATAAGTACAGTGTGAAAAGGCAAAAAAAGGTTCTGGTCCGAACCTTGGTGCGGACTTTACTATGTGAAAACACCCTGAGACGAGTCCTTTGCTCCGTGAATTGTGCCATCATTCACCCTCATAGTAAATTCCCAGTACACAGAAAGTAATGAGGAGACAAAATCAACTCCATTAATTCACTTTAGACGACGCTGCAATAATGCAGTTAGTGTCGGAATCCAACCTGTGGTCAGTTCTCATAGATTCGGACATTGTCTGGGTCGCTAGGAAAATGTTTCCACACACTTATGTAGGTCTGGGAACAAAAAAGGAATACGCCACATCCCTTTAAAGACCCAAATGTTCACCTTTAACCCTTAAGAGACTGTTAATTACAGTCTAATGGTTTACATATAAACATGTTAGTGCAGATCAGGTTTATTAAGAACAGATCAGTTACAGTAATGATATAAACTGACTGATATGGAAGTAAAACAACTAAACCCGTGAATGTACAAGAGAACAACTGTAGAACAACTGTCCACTGGAGTGACCAGGATGTGTGAAAGGGTTAAAAAAAATAAATAATAATAATTTGTAAAAAAAATAAAAATAAAAAAATTCTGAAACGACTATTTCATTATTCAGTTTCCAATCAAGGCAATTCTTTAATGGAACATTTTTCACTTTCCTGAGTCTCAGGAAGTTCTAACAACGAATAAACAACAACAACAACAACATAAATCCCCACTCATGCAGACACTCAAGAGGTTTGTATCTTGTCTTTTTTATGAAGTATTGGACGTATTAACTGATCATAATAAGCACTGACATACAGTATGTTTAGTGCACAGAGCCTCAATTAGGATTCAATGTTGAGAAGATAGAGGTAGTGATGTCCATGTGTCTCCATGGTAACGTGAATGAATGGTATAACAGGTGTGTGTGTGTGTGTTGGGGGTGGGGGGTCTGGTGGATTGTGCATGAATTAATTGCCTTTACATCAGTATGGGTCTGCATGAATATGTACAACTGTGGGGAGCTGGGGGTCATTCATCAGTTTAACTACAACTTCCTACTATAACGCTGCATCTGGCTGCTGCAGACGCCACGTGGGGACTAAACACTAACGGAAATATAACCAACTGAAATATATAAGAGACATAGGGGGACCACATGAGGTTGACTGAAATTCGGGCCGGGGTCTGACACTATGGGGACCAAAATTCAGGTCCCCACTAGTAAAATATAAATGTGTGAATACTTTTTTTTCAGAAGTCCCCATAAAGCATTAGGGAAACCAATGCGAAATGAAACAGTTTTGTAGATTGATTTTTTTCCCTCCATTTTATAATTTTTTTTTTTATTTGAATGTAATTTCTAATTTTATTTTTGCAATTTAAGATTATTTTTTGTTATTTTAATTTGTATTTTTTTAACAACTAAGTTTATGTTCACTACCCAAATAACGACTTTAACTACAAGTGAAAAAACTTGGTCCTTATGAGACGTGTGTGTGTGTGTGTGTGTGTGTGTGTGTGTGTGTGTAATCTGTGGTGTTGTGCTTGCGCTCTTCTCTCCCTTATGAAAGCTGAATAAACCATGAGTAAAGGGTTTATTCACTGATTCTGAACTATGGTGGAAACAACGATGGAAAATGTCCTTCAAGGTTTAATCATTCTGGTTCATCTTATACACTGAAAAAGTAAAACATTGAATCAGCTTAAAAAATATTCTTCAATAGGTCACGTATAAAAAAATCTAGTTGAATGAAACAAATTAAAATAATCCCAACCCTATGCAATTTAATTTGGTTCACTCAAATATTTTTGTATGTGACCATAAAAAGTGAAAATTATGAGAGAAAAAGTGAAAATTATGAGATACAAAAGTCAAAATTATGAGATAAAATGTCAAAATTATGAGATAAAAAGTGAAAATCTTGAGGTAAAAAGTCCAAATCATGAGATAAAAAGTCAAAATTATGAGATAAAATGTCAAAATTATGAGATAAAAAGTGAAAATCTTGAGGTAAAAAGTCCAAATCATGAGATAAAAAGTGAAAATTATGAGATAAAAAGTCAAAACTATGAGATAAAAAGTGAAAATCATGAGATAAAAAGTGACAATCATGAGATAAAAAGTGACAATTATGAGATAGAAAGTGAAAATTATGAGATAAAAAGTGAAAATCATGAGATAGAAAGTGAAAATTATGAGATAAAAAGTCAAAAGTGAAGAATATTTTTCAGTTGATTCAGTGTTCTACTTTTTTCAGTGTATGTAGGCATCATTGTAGCACATTCATTATATATGGATTAGATAGTATGTCTTACTCACTGGTAAAAACATGGTTTTATTTCTGCACTTACATCCACTAAATCCCTTCAGTCTCAGAGCATACGTTGGCTTTTACTTGTACTTGTTCCACAGCTTCAGTCGCTTTTTCAATGAAGATTTGACACATCACATAATATAACAAGCCTTTAAAACTGAAAATGAGATGCACAGTTAAAGCTTAAGCCCATGAGTTTATAACAGCTCCATCTAATATTTATTTTTCAGAAAGTCAGAATGGAGGAAAACTTAATTTCCCTTTAATACATTTTCAAACATTCCAGTTAAAAATCAAGGATTAGAGACAGAAAATGTAAAAGTTGTTGTAGCAGAACTTTGCATCCACTCTCATTAATCACCTCTGCTTAAAACACACTGCATTAAATTGGACTAAATAGCTGTTCTTAAAGCCAGTGTTTAACAGCGTTAGTAAAACACACTGTTTTTTTCATGTCATTAATTCACATCAGTATTTTTTTCCCAACAGCTGTTTAAGTCCAGGGTTCATTCACACACGACACTAATACTGTTCTACAAAATAAAAAGGCAGTAACTGCACAGACACCAAACTGAGAAAAATGACCTTACAGTTCTCCTGTTGTTGTAGGTAGATTATTGAAACACGAGGCACTTACTGTTACTGCATATTAACTAGTTCTACAAAAACCACAGTGCACTTTATATATGGATTAATTCTGGTAGTGCTAAGTGACTGGGAATTTTGACTTTATCTCTTAATTTAGACTTTTTTATCTCATCATTTTGACTTTTTCTCCCATAATTTTGACTTTTTGTCTCATGATTTTGACTTTTTCTCCCATAATTTTGACTTTTTATCTCATGATTTTGACTTTTTATCTCATGATTTTAGCTTTTTGTCTCATGATTTTGACTATTTGTCTCATGATTTTGACTTTTTCTCCCATAATTTTGACTTTTTATCTCGTGATTTTGACTTTTTATCTCATGATTTTGACTATTTGTCTCATGATTTTGACTTTTTCTCCTATAATTTTGACTATTTGTCTCATGATTTTGACTTTTTCTCCCATAATTTTGACTTTTTCTCCCATGATTTTGACTTTTTATCTCATGATTTTAGCTTTTTGTCTCATGATTTTGACTTTTTGTCTCATGATTTTGACTTTTTATCTTATGATTTTGACTTAACTTAATGCGCCTTATATTTGAAAAATCTTCATAAAAAAACATTCATTGACATTGCACCTTATAGATATTACATCATCTGCTTCAGTCTAATACAGTGATTGACTGTAAACTATTGGGGCAGAGTCCTAAATGGACATTGGTAAGAACACAGTAATGGTCTTTACGGTCTTTTTGTTTTATTTTACTCGTAGTTTTTGCAGTTACTCTACAAACACTCAACAATTTTCTCCAAAACAGACATTTGAGATGAAATATTTTATTACATGACAAAGATGTTGATGTGCATTGACCTCAGAACCTTCCAATGACCACCAAAATAATAGATAGATAGATAGATAGATAGATAGATAGATAGATAGATAGATAGATAGATAGATAGATAGATAGATAGATAGATAGATAGATAGATAGATAGATAGATAGATAGATAGATAGAAAATGTATTTTATTGTAGTTTAAGTATATTTTTATACATATATAAATTGCATGTTTCTTTTATGTCCTTGTTTTATTGGTTTCTAGGAACGAGCGCTTGTGTGACGCACAAATGGAAAAATAAACGACTTGATTCTTGATAAAAACTGGTGTGACACAGAACAACAGTATTTACTGAGATCCGCCTGTGAATCCACTGCTGTTTACATCATGTTTGTGTTTTTAGCTGCACAGTAAACATTAGAGCCACAGGACAGTGGTTCAGACGTGCAGGAAACAGCCACGCTTCCAGGTGAAGTTGAATCCACTTCTGTCTGTCAAAAAGCCTAGAACCACTGCAGTCTGATCTTTTTACCCAAGTGTTGAAATGGTTGCATCACCTGTGTTGTGAGGAGTTTTGATGAGAAATATTTGCGGGTGAATATTTCACACTTTGGTGGATTTTTTTATTTATTTAGTTTTGTCATGTCCCTGGTGTATAAAAAGCCTCAGAAATGATGCTTCACTTTTCCAGTTTAATGATGTCAGATATTATCTACTTTACAGACGGACATCTACCTTCATATTTTTCTTCTAATTACTGGTTTAGGACATCACCGTTAGGCTGGATTCATGCGCGCATCTCCCCAAAAATGTGATCCACCACAGTCAGTAGCTGTGTTTCCATTACAGTTTTTCGTAAAACAATATCGATATTCCTAAAATTTCGATAAAGTATATTTGCGCTTTCAACGTGTTTCCATTGTCGGTTGTTCTTGGCAGGACTGTCGGAACTCTCGTGAAATATCATCCCACGACATTTCACTGCTGTCACCTTCGGAGCTTCAGATCACTTGACCGCAGTGTCACCCTGATATTAGAGTGAATGAATCGGATAATTCTCACGTCAGTAAAAGTCACTGGCGAACTCTTTAAATGCACTAACATGTGAAACAAACCACCTGGCTCACATTATAAGGGTCTGTACATGTAGTCCCTACATTGTCAGACCGAAATATTAAGTGTAAATATACTCAGCACTTAACGACAACAACAACACTATAAGCAACCAATGGTTGTTATGGTTACAGTGACTGCGGCTGTCATTTTTACTCCGAGAGAAGTGATCATGTGAGTCTTTCCATTGCACTTAAGTGATATATTACAATATCGAACTGTCTGAAAAAACACCTCATGACAGTGTGAAAACTTTTATCAATATTTGAGTGTTTTTTCAAAATTCAGGTGTTTCCATTGCCAGTTTTTTATCGTGATATTTACATTTTGCCAATTTCCAAGGGTAATTGAAACACAGCTATTGACATGGAGAAGATCAGAAAAGAGGCCTCTGATTGGTCCATTCCACATCCGCTCTACACACAATTCCACTTCCCTATTTTTCCTTTTTGTTTTGTGAACATGAGCTCATTGTTGAAGACGACTCATATGAACATGGATTCACTCACGTGTGTGAGGAAATGGAAGAATCTGTGAGACAAGTTTGTTTGACAACGAAAGGGCCTGATGTTGAAAAAGAGCGGGGATCCAGGTGGGAAATCGTTGTGCCCCTTGCATTGTGGCAGTGAATAGCACATGCTATGTACTCCCCACACTGGGAAGCAGCAAAGTCCAGTTGGAGGGCGCTGTAAAGTCGCAGTGCACCTCTGTGAAGGAAATTAAAAGGAAAAAAGGAGGGGGGAAAAAACATCCCCCCTCAGGTATTTTATTATTCTTGTCATTTTGCACATGCTCCTGGTCTCATCATGTTGACGTACATATTCCACTGCCGGCATTTGTTTGATTCCTATGGTTGATTCAGTCATTACTATATTAAGCATCTCTGATTGGCTCAGAATGCATGAAGGAACACTCCCCCCTCCCCTCTCGCTCTGTGTGTGTTTACCTTTACCAGAGTAGCATCCAGCTAGGTTTCATGCCATTGCTCGTTCTGAAAATGTGCAAGAAAAAAACAAGTCTTTATTTCCACAGAGAGCACGTGAACCAGTTTGATCCGCCATTTTTTAAAGTTTGTGAAGCACCTACTGTGGCGCCGTCTTCTCTTGTAGATGCTAATGCTAATGCTACTTGAGATTAACTGCAATGGGAGACGGGCTTAACACCACGGTCCATCTGATGTCAGACGGACTGGCTTTTTCTGGGTCCCTGGTTCCTCTTGTTGTTTTCTGTGAATGCGGTGTGCAGCCAGTGGAGGTGATGGACCACTGTCAAAGGCAACATGTGTTGGTAAATCTGGGTGACCCATCAGATTCCAAAGGAAGCGTGGAAAGGTGGTTTTCAGTGGAATGACACGTTTAACTTGTAAACTTCTCTTGTTTGGCATCCGCAAACATATACTGACATAAACCTGTCTTTTGTTATTGAGTGTTTTTAACTTATTTTCCTTATTGTTTGTGTACAACACTTTGGTTTCCCCTGTGGTTCTTTTTCAACGCGCTATATAAATACAGTTGATTGATTGTATAGATCAGAGAAAAGTCAGTCAGTGTTTCTGAAAAATACAAAAAAAAAATCTCCCTAGAAAACTGCACGAACGTGTTTCATATCGCTAAACGTCCTCCGCTAATGTCGCCACATGTTCCAGAATTTTTCCACCCCATGTAATCTGTGGAGTTCAACCGTCGCCTCAAACTGCAAATGTCTCTGATCAATACCGCCTGGCCTCGTCAAATCTGAGAGATCGTCATAAACACCACATGCACGGAAAATCAAACGGCTGACGAAAAAGTAATTGAATGATTCAATCTGCGAAGCACACTCCAGTTCACATTCATTTCACCTCCGAGCCGAATCTCAAATTACAATCTGAAAAGGCCCAAAGAGACGGTGATTGTTCTACCTCCTCCCTGTTCAAATGGAGATCTGCTTTAATCACGTTCGTGGAGTGGAATGCACACTTTTGTGGGAAAAGTGCTGTTCTGACAGCGGTGAGAGGTGATGTTTGACAGCGTTGGGCAGATCCGGGCTCCGAACACAGGAAAGAAGAACCAATATCTGTAATGAAGTATTTGCTCAACGTGACCTTGTCTCTATCACAGCTTTGTTCTATTTTTTTTTTTTTTGATCCAAAAGAAGCAAAGGCTCATCTCAGAGTTGAAAAACAGCTCAGAGATGGAGGTGGAAATACCAGTAACACTAATACTAAGGTTTATTGAGCCATATTTTGGAATAAAAGTCCAAAATGTAATAACTTTTTAATTTCATTTGGTCATAAAGGCACATTTTGTAATAAATGTTGCCGCATTATGTAATAAGTTATTACATTTTGAGAAGATTATTACAGACTCTCAAGAAAATGTAATAATATGGTGCATGACGTAATAACAATTGTGAAGCGTAGTTTGTTAATTGTATTTTGTTTTACTTTAAACAAAATACTAGGCCTTTTATTAGCATCACTGTATTGGTCTAGTAGCAGTACTTAACAAATACTATCAGTACAATATTCAAAGGTTACATTAACAGAGAATATTCTGTAAATTTCAGATTCAAAATGATCAGATAAACCGTCAAAATTCCCAGTCACTAAACACGACCACAATTAATCCGTATATAAGGTGCACTGTTTTTTTTTTTGCAGAACTAGTTAATATGCAGTAACAATAACTGCCTCATGTCCAATAATCGTCCTACAACTACTGGGGCTGAACAACAAGAGAACTTTAATGTTATTTTCCTCAGTTTGGTGTCTGTGCAGTTACTTCCTTTTTATTTTGTAGAACAGTACTGTAATGAAGTACTTTTATGTAGTTATTTCCCACCTGTTCACATGTGTGTAGATCACAGTTACATTTTTTTTTTACACACACATGAAGGCGAGTGTGTCTGAAATGACTCACTCAAGCAGAATTAAAGCGGTTTTATTATGGAGCCCAACACTGACTGGTTTCTTTGAATTCCAGTCATGCCAATTGAATCTTATTGAAAACAGGCTAATTATCAGTGCATCAGAATAATTCTGAGTGAGCCTGTTGCAGAATAAACAGGTAATGAATGCTTTAGTGACTGAATGAATCCATGAATAAAGAACAGGTTGATTGTGTGTCAGCTCCTCTCCCTCTAGGCGCCGTTTCCCGCCTCACATGGACGAGAATTTAATTGTGATGTATTTAATGACACGTTGGGTTCTACCACAGTGTATGAACACAGTGTCCAAACACAGATTCAGAAATGACACATTTTCTTACAAATGCACAAACTAAAACTTTGATATTTCCCTAAATTAGCATGTGTTTAAAATTAAAAACAAGTAGAAGGAAGAAAAACGAATGAAAAGTAAAACTAGGATAAAGGAAGTAAAAGTAAGAAGAGGGGGAGAGAGGGAGAGAGAAAAGGAAAGGAGAAAGTAGAGAAGGTGGGAGGGAGAGAAAGAAAAAGGGAGGGGGGGAGGGAGAAAAGGGAAAAGGGGAAAAAAAAAAAAAGGGACTTTTATTTGGACAGTTGTTTTTGTATTTGACTCTTGCATTGTGGGTATTTGATCTTTGTTGTTGTTTTGTTTGTTTTTTCCTGCAGAACATATTGCAGTAAGGTATTGGTAATGGTGGGCTAAATAAGCTTCGGCTTCAGCCCTAAACCTTTTCGGCCAAGCAGTATATTCATTATGTGTGAAAATGTGTCTACCTGCCTTGTGCTTGTTTTTTTTTTGTTTTGTATTTTGACCGAGATAAAATTAAAAAAAAAAAAAAAAGGAAGCAGAACATTCCCGTTGATAAATGGGCTATTTCTTCATTATGCAGATTTTTTTTTTTTTTTAGCAAATCAGAAGCTGCGTTCTAAAATTCTACCTCCAATCATGTGTCCGGCTGGACAGGGAGAAATTATTAAAACTAATTATTAAAAAATATTTTAAAAAAACCCAAAAAATTATTTTAGTCGACTAAAATTCATCACATAAAATTTTACGAATTTTGGTCAACTGACTAGATTACACTAAAATGATTTAGATGACTAAATTGTGACTAAAACTAAACTTATATTTTCGTCATGAGACTAAAACTAAATTAAAAATTTCTGACAAAATTAACATGGGGCGATTCTTCATGGACAGAATCCTGACGCAGTTTAGCTTCACTTCATTATGAGTATTTTTACATGTACATTCATTCGATCAGTGGTCTTCAGCCCTGGTCCTTAGGGTCCACTGTCCTGCATGTTTTAGATGTCACCCTGCTCCAACACACGTGATTCAAATGAGCAGCTCATCAGCAAGCTCTGCTGATGTGCTCTTTAGCAAGGCATTAAAGTGTAAATTTTTATTTTGCAATTTTGAATCTTAACAGTTAATATAATAAAGGTATTTGCCTTGATGTATCTCTGGTTTTTGTTCTGCTTTGATTATGCACTTGATTATGTACTTTAACAGAATAGTGTCTTAATAATACCATAGCGTTTAATTCAAGTGAATGAATTGGTGCAAGCTTATGTGTATTACGAATTGAAACATTACAATAAACACTTTGAGTTTTATATAATTTCTAACAAAACAAAAACACTGGTTGTCATTTTTTTAGTCGACTAAAATTATTTTAGATTTCGTCGACTAAAATGTTCTGACTTTTAGTTGAATGAAATTACACTAAAACTATAATGATTTAGATGACTAAATTGTGACTAAAACTAAAATTACATTTTCATCATGAGACTAAAACAAAATCAAAACTGCAAGTAGTCTCAAAGGCCTTTGTTGTCCCTCGCAACCGCCTCCCCACACAACGTCAGAGTCAAATTTGAGCCAAATCGGTATTCGTATGTCCGAACTACAGCCATTTTAGTAAAGGCGAATTCTTAGTGGGCACTATAGAGCAAAATCACAATTTCTGTCCTACTGGTGTAGGACCGAGAGATGCCATTTTACTAACAGTGTATTTGGTGGATCTGTAGGGGGTGCTATAGTGCGGCAGATAGACGTCTGAGTAAAATTTCAGCCAAATCAATGTTAGTATGTCTGAGCTGAAGCACTTTATGTAGTGTTAATTTTTCCCCAAAACTTGGCAAATTTTGCAAAAGCATAGCACAAAATGATGCAACTTTTCCCAAGAATTTCGATAGCTTTTGATGTCCCACTTGTCTATATCATGTTCACCAATTTTGAGCTCATTTAGTCCAACGGTCTAGAAGGAGGAATTCCAATGACAGCGAAAATACACGACTCAAAGTTTTTGAAATTTCAATCCAAGATGGCGGACTTCCTGTTGGGTTATGGGCGTGGTCATCATTAGGTTTTTTGTTCATCATCATATGCCAAACATGTGTACCGATTTTCATAACTCTAACTTCACTAGGGCGTGATCTGGCCTAATACAAACTATTTTCACTTTCCTAGGGGGTGCTGTAGACACATTTCTTTACCGAGTTTTACAAAACCTTTAAATACTCGCAATTTTTCAGACTTCTGATGTGTGTGCAAAATGTGGTGAGTTTTCATGCATGTTCAGCGGGTCAAATTAAAGCTCAAAGGACAGAATCAGATCAAAGTGCAAACAGGATCAATAGGCCTAAAAAGCTACTTATTTATTATTATTATTATTATTATTATTATTATTATTATTATTATTATTATTATTACCGTATTATTATTATTATTATTATTATTATTAAATAAATACACTGGCTAATTTCCCTCTGGTGTCCACATAGGCCGGCTAAAAGCTAACAAAGTGAGAAAATAAAAACAGATATTTAATTGAAACAATACCTGCCATTGATTTGCAGGAAGGTTAAGGTTAGACATGCTGATGGCGTTACCGTAGCACCAGGTGTTTGTGGCCTTGACAGCCTCATGTGGCCC
The DNA here is from genome assembly GCA_020466265.1 of Siphamia tubifer. Lineage (NCBI taxonomy): Eukaryota > Metazoa > Chordata > Actinopteri > Kurtiformes > Apogonidae > Siphamia > Siphamia tubifer. Next base: position 41,161,948 of record CM035797.1, read on the forward strand.
CAGGATTAAAGAGTGCGACTGGTTTTGTTGTGCCTGGTTCTTCCATTATCCCAGAAAATGATTCTATACAGGTGAAGAAGAGCAATGGCATGTTTAAGCACAAGTCCTTTACATTACCGCCACTGTGTGTGAGGAGCCAGTGTTGATTTTACAGCATTGGGATTGTTGGCTATTAGTTTGTGCATTGACTCACTCTTGAAAGGCTATTGATTTTCATCCTGCAGTGAATGTGTATGTGAGCGCTGAGCGAGACGGGGAGGCAGGGAGGCAGGGAGGAGGAGGAGGGAGGAAGACGGAGAATCCTTGCCTTGAATTTATGTTGCATCATTTCCTTCTCTGAACAACTTAAGCTGGCAATTTTATTTATGTTTTTTTTCCATTTTCCTCCAAATATTTATTTTCATCATTTTTTTTTTGCTCTAATATGTGTATTTGAAGCATTCAACAGTTGTCTATTTCCTAAAGTGGCTACAGTGGCTGTTTTAAAATGGTTTGTTTCAGTCCATACCCACCACATGCAGAAAAATACTTTGTCTTTTAAAACATTAAGGCAAGGGGAGAAGAAAATCCAAATATGTTAGTGTTTCTACATCTACAGCTTATTCCATGTTAAATAAATGCTGAAAGTGAGTGTTTTAATCCAAACTACAGGGTGTTACCTTTACAAAGAGCCCATTGTTTTATCTGTACTCCAAATGGTTGAATAACAGCTGGAGTTTTAATTTGGTAAAGATACTTTTTAGGTGTTTTAAGCTAAATCAGGCCAGAATGCTACGTAGGTTAAGCTAGCGATTTTGTTCATGAATTTTTTTTACACTTTCCTCCATTATTTATTTGCTAAATTATGTGTATTTGAAGCATTCAACAGTTGTCTATTTCCTAAAGCGTCTACAGTTGGAAGGTTTTTGAAACATATAATTCCTCAAATTTCCCCTACTGTAAAACATATGAATATAACCAAAGAAAAAATTATCTAAAACTGACATCTTGACAAATAAAGTTGTCAACTTTGAACTGTAAATATCCTAGACATTGTTCTGTTGTAAAATGGTTTGTTTCAGTCCATACCCACCACATACAGACAAATACACCCTGGTTTTCTTTTAAAACATTAAGGCACGGAGGGAAGAAAATCCAAAAATATTCCTGTTTCTACGTCTACAGCTTTTTCCCTGTTAAATAAATGCTTAAAGTGAGTGTTTTAATCCAAACTACAGGGTATTACCTTTACAAAGAGCCCATTCTTTTATCTGTACTCCAAACGGTTGAAGAAGAGCTGGAGTTTTAATTTGGTAAAGATATTTTAAGCTAGAGCCAGAATGCTAACAGGTTAAGCTAACAGTCTGTCTCCGACACGTCACAGTATATAGACATTCAGGATGGAGTGTGACAATTGTGCGTTGGATGGAATGACGGCCTGTGGAAAAGGTTCTGCTCCTGAACGCTGATAACAGGTGACCTGCTTCCCAGGGGAAATGTTTTCAAAGCTTACAACCGGCAAGGAAGAAAAAAAAAAAAACTTGAAATCTTATCTGGTATTCTTGTCTCCTCATCTTTTTCTGCATCCTTTATCCTCTTTTATGTGGCGTATCAAAGGGATTTACAGCCCAGAGGGTGTGCTATGAGCCACGGCGTTCGCAAGGTCCCGTTCTGAGCCGCAATCTATGTTCCTCCTGAGCAACCCAAACGGCTACATTTCCTCCGCCCCGACGCCACCGGGGACCTCACACTTCAGAGTTGATTTAGCTGCTTGTACCTCAGCCATCTGACCTTCCACTAAGCCCCTCCCACTTTACCAGAGCAGCATGCTGTAGCCTTAGTAACCACAATCACATGCTCCATCTATACTGCTCTAACTTACACTGTAAAAAACAAACAAATAGAACATATGCCCTCTGTGTACTTAATATAGTTTGGCAGATTAATGCAAATATTTTGAACAATCGGAACAGAAATTATTAAAGAACCAAAATTGGTAGAGATTAATTATAAAATTTTATTTTTTGGTAATGTATCAGCCACTGGGGAACAATTTTAACACTTGGAAATAAAACGTATGGATCCTCTGAACTTTTTTAAGTATGATAAGCAGGATAATGTAACGCATAGGTACATTATCCCTTAAATATTTTATTTCTATATATTTTAGAATATTTTTGGGGGATATATTTTTGGATTTTTCATTGGGTTTTTTTTTTGTTAGTTTATTTTTTGGTTGAATTTTAATAGAATTTAGCATGTCTTGTTTAGTTTTTTCTTGGTATTTTTGTATTACTTAGTGTATTTTTGTGGATTTTGTGAGAAATTTGAGTTCAAAAGAACCTCTGAGTCTACTGACACAGTGTTTTGACGGCGTTTTCTTTTCACCGAAGTACTTCCAGATTAAAATACCACATTAAGCACACTTCTGCTAGCACTAAGCTAATGAGTTGCCTAGTTTGGACAAATGCAGATCCATAATTACTTTTTTGTCGAGTCTTTTTGTGCATGAAAAAAAAATGCACAATTAATAAAGCAACAGTGGGATTAATCTGATTTAAAACATTTAAATCACTTGACAGCCTTAATTAAAACCTACACGACTACAGAATATTTTTTTTTACAGTGTAGGGATGGTTTTCCTTTTTTATTTTTTCAGTTATTCCTTCCCTTGCAGAGGGCGTTCAGGTGAATGTCAGCAGTCACCTCCTGTTCCAGGCTGTTCCCCTCACCTACCTGCCCTCCCTCCCTCCTTCCCTCCTCCTTCTGTCCTCTTCCACCTGCTCCGTGATGCACAGACCTCTGGTTGAAAGAACCGCAAAGCTGCAAAAACAGCCTGCGGGGTAAAAACACAACAGCGGTGTTTGACCTGGGGCAGCCCACAAATCACAATATAAACATCACAAACGCCCAACGAACGCGGCTCCATGACGCCAAATGGGATTATGATTAAACTCTTTATCATTCTGGAGTAATGTTACTTAAAACAGCTGAAAAATACCTTCTCCAAATTAAAACTCCACTCACTTTTACTGTTTATTTAACAGGTAAAAAGCTGCAGACTCCGCCCCCTCACCTTAATTTTTTGGTGTAAACAAGGGTGTGTGACGTTACATTTGGTACGTATGGACTGAATTATGAGGAGAAAGTAAAACAATTAAATATGACTCACAAAGTATGATGGATATTTCCTGAAAAAAATGACAAATAGTGAACACTCACTTTTGCCGTTTATTTAACAGCTGAAAAGCTGCAGACAGACTTTTTTATCTCATGATTTTGACTTTTTATCTCATGATTTTGACATTTTATTTAATAATTTTGACATTTTAGCTCATAATTTTGACTTTTTATCTCATGATTTTGACTTTTTATCTCATAATTTTGATGTTTTATTTCATATTTTTGACATTTTAGCTCATCATTTTGACTTTTTATCTCATCATTTTAACGTTTTATCTCATCATTTTTGACTTTTTATCTTATAAATTTGACTTTTAATGATCACACATAAAGAAATCTAGTTGAGTGAACCAAATTCAATTCCATAGGATTAGTTTTATTTTAATTCAATTTATTTTACTCACTCAACAAAATGTTTTTTTATGTGTGACCTATTGAAGAAGAATTATTAAGTTGATTCAACGGTTTACTTTTTTTCAGTGTAGGAGTTTTAAAAATGATGTCATCTACATCCCAGGACTGGGGACGTAAGGCCGGGGAGGAGGTTAATGTCTTTAAAAAAAAAAAAAAAAAAAAGGAAATTAGCAGCAACTGAAATGTTTATTTTATTGTACAATCTAAGATGTGACGAAGCCAAAGCTCGCTCTGTGTCTTTTCAGATACGTCTGTGGACCCAATTTATTTATTTGCACAGGTGGCAACATAAAAATTAAGTCTAAATGGGATGAATTTAAGTCAAAGGGCAGCCTGCTGAGCTCAACTGCAGCCAGGAAGAACTGCTGACGAGCTAGATGGGAGATTTGCATAATTTTCTTTCTCTACCCCCACCCCCCCATCATCATCACCATCATTGGCAGTCCTGTAAGTGCAAACACAATGACCATGACAAATAGGAAGACATCATGACACTTCAGGGGGTTGAACCAAATGACTTCACCTTCTTATGATGTTTTCAAAGTGTGAAATAAGTCACAGTTTTCCCCAAAGTAACATCGACCTAGACCTTGTACATACACACACATCTGCCAGAACTGTGCTCACGATTTAACCCTTAGACCAGGGGTGTGAAACCCAATATCCTGCATGTTTTAGAGGTTTCTCTCCTGGAAGCCATTACATCATTACACTGAAAAAAGTAAAACATTGAATCAAGTTAAAAATTCTTCTTCAGTAGGTCGCACATAAAAACATCTAGTTGAGTGAATCAAATTTAATTAAATTAACTCTAACCCTATGCAATTCAATTTGGGTCAGTCAACTAGATGTTTTATGTGTGACCATAAAAAGTCAAAATGATGAGATAAAAAGTCAAAATTATCAGATAAAAAGTCAAAATCATAAGATAAAAGTCAAAATTATCAGATAAAAAGTCAAAATCATGAGATAAAAACACAAAATTGAAGAAGAATTTTTAAGTTGATTCAATGTTTTACTTTTTTCAGGGTATCAGACGTCCCCCGAGTCCCCCGTTCATTCAGAACAAGCAACAGCACGAAACCTAGCTGGGTGCTACTCTGGTAAAGGTAAACACCTACAGAGTGAGAGGGGAGGGGGGAGTGTTAGTTCACGCATTCTGAGCCAATCAGACGCCTCATCCACATGTCATGGACATGTATGAGGGAGTACCGATAAACTCTGTTGTTCGACCTCAAGTCATTTTTCTACCGTGAAAAAACAGCTGCAAACAAAACAATCTGGACTTTTTTCCTTTTTTAAAATAGAACCAACACACAATGTGTTCAATAACAATGGAGAACACAGTAACATTAATGAAATAATGATGGAATGACACCTGTAAAAGTACTGTTAAGCTATAATACTGTAACTGATTGTGAATTATATTTGTGATATTAAAATAATAAAAAGACAATGAGAAGAGTCAAATTAAAGTTAACCTTACCAGGTCCATACATTATAATTAAGTAAGGTTTTAATTATGCCTAATTATAAAATATTTAATAATTTACTAATACAAACCTTCATTCTTAATTAAATGGGAATGAAAACTCTGATGAAAACAAGTTCATTGTGCATTTACTTATCAAGAAAATTCCACATAGACCTACATGGTTGTCATGCCAACAAGACTCTGTTTCCTCCAGACGGGCTATTCTGGTTGGTTTGGTTAGAAAAGGAGAAACTGTTTGAGCATTTTTGAAGCAGGAACATTTTTTATTTTTTTTTGGAGAGGTAGAGTGGTGCTCGAGCTGTCAACTCCACTCCCCTCATTCAGCCTCGACTCCAACTGTCACATCACAGGGTTTGTGTCGTTACAAAACCATTCAACAGACAGAGACAGATGGCCAAGTTTGTTTGATTTAAGCAGCATTGTGTCTTAGAAATTAATGAATTTATTGTGTGTGGAAGCAGAGCTAATATATGAGCTGCAGGGACATGGATAATGAGCCCAAAGCAGAGACAGAGGAGATCTAAGAAAACATTTACAACTGAGCTTCAGTCTGAACAAAACACAACACACTGATGTCAAACAGGAAGTGACTCAGCTAAAAGTCACTCCAGACAGCGAATCATGTCAAAAATAATTACAAATGAGCTCAAAGAACAAAGAAAAAAAACACAAATCTTGCTCTATGAATGACTTCCTGTTTATTTTTTTAACTCATAAAGACCCAACTTTATTTTTGTGTCACTTCCCAAATTAATTTTTCCTCTTTATTTAACCTCATTTAAGAGATTTATTACCATTTATCGTATTATATTATATTTAGGGCTGCCAAAATAAATGCATTAATGTGGATTAGTTCATCATCATGATATTTATATATATATATATATATATATATATATATATATATATATATATTTATTTGTTGCTTTTGTTCATTTTTGTTGCTTATTTTATCCTTTTTTTAAACTTTACTTCAGAGTATTTTTTCCACAGTGTTTATTATTTGGATTTATTTTATTAGTAATTTGTTAAAATATATATATGTGTGTTCTAGAAGATGCCTCCCTTGAAAAATGAGTTCTTAATCTCAACAGTATATTTCCTGGTTAATAAAAATTAAACAAAATCAGTGGTTTCCATGGTAACTACAAACTGTAAATGAATTAATGGATTGTTTATTTTTACTTTTCCTTTTTATTTACGTGTATTGATATAATATCTGACCAATAAGAGGTGAAACACTGTATTATGTTCATTTACTGTTTATTTAACTTTTTTCTCATCACTAAATTATTTCAGTCTCCAGTGGATGTTTAGGTTTTTACGGGTTAAACTTTTTTGTGTGCGTGTCTCATCTGTCGTTAAACACAAACATACGACAGCCATATTTTACGGCGGTAAATGGGCTGCGATGTAGTCGAGCACAGACGACATAAGAACGGACAAGGAAGCTCTTGTTTAACTTGATTAAGAAATTCCCCCATCTTTCTCCTTGTCATTGACTGGACTGAAGCTCTGACTAAGCAGCTCCTCCTTTAACTGTTCGGGCACTTTATGGGCATCTGCATTCATCTTGGAGGAGGAAGCTTCCCTCCCCTTTAGGCTCAAAGTGCTGATCCTCTCACACTGGAGGGTGACATGATTGAAGGCGGAACAAAACCCACTTCATTTGGAAGCAGAGCCCGTCATTTTCTTTATTATGAGCGTGGATCATCAGCCTTGTCATTAGCATCACTCTCCATTAGCAATACTCTAGAGTGGACCACTTAACTGCACAAATATGTGGGCTACTTCCAGGTTTTTTTTTTGTTTTTTTTGTTTTTTTTCTTCTGTCCCATGGAATGTGTTCAGTGTGTAGAAATGTGTTGAGTTATGTGGCTGAAAATAGCTGTTTAATTGCTTTTTAATAAAACAGGACTAAAAGGGTATTATTCTCCTCTGTCCGCTCAAGTGTTTCATATGTCGATGAAGGTCACTGACTGGAAGATTAACATTTTTTTCTCAATAAATTATATCTGCTGTGTAGGGAAGCCTTTCCTTCTAAGCAATATGTGTATTTATCTTCCCAAATGTCCCGTTTTCTCAGGCTACTACCTCAGACGTGTCCCAGAAGTCCAAGTCCAATTCCCTATACTCCTACCCCTCCATTTTGCACATTCACGTGAATGGGTAGTGTTGTTCCAGTTAGGGCTTATTGAGCCGCATTATGTAATAAACGTCCACAATGTAATAACTTTTTCATTTTATTTTGTAATAAACTGCTGCATTACGTAATAATTTATTCCATTTTGCAGCAGCAGGTGCTTTGGTTGTGTGACATTAAAAGTCAATGAGCTGTTTGGGAAACATTCCAAGTGGTTTATGTCTTGGCTGATAATTAGACATATTAGACATTAGGACAATTTGAAATTACGGATACATTTTGGATGTAGAATTTTGTTGTTTGTTTAGCCTTTTGGGGTAATTGAATTTTTTTTTTGTCTGCATTTGTTCTCATTGTTTAACTCCACAAGGGGGGGGGGGGGTCAACATTGTATGAGATCAATGCATATTTTAGTCTTGCAGCCAAATATTTTAATATTTAGTGCATGTGTGGGACCATCATCGGTCCTCCCTGAAAGCTGAGCAGACGTTCTTTATTAGAACTCACTATTATAAGCCAGGGAGGGCAGTGCTACACCTCAGTGATGTGTGGGGGAAACAAAGACTGGACAGGACGAACGGGGATAGAAATGAACAGGCGGTGCTATTGCAATTAAAGATTGTAAGGTGGTGTGTTATTCCCAACTACTAACTGTCCATCAATAAAAATAAATAAATAAATAAATTGAAAAAAGAGGAGAAAACCAAACCAGTCCAAAAGAAAATGAGATTGAATCTCTTTTTCATTTTTGTTTAAAATTAATCTTAGTGGATAAATGATCTGGTCACAGCAGTTTTTTAAACAAGCAGAAGACACTTACGTTGTTTAACATCTTAATCCTCAAGGGGGGTTTTCTTTCAAATTCCACCTAAAATTCATGGCTAAATTACAAGAAAATACAATTAACAAACAAATAAATGATTAGAATTGTTATTACTGTACGTAATGCACTATGTTATTAAATTTTCTAGAGAATAAAAAAGGCGCAAGTGCATTTTGTAATAATCTTCTCAAAATGTACATAATGTTTTACAAAATACGTTGGGGCAGTTTATTACAAAATGAAATGAAAAAGTTATTACATTTTGGATGTTTATTACAAAATGCATCGTTCATGCGGCTCAACAGGCCTGGATGATATTAGAAAGACTTTACTTGACGGGTGAGTTCATAACACATTCATAGCATCTGTCATAAACTGCACATAAAGCATCATAACTATTTCATGAGACATGACTTAACATTCATACCAAACCTTTCATGAATGTGGAAGACGGAACAACAACTTTTCAAAATAAAAATCCAACAATCACAAAGCAGCACTGCCATTTTTTTTTTTAACCTCCAAACCTCTTACCATCACGTCACATCTGAGTCAATGGGCTAGTCCAGTGCCAATTTGTTTAATAGTGTAACCTTTGCTTCCTCTAGCTGGAATGGTTGGACATGCCCATTAGCAAAAGATAAATCATGAGGGTAAAAGGTTTTGAGGGAAAAAAACAGCAGTGCTGCTTTGCGATTGTTGGACTTTTATTTTGAAAAGTTGTCATCCTGTCTTCCACATTCATGAAAGGTTTGGTATGAATGTTGAGTCTCATGAAACCGTTATGATCCTTTATGTGCAGTTTATTACAGATGCTATGAATGTGTTATCAACTCAACAGTCAAGTGTTATTGTGATTTTTTTTTGTAACCCTGCGATAATGTTGTCATGTCAAAAAATACTCTGCAGTATATATTGGATTAGGTACTGAAAGGGTTTCATTTGATACTGATAAAAAATCAGTACTTTCAAAATGGTATTGGTTCCTAAACGGTATTTAAATTGATATACTGATGGAAAATAAGTTTGAGCTTCAGTTAAAGGCAGCGTCTATTGCGATGTTTCCACTATGAGGAACTGACATCGACTTGACTCAGCTCAACTTACGTAACAAGTTCTATTCCTGGGGGGCGTTCCTATTCCAGGATAGTACTGACTTTACAGTACCTGGTTGTCATAGCGACAGTACTGACTTTACAGTACCTGGTTGTCATAGCGACAGTACTGACGTCATAGTGACAGTACTGACTTTACAGTACCTGGTTGTCATAGCGATAGTACTGACTTTACCTGGTTGTCATAGTGACAGTACTGACTACCTGGTTGTCATAGTGACAGTACTGACTTTACCTGGTTGTCATAGCGACAGTACTGACTTTACCTGGTTGTCATAGAGACAGTACTGACTTTACCTGGTTGTCATAGCGACAGTACTGACTTTACCTCGTTGTCATAGTGACAGTACTGACTTTACCTGGTTGTCATAGTGACAGTACTGACTTTACCTGGTTGTCATAGAGACAGTACTGACTTTACCTGGTTGTCATAGCGACAGTACTGACTTTACCTCGTTGTCATAGTGACAGTACTGACTTTACCTGGTTGTCATAGTGACAGTACTGACTTTACCTGGTTATCATAGCGACAGTACTGACTTTACCTGGTTGTCATATTGACAGTACTGACTTTACCTGGTTATCATAGCGACAGTACTGACTTTACAGCACTTGGTATTAAAATGTCCCACAATACACAAATATGCACTAAAAATCCCCAAAAATGTGGGGAAAAAATACAAAACATGCTAAAATGCACAAAAAATACAAAAGCTATGAGAAATCTAGAACATATTCAAAAACAATTCTAAAATACAGATTAAAAAAACACCAAAAATGGGATGAAATATCCAAAACATATGCAAAAATATGAATATTTATACAATTAACATGTTTAAGACTTTCAACAGAACAACTTGAAACAAAAACAACTCTACACAACTGTTCTTTTTAATTGCATTAAAATTTTGAATCTGTCACAATGCGTTCATTTTGACAGCCTTTGATGCATTTAGTTTTGAGTATTTGTACATATATGTAAGTATGTTTTAATTTAATTTAATTCCACAGTTCCACTAACTGTCACTTGTGACTTAAGGAAATGTAAAAGAATCCTAATGTCCCTGATTTGACTTATTTTTAACTTCCGCACATGGCAATAACATTCTATTCTGTGGTGAAATATTGAACACATGAGAGCGGTGGTGCAGGCAGTGGAGTGGACGCCTGCACATGTGCTGACATTACACTTCTGAAGGCTTTTTTATTATTAAACTTGATCTTTTGCAGGGTTAAGTGCACCCTATTCTGTCCTATAAGTGCAGTCGCTCTCTGGTCCACACAACCTTGAGCAACATTTCTGTCCACCAGGGGCGTCAGAGCTGTGGTCAAGTTCCTGTCATTATTAGAAAGACTGGATTGTGCTTTTGGGGCAGGACAAGCAGAAGGTTCCCACTTCTAATCTGATAGTTTATTATGCAGAGTTTTTCATCACTGTTGTGTCGGTGATTACAATGAGTGACTGTAGTAACTGGCAATTTTTGCACTAATTATGTCAATCTGTACAGATGAAGTCTTATATTGTTTCATTGATAACACTACACTGAAAAAGTAGAACATTGAATCAACTTAAAAAATCTTCATGAATTTTGACTTTTATCTCATTAATTTGACTTTTTATCTCATCATTTTGACTTTTTATCTCATCATTTTGACTTTTTATCTCATCATTTTGACTTTTTATCTCATCATTTTGACTTTTTATCTCATCATTTTGACTTTTTATCTCATCATTTTGACTTTTTATCTCATCATTTTGACTTTTTATCTCATCATTTTGACTTTTTATCTCATCATTTTGACTTTTTATCTCATCATTTTGACTTTTTATCTCATCATTTTGACTTTTTATCTCATCATTTTGACTTCTTGTAGTCACACATAAAACATCTAGTTGAGTGAACCACATTAAATTGCATAGGGTTAGTGTTATTTTAATTTAATTTAATTTGATTCACTTAACTAATGTTTTTAGGTGTGACCTGTCTAAGAAATTTTTTTAAGTTGTTTCAATGTTTTACTTTTTTCATTGTGCTCAATTAGGTAACTGTTTAATTTGTAACTATTTAAGTTGCACAGATATTTTTCACACTGGTTCATTTTACCCAGCTACGATACTAATGATTATTGTACTTCCATATTATTATTATTTTCACTTAATGTTGTATATTGTATATAGACAAATACCTCTCTATTTAATTCTTGTAGATATATTTAACATGTTATAATGTCATTTGTTCTATACCACTAATACCTTTGCTGCTGCAACAACTCTACATTTCTGAACTGAGGATGAATAAAGTACATGTATCTAAATCAGATCAAACTGATCTTAATAACCTTTACCTGGTTAGATGAACTCAGAAAGCAGATAAAGTTTGTACTGGCATGACACCCCCCCCCTCATTGATGTTCCAGACACTTCCTTCAGGTCACAGGGACAGATATCCTAAAATCAGAACTAATAGAGCGAATAATTAATTCCCATGGCAACCAACCAAGTGAACAAGATGTGGAAGATACAGTAAACGTCACAACACACTCATATTTTACTGAACCATATGACCAGTGGTCTGTATTTATTTACATGTTTGTTATCTATGTGCTTTTAGTTACATATGTTTTTTTATGTCCTCTTGCTGTGCTGTAAGACAATTTACCTTTTTAAGGACATTAAAACTTTCAAAGTCCAAAGTTTTTTGTTTCTTTTTCTTTTTCTTTTTTTTTCTTTTTCTTTTAGGATTTTTCTTTAATTTTGTTCCTTCCATGTCTTATGTTGCTCATGTTACTTATTATTTATGTTGGTTTATATTCATTTTTATTGATCATTTACTTCGTTTTGTTGCTTATTTTATTGTATTTTATTTAATTTATTTTTTACTGTGGAGCTGCTAAAGTCTCAGGTGTTAAAGGGTTAAAATAACTTTATTATTAGAGTTTGGATTTAAATATGGAGTGCTCCCACCATATCATGCCATACTTTCCTTCTTACAGAACCTTTACCTTCACTCCTAAAAACAAAACTTAACCAGGGGTGGGGGTTGGGGGGGGTGATGGTGTGTTTGGGGGGAGGGGGTTCTTCGGTGTTTATACTCGAGTGAAAAGAAGATAAAGTCAGACCGGTTGTCTCTTTAAATCAAGCTGCAGTGTTGATGTGCCCTCAAGCTGAAATGGTAAGAACCATTTCCACCTCTGCGGCAGGGATCCTGACCAAACAGGCGCACGAGCCTTTCCAACCTGATTCTCATTCCCTTGGTCACTTCTGCTCCTCCACTGTGGGGAAGAGGGAAGCAATTTGTCAGTGTTTTCTCTCTGGGAATTGTTTTTTCTGGTATTTTTTTTATTCCTGCGCATCTGGGAGACATTATTTAATTTGTATTTCCCTCTGTCTTTTTTCTTTTTCTTCTTCTTCTTCTTTTCTTTTTGTGTGTTCCATCCGCAGAACTCAGTGGCAGTCGCCTCCATCCATTTCCCTCTGGCTGGAACGCCTATCTCCTCCTCTGCGTTACAATCTGTTGATAACTCCACTTGCAAGCTGCAGTTTATTGTGTTTCGCAATGGGAAACTCTTTCCTTGCACCGGGAATTCGTCAAATCTCGCCGATGATGGGAAACGGAGGAGCGTTTCAACACCAGTTGCTTTCACCAAATTAGGTAAGAGAGGAAACCCATTTTTATTACCATCATCACCACCACCATCATCATCATCATCATCATGCGTGTGATGTCAACGCTGTACTGTATTGTAATGACGAATCCGGACTATACACACACACACGCACACACACACGCGCGCGCACACACACACACACACAGTCTGGTCTCGTCTTGTTTCTGCGCAACATGTTGACACACAAGCTTAACAGCCTGCTGAGCCTTAAGCCACAATAAAACACAAGCACCGCTGTGTTCTGCTTGGATTGGAACTGTTTATTATTGTGTTTCAGTTAAAACAAACCAACAAACCACCGCATGCATGGATGAATGGATGGATGGGTGGATGGATGAATGGATGGATGGATGGATAGATGCACACACCGCTGCGTAAAAATAAAAATAAAAAAATAAATCCAAGTCAAAACCATCAATGATACCAATAACCCTGGTGTTAATGTGAAATCAAATGAAAGTTTAGCCCTCACACTGAAACAGTGTGTTTCAACTGCAGTAACAGTCACAGACACTTGACTAATGTCTCCATAATGCGTGTTTTTACGCAGCATTCTTATGTGCGCACACGACTTTGTATGTGCACGCACATGTCCACGTTCCTTCTTCTTCTTCTTCTTCTTCTATTTTTTCCTCCTTTTTTTATAGCAGCACTCACAGACTTTCCACTTGGTTTCCTTAATTGAATGTGTTGCTTTTCTTCCAGATGGGTGCAGCCTCGGGAGCGCCGTGCACTCCGTTACTATCGCTCTCAGGCACTTCGCACTGGGTGTAGACCCCACCGCAGCCTATTGGGATTTTGACCTGCTGGATGGACACGGCGGCTGGAGGGCAGAGGGCTGTCACATAACAGGCTCCGGGGGCAACACGACCACTATTCATTGCACCCATCATAATAACTTTGCTGTGCTAATGGTGAGTACTAGACTCTACTGTGTGCTACTGCCAGTGTCATTCATTTCCGCACATCCATGCCCCCTACACACACACACACACACACACACACATATATGTATATATATATATAAATATATCCACACATAACGTGGCTTCTCCCACTGCTTCTTATAAGGCCTATTATGGATCAAATGCATCTTTTTTTTCGCACCAAGGAATACATGGAGATGGAGTCACGTGTTTTAAGAAGCACTTCATAGAGGGACCTTTAAAAGCTTCCTTATTGTTGCTCTTCTTCTTCTTCTTCTTCTTCTGCAAAGGATTTGTCAAATGCGCTACGGGGATTTATTGGCTTTGGAGTCTATGCGCTACGATAAATACCCCCTTATATCCTGTTGGAAATGAGAAGTTGCGTGTGTTGTATAGTCTACCACCTCTTTTTTTTTCTTTTTTTTTCCTCCAAAAAGCAGCACAGCAGCTGAAATATAGAAGAGAAGGAGAAGGAGCGCCTTGTCAGTGAGGAGCTCTTCGCCTCCGAGCGCACGGTGCTGTTGTGTACTGTAGGATACTAATTGGTTACAACCATCGCCGTGCAATAAAAAAAAATAGAGGAAAAAAAAATGTTGGACTGTAAAGCAATAGCATCGTTCATCTCTGTCGCTTAAGTTGGTGTTCGACGCCGCCGAGATGACGACGTCCCCAACCATCCCGGTTCAAATTGATTTCACGAGGATAATAACAAGCAAAAGCGCAATGGCATCGGTAGCTCCATAAGAAGAAGCCGCTTCTTCTGCGCCTTCTTCTTGTCTGCATGGTCCGCTTTTTTTTTGGTTTGTTTTTGGGTACATTTTTTTGGATGCAAAGAAATCCTCCGGATGTTTACCGAAGAGTGGGATTCGTTAGACTGGGAGGTCAGTTGTAAAGCAGAGCATGAAAAAAAAGAGCAAAAGAGAGAAAAAAAAAGTGTTGTGCTTGAGATGTTCTGAGTTGCATATTTTATGAAGCGGCTGTTCAATGTTGATGGTGTATGTGTGGAAATAAGATGGGTTTTATTCAAGGGGGAGGTAGGGGGGGGGGGGGTGTAGAGGAAGAAGAGGAGGAAAAAAAGCCGCATAGGAATGAGACAGAGTAAAGGGGTACGGAGGGAGAGAAAAAACACGCCATAGGATGCTCAGAGGGGGAGACAGTGGGGGTGTCTGTCTGTGTGTGGAGAATACTAAGCTGTTGTCAGATGGAGAGCAGATGTCAGGTTGTCATTGTGCGTGGATTTTTTTTTTCTCTCTCTCGGGGATGCGCGCACACTGTGGCTGTGGATGTTGGAAGTCGGAACCAACCCGACCAATGGTTTATGTATGTGTGTGTGGTGATGGTGGTGTGTGTGTGTGGGGTGGGGGGGTCATGGAAACACGTAAGGTTGATTTCAACTTCAAGGCACGTTCGTCAATGTTGGGGGGGGGGGGGGGGAGCTGTTGGTTCCAAGGGTCGAACACATGGTGGTTCTTTCGGGTTTTGCGCGCCGGGGATTGCGCGTCTTTCTAATGCAGTCACCACACCCGCTTAGTCTGGTCTGGTCTGGTCTGGTCTGGTCTCTGCAGTGCCCGACTAAACAGACCCTTTTTTAACGGGACTTGTGACATCATTTTTCCCCTTGACCTCCATGTTTTTTTTAAAAAAGAAAAAAAAAGGTTCCATCTATCGCAACTGTGACCCTTAGCTTTAGGGGTAGGGGTGGTGGGTGGGTGGTGGGGATTCTGCAAGTAGGAGACCTGTTGCATAATGTTTTCCACGTCAAACTGAGAGGAGTCAACCTATTATTGTTGCAAGTGGAACAGTTTGAATGGACAGTATTTCTCTCACTGGAGAGTCTGACACTTGAATATTTGGTTTAGGATTCAATGAAACCCCTGCAATGTCACATGTGGAACCTCTGGATTTGCCTTGTTCAGGAGAAATGAGGTTAATAAGTTGCAATGTGTTTTAGTTAATTTAAGTGAAAATCATGTATTTTCCTTTATTTAATTGTGATTGTGTAGATGTTCATAAAAACTGAAGATAAAAGTGACTTTTTCACCTCAAAATATCATTAATTCAACATAATCCCAGTGTGTCCATCCACTGTCATTGATCCAACTGCATGGGTTTTATTGGGGAATCAACGTTACAAAAGATGACAGTGTTTCCATGGTAACTACAAATACTGAATGAGTGAATGAATGAATGGATGGAGGGATGGATGGATGCTTGTCTATTTTTAATCTTTCCTAAGTGATTCATCAGTATTTCTTTTAGTATTATTCTCTACATTTTCAGCATTTGAAGTAAAAAAAATCATGTATTTTCCTACATTTAATTTACTGATTTGTAAAGACTGATGAAAAACTCAAAATAATTGTGACTTTTTGAGCAAAAATATCATGAATTGATCATAATCTCAGTGTGTACATCTACTGTCATTGATAAAACTCCATGGATTTTACTGTTGAATCAATGTTGTAGAAGATGACAGTGTTTCCATGGTAACTACAGATACTGAATGAATGAATGGATGGATGCATGTTTGTCTATTTTTAATCTTTCCTAAGTGATTCGTCAGCATTTCTTATAGCATTATTCTTTCAATTTCAGTAAAGTAAAATCATCTATTTTTGATTTTCCACATTGAGCAGAAATGAGATTAATAAATACATATTTATCAGCATTTATTTGAATATTATACACTGCATTTTCAAGAGTTGACGTGAAAATCATATATGTTTTATGTTTAATTTACTGATTTCCTAAAAGCTGAAGAAAACAATGAAGAACAAGTGACTTTTTCAGTAAAATGTAACATTAACTGAACATAAATCCAGTGACTCATCTACTGTCATTGATCCAAATCCATGGGTTTTACTGGTGAATCAGTGTTATAGAAGATAATGGTGTTTCCATGGGAACTATGAAGCCTCTGAGCATCCAAATGGGTCTTATCTAATGACCATGAACAGATGAAGAACTGAATTTTACATTAATAATTGGCATGTATTGATAAAGTTATTGTATTATAACATTTAGATCAGTAGATGGATGGATGCTACAAATGGAACAGTTTAAATTGACAGGATTTTTACTTGAATCTTTGATTTGAAACACCTGCACTGTCACGGAACCTCTTGCGTTTCCATGTTAAGCAGAAATAAGGTTAACAAGTTGCTATAAGTCTAAAACCAAAGTTGTTTTTTTTTTTTTCCAGCTGCCATGATGTCGCTCAGGCAACAATATATGTGTGTGAAGTGGTTCAGTGTTTATTATGACTAAAAACCAATAGTTAATAGAGCTGTAGCACGTTCCTTGTTGTAAATGAAGCAGCTGAGTTCCTCATTAGATCATATGTGTGTGATGTACAGGGTATAAGAATGTTCACAGATCATCACAGATGTTGAACAAACTGACAGAGGGTTGAGCCACACAAGCTATGACAGCTTCGAAAGATGAATAATGCAACAAAATAATTTCAAAGAATGAAGGGTGGGGGGTAAAAGGCGTAATGTAATATCAAATTCCTGTTGATCCGCACTCTTTCCATTCAGCTCTCATGACGTGTGTGTGTGTGTGCTTGTATTCCTATCTTTATGGGGACATTGATCTGTTTAACACAGTCACACCATGGGGTCCTCTGACACTATGGGGACCAAAATTCAGGTCCCTACGAGAATAAAATATAAGTAGAGGTTAAATCTGTGTGAAGTATGCACATTTAGGCAAATGATGTTGCCTATAAACATATTACCTTTTTTTCTGGAAGTCGCCATAAAGCTTGAGAGAAACCGGTGTTTTTATATATATATATATATATATATATATATATATATATGTATAATGGGGTGGCATGGTGGTGTAGTGGTTAGCACTCATGCCTCACTGTTTTAATGCCTATTTGCACATGTCAGTTCACCTTATTTTTACCCGCCTTTCACTGCCCACTTACTGCACAGACAGGTATTTATTTGACCTCTACCCTTTTATTATATATCTTTTATAGGTTTGTATGTGTATTTGCACACTTTGCACTGGGCAGAGAGAAACAACATTTCGGTTCTCTGTATGGTGTATGATGGATTGACAATAGACTGAAGTGAATTTATTTAATTTAATTGAGTTGAATTGAAGGACCCTGGTTCTATTCCAACACCAGACCTTTCTGTGTGGAGTTTACATGTTCTCCTCGTGTCTGTGTAGGTTTTCTCCAGTTTCCTCCCACCATCCAAACACATGCACTCATAGGTTAACTGGTTAACTGGTTAGTCTAAATGACCCATAGGTGTGAATGTGACAGTGATTGTTTGTCTATATATGTTCAGCCCTGAGATGAACTGGAGACTCACACAGGGTGTACCCCACCTTCACCCATTGTAGCTGGATTAGACCCCAGTGACCCCTGTGACCCTAGTGAGAATAAAGTGGGTTCAGATGATATCAATTAAAAGTATTGTATTTATTTTTTTAAAGGAAAAAAGGGTGTCTTTTACACTCACAACTCAATGGATGATTTACCTTCAAGGGATGATTACAAACTTGATCCTCATGAAACTAGTGTGTGTGTGTGTGTGTGTGTGTGTGTGTGTGTGTGTGTCCGACTTCCACCTACTGTGAAGATGTCAAAATGGTTGGTGTAGTAAAAGTTTTCTCTCTCTCTCTCTCTGCCTCTCTGTCTCTGTCTGTCTGTCTCTCTCTCTCTCTCTTTCTCTCTCTCTCTTTCTCTCTCTCTCTCTCTCTCTCTCTCTCTCTCTCTCTTCTCCCTCTCTCTCTCTCTCTCTCTCTCTCTCTCTCTCCTCTCTCTCTCTCTCTCTCTCTCTCTCTCTCTCTCTCTCTCTCTCTCCACATGTTACCTTACCTTCAAAAAGCAGGTCGGTTACTAACCTGTTCCTGTAAAACTACTGATGCAGATTGTGGCAGATCTGGGTCAGGCCTTGACAGACAGCACCTGTATGTTCCTGTATTTTGGATTAGAGTCTTTGCACTGAGCTGAACTGTTGGAAAGCTGCAGATTTCAGCACCAGGGACAGTTCCCATGCTTTCCTCTGTCTGTCTGCCTCCTCCTCCTCCTCCTCCTCCTCCTCCTCCTCCTCCTCCTCCTCCTCCTCCTCCTCCTCCTCCTCTTCCCCCTTCCTCACCTGCTTCTGTGTGTGTGTGTGTGTGTAGAAGTTCAACTCTGTGTGACTCTGTGGATCCAACGACTTCAGTGTTAAAACCTATTTCTTCTTGATGGATTCTTTAAGTCATTGTGTTCCTTTTTCTCCCACTCTCCCTCCACTGCCATTGTAACGTTCAGAATAATGACTCCATCATCTAAATCCCCTCTGCCCTTTATGTCATCCTCCATTCCCTCCTATTCTCTCCATTCTACCCCTCCCCCCCCACACACACACCTCCTTTTCCTTTCTTACACATCTTATCCTCTTTCTTTCTTCCATACTGGTTGATTCTGATCTTAATTTTGAATTCGTGTAAACGGTTAATTCCTCCTCGGATTCACTTTATTATCATTGCAACAAGTACATAAAGAGGGTGAAGGCCTTTCAGTGCAAGAAATAAGAAATGTAAAAAAAAAAATATATATATATAGTTTAAAAAAATATATAAACAATGTAATAAAAAATAGAAACATGAACACAATATACAGATATAAATGATAAAATATATATAAAAAAAACCTCTATATACATGTTATATTGCACAGTGGTTGTTATTATTGCACATAAAAATACTGTACAGTGTGTATACATTGTTCATCTTGTCAGAGTCATGATGATAAGGAGACATTATTCATTCTGCACATGCTCCTGGTCTTGATGCAATGACAAACATATTCCTCTGTCAGCATTAGTTTGGTTGATTCAGTCGAGCTGTTGCTTTGTAATTATCACAAAAATAAATGCAAAAAGTACATGCAGTGTCTGTCTTTCCATGTTGATAGTTGAAACAAAAGTAAAACAGGAAGTGGACATGATCTTAGACATCCAGATGTTAAGCGGCCCGTTCTGTCCAATCAGAACCCTCTTTATTAACCCTTTAACCCCTAATGCATTCTGAATGGATGGTTTACTTTAACAATTCATAATAATAAAAAAAAAAAAAAATTGGGATAATTTTGATATTTATTGTGTGCTTCAAATAAAAGTGAAGTGAAGTGAACTGAACCTTAGCGTCAGTTTTGAGCCCGTTTTCCTTTTTTAGTTGATGCCAGCACTGGAAAGTCGTAGTGATTCCCACCCTTGTCCTGTTCCACTCTTCGCTCAGCTTCCTCATGGCTGTAGCTTTTTCAAACACAGTTTTTAATTAGTTTTTTTCTGCCGGTTGTCGTTTTTTTTCCACCATTGTTGTTTATGTGAACACACGGGGGGGATGATATTTGATGGATGTATCAGCAAATCAATCATTGTAAAGATGATCAGTACAATGATTGGCTGAAGTTTTCTAAATAACTAAAACATTTAGGGTTTTTTCGCAAACATTATATGTCAGTGCGTGATAAGGGATCTTGAAGAGGTTTTCAAGCAATATAGTAAAAAATATTCCAAAAAAGATCTCCCACCCCCACCTTTAAATCCATTGCAAAGCAAAAATTCTGACGTGTTCAGGATTTTACTGTGTCAGCTAGCACTGTTGTGTTTACTTTGAATGGAAATGTGAATATTGTTAAGATTTGGATTACTGGTGGCACAATATGACAATGAAATGCAATATGACCCCAAGCTGTAGATACCTGGAATGGGTATTAATGTTGACAGATCTAAATAAATGTTGACCTTATTGTCTCTCTTTTGCCAAAACCTTGAGGAAGCTCTATAAGATGGATATCATATGGGATCATGAAGAGGTTTTCAAGCAATATGGTAAAAAATGTGCCAAAAAAAGACCTCCCACCCCAGCTTTAAGTGACCCAACTAATGTAACACCGGTGCAAAGCATGTATGTGACACAAACTAGTGAAAGTGTGGAGTGTACAACTCTGCGACAGGGTTTAATATATGAAGGGACACATGGAAGCCTCAGCATGTCAATAGAACCAACACTATGATGAGTGTTAAATGTCAAATGTAGTCAGGTCTGCTTCGTTGCTAGCGCTGTAACACAGTGTAGCGCTACACTGACATATACTGTTAGTGGGATTTAGTTGTGACATGGTGTAAGAAGTCTACTTAGGTGCAACATGGGTAATCCTCTGCTTCTCATGGCTCATGCAGAACATAAGCATGAGTTTCATAATCACAAAAGTCCAGGAAGTGGAAGTTGGTACAGAAAACATCTTCCAGACGCAGAACAGCTGCTGTACGTTGCATCTGGTCACAATTAAAATTAACCTCTGACCTTCCAAAACAATGCGTATAGAGTAGGATGTGATTATACGGAGAAAAAGGGTAGGATGTAGTAGTGCCAGTGGAAGAGGAAGTTATGTTTTCTCTGTGAAACTGCTGAAAAATGGATAAACTACATGTAATTGTATTCCTTTAGAGCAAACTGTAATCTACTGTATCTACCTACCTACCTACCTACCTACCTTCCTTCCTTCCTTCCCTACCTACCTACCTTCCTTCCTTCCTTCCTTCCCTACCTACCTACCTACCTACCTTCCTTCCTTCCTTCCTTCCTTCCCTACCTACCTACCTACCTACCTACCTACCTACCTACCTACCTACCTACCTTCCTTCCCTCCCTCCCCTCCCTCCCTCCCTCCCTCCCTCCCTCCCTCCCTACCTACCTACCTACCTACCTACCTACCTACCTCCTTCCCTCCCTACCCACCTACCTACCTCCCTACCTTCCTACCTCCCTCACTCCCTCCCTACCTACATACCTAACCTACCTCCTTCCTTCCCTACCTACCTCCTACCTTCCTACCTCCCTCACTCCCTCCCTACCTACCTACCTCCTTCCCTCCCTACCCACCTCCTTACCTTCCTTCCTTCCTACCTCTCTCCCTCCCTCCCTCCCTCCCTACCTACCTTACCTATTATGTAACAGTCTTTATTCATTTTATTATTCAATCACAGTAAAACCATGAAATGTACATATATACAAATTTCAACATTTATTTTGAAATAACCTTTATTTTCTACTTTTGGTTTGAAAAGTTGAAAACGAATTACTTTTCCCTCTCTTTTTTTGTAGGAAAAAATAGAAGGTGTATGTTTGCTAAAATGTATTAACTTCACTCTTACTATGTATATTTTCAAATTAAATTCAAAGAATATTTTCTGGCATTTATTTATCATTTGACAAAGGAGAAAAAAAGTATGGGAGTATTGGCTCCAAATATCAGTTTAAAAATATCAGCAGCATGTATTGGACTGTACAAGGCTGATGTAAAAATCAATAAATAAACCAATATCTGGATCGTCCACCAAAAAATTCCATACCAGACGATCACCAGAAAGAACCTGCCTGTAAAATATTTTCAGAAAATGGTCGTTTCTCCTCAGATTCCATCTGCTTTAATCTCCTCCTAAAACCAAAAACAAAACCCTGTTTCCACCCAAAGATTAGCATCTGCCCCTGGAAGAACATCTCTGTTTTTTGTTGGTGATAGTTTGACGACAGAAAAAAAAACAGATCCTGAGCTCACAGGGCTCAGTTGATGCATCTTCCTTCCCTCTATCTCCCACCACTGGATCCCATCTAGATATGTGACTTCTTATTGGCTGAAGCTTCTGCAGACTCGACAGCGCTGACGGTTGGAGTTGAAGGTTTCCACTGGGAGTAAAATACTATTGAATAACTTTTAGAATCCATCCATCCTCTAAACCACTTATTCTAAAGACAGACTGAACCGATAACCATCTGGGGACAAACAGATGATTTTCGTGGGAGACGTTAGACCCTCTTGGCCCCTCCCCCTTTTTCCCTAGTGATTTATTAATTTATTGATTTTTGCACATAAGTAACATCGATCCAGGTCGTAACAAGTGATGTCAGGCACAACAAACCCCACCCCGTTGAAAATGGACATCTCCCTCTCAAAATGTGACACTATGGGTCACTCAAGGTCAAAGGTCATGGTGCCATTTTGAAGCCCATGCCAGGTTTCCTATCTGTCAATAATATTAATTAAGTCTCTATCACCACTGTTTGTTCTTGTCATAGTCTATTTTAGCATTTTTAAGTAATAGCCATGTGAGGTAGGTAATTATGACCTTGACCTTTGACCTTTACTGAAATGGATCATTGCATCTGATGCACATTAGCTATATGTATGTGACCATATAATTTCATGGTGATATCTCAAATATTCATTGAGTTATAGCATGATATGTTTCTGCGTACACACACACACACACACACACACAGATACACAGTGATTACAATAATCTCTCCCAACCAATGTAGGATGACAGGCTTGGTTCTGGTCAATTTGGTGTCCTAGGCAAACACCCCTATTTCCTTTTTGTGGAATGAGAACTGAGCATCTGACAAAATTATGCCATAAAAAGTAAAAATTGTGATTAAAAAGACCAAATTATGAGATATAAAGTCAAAATTATGCAATAACAAGGCCAAATTATGCAATAAAAAAGTCAAAATTATGTAATATGTCAAAATTATGTGATAAGAAGTCAAAATTATGCGATAAAAAGTGAAATTATGCGATAAAAAGTCAAAATTATGTGATAAAAAGTCCAAATTATGTAATAAAAAGTCAAAATTCTCAGTCAATATGCACAACCAGAATTTATCCATATATAAGGTGCTCTGTGATAAAAATGAGTCTTTTAAGTGTGCCTTATAGTCCAGAAAGTACGGTAACTTAATATTTTAATTTTTTGGGACTTGGTGCCCCCAAGACATCTGGTGACCTAGGCAACCGCCTAGTCTGCCTATGCCTAATGCCGGCCCTGTAGGGCGGTGAGATTAATAAAAGATAAAACAATAAGAATAATAGAGAAAAAGAAGTAGAGCAGGGGCGGTAAAGTGGAAAACCAACGCCAATAGCCTTTAAAAAAATAATTTAACGGAACTTGTTTATTAAAATTCAATCTATATTTGTGCTGTTTTCACATGGAGGGATTGTGGGTAATGCGCTGAAACGTACTGAAAGTTTCTAACAGAAAATATCTGAGTGTGTTTGGGTTGACGTCTGTTTCTGCGTCGGCTTTCCAGTCTTCTTCTCCTTCTTCTTTTTTCTCTGCTTCTCATTAGTCCATATCTGAGCTCAAGGCCGATATAATGAGACAACAAGCGGCTTTTTATTGTTCACCCCACCAGCTAGCAGGGTTAACTCTTATCCCACACCTCGGACTTTTCTGTCTCTGAGACATTTTCATACTAAAGCAGCTTTGGTGGTGTGTGTGTGTGTGTGTTTTAGCCCATGAAGGGATTTACAGTGATAATGACGATGACCTGTTTAGATATTTCACTGCAGCGTCGCCTCGGCTTTCTGTTGATATGTGTCGTGTTTGTAGTGGGAGGGGACGAGGGAAGGAAGGGTGATGGGAGAGGGTGATACCAGGAGAAAAATAAATAAAAACAGAGAGAAAGGGGGGGGGGGGGGTGATGGTGGATTAAGAATAGGTTTGTCTTTTTAGTGAGATATAAGAACTGTTATACACATTAGATTATATAACATTAGATCTGGAAAATGTGATTTAAAAAAGATCATTTTCAGCCGACACTGTAATAATTAATTGGAATGAGTAATGTAAACTCAAAATATTCTTAAAAGTTGCGCTTACTCAAAAAAAGAGTGCCAGTAGCAATTTTCTTATTTTTGAGTTTATCAAACTTGTAATTTTTAATTTATATGAACTTTTTATGTACCTGCTACATAAAAGTATTAACTCAGTTACTTAAAATTACAGGGATTAAACATGATTTTATGTCTTATTTTGGAAGGATAAATAAATAAAATCAATTGATTGTAGAATTTTTTTAAATTTTACTTTTTTGCTTAATTAAAGATTTTTTTGCCTTGTTTCAAGATTTTTTTTTAGCTCATTTGTTTTGCTTTATTTCAAGATTTTTTTTGTGGCTTAATTCAATATTTTTTGGGCTTAATTCAATATTTTTTTAGTATTATTTTGTCTTAATTCCAGATTTCTTTCACACATGGCGTTATCATTCTGTGTTTATATGTAGTAGAAGTAGTGAGAGGGGACGAGGGAAGGGTGATATGGGGGGGGGGGGGGTCATGCCTCATGGTTGTGTGTTTGCTGACAGTGGTTGAAAAATGGAGGTTTGTGTTTGTAGAAGAACGAGCCACTTCACAGGACGCACCTCTGCGCCTCTGGAGACAATGTTCAAACACACGCCCTTCGGCTGTTAGAAGATGACATGTGAGCGAGTGCAGCTTTGTATTTGTCTACACGTTTAAAAAAATAAATAAATAAATAATAATAATAATAAAACTGTATAATGAGGAAGATTCGCCAGTGATGAATTCTGCTGCAGGACTTTTAGACAATGACTGATATATGATTTTTTTTAATGAACTTGACTGTGATCTGGAATGTTTGTCAAGATGAAAACATTTACTGAAACTGAAAAATGAAGCAACTTTTTCATGTTTCAAATCGACTGAAAAAAAAAAATCTTAACAAGGAACTGAAAATCAGACAGAATCACCTGAAGATGAACTTTTCAGATGTAAAAACTGATTTATAGACAATAGATCTGGAAAAAACTGATTAAAGAAATCTGACCAAGTTCAGTTTCACTGGATCCATTGGAAGATTGTTTTGGCTTGATTCAAGATCATGAGATATATATGAAGAGTTCATTTGCAAAAACAGATCATTCTTTTTTTTCACAAATTGGCATTTTTGACTCTAAATTCCAGGTAATACTTATTGATTTGATATATTATTTATTTCATTTGGTAAGGTCCACTAAATTGAATAAATAATATATCAAATCAATGAGTATTACCTGGAATGTAGAGTCAAAAATGGCATTTTGTGAAATAAACAAAAAATGGACTTATCTGTTTTTGCAAATGAACTCTTCATATATATATATATATATATATAGAAAATCTGCTAAAAATTGATCTTGCTTATATTTCTTCAGATTTTCCAGATCTATTGTCTATAAATCAGTTCTTATATCTGACTGAAAAGTTAATCTTTAGGTGATTCTGTCTGATTTGAAATGACTAAAGTAGATTTGGTCCCATTTATATTTTCTCCAGTACAGTCTGAATAAAGCAAATTGTGTTGTTGTCATTTTGGCCTAAATGTGCAGTTTAAGGTACATTTCCACGCCTGTGCTTTTACTTGCTTCATGGAGGTCATGTAATCCTTCCTCTGAGTTTGTCCATCTGTGTTTGAGCAGGATTATAAACAAACTATAGCATCTATTTTCACCAAACTTAGTCGAAGGTTTGGGCGAGTGTTAAAAGTGAGCCTTTTACATTCAGGAGAAAATATTTAGCAAATTAAATTAAGTTTCTATTTAAAAACACAACACATGTAGGGTTCTAGGAACACATATTTTAAATCCTCAGACCCCCATGTGTACAACTCCAGACCACAGACCACATTGATCTTCAGTTGTGGACCTTACAGACCCTGGAGACCACATTGGACCTCAGACTAGGGAGCCTTACAGATACTGGTGATCACACTGGGCTTCAGATGTGGATCTTACAGACCCTGGACACCACATTGGACCAAATATTGGGAACCTTATAGACCTTGGAGACCACATTGGACCTCAGAGGTAGATCTTATAGACCCTGGGGACCACATTGGACCTCAGAGGTAGACCTTATAGACCCTGGAGACCACATTGGACCTCAGAGGTAGATCTTATAGTCCCTGGAGACCATATTGGGCCACAGAGGTAGACCTTATAGACCCTGGAGACCACATTGGACCTCAGAGGTAGACCTTATAGACCCTAGAGACCACATTGGACCTCAGATGCAAATCTGAGGTCCCGGAGACCACATTGGATTGGGGACTCACTATCTTGTAACTGATGCAGAAATGATCAAAAATAGTCACTCTCCCAATAAAAGGTTAATATTGGTCGAAGCTGGACAGACCTAAAAAAAATAAAACACCATCTTTGGAAGATGTAGGTTACCGTGGTGACCGTCAGTCTCTCCTGCCAGCGTTACAGACTGACAAAAAACCAGAGGGAAACCGGCTGTAATTTGTGTTTTAATGATGTTGTGGAATAAAAAGCCCAGTGAACAGTGGCCTTGGCTGCACTCTGATGGCCCTCCTGGTTTCTAACGGGGAAGCTGACAGATGAGAAACGATCTGCCTCCGTCCTCCGTCAGGCGGACAAACAGCCTCCTCATCAGCCGCCGACTTCCCTATCGATGCTGTGAGGCTTTAGCTGCGTTTAGCACACGAGCGGAGGTCTGACTTTGTTAATATTTAATAAATGCACTCATGTTCCATTTGTAAGCATTAACTTAAATTTGATGTCAAGCATGATTACTTTAGTGTGTGTGTGTGTGTGTGTGTGTGTGTGTGTGTGTGTGTGTGTGTGTGTGTGTGTGTGGAATCCACATCATCGCTGTACCCTCTCTCTGATGCTGTTATTCCCTTGAAAAAAAATTCCAGTCTAAAAACAAGTTAAAAAATTTATATATTTGCTTAAATTAAGCAAAAAAAAAAAAAGGTCATCCAATGGAACCAGTGAAACGAATCTTGGTCAGATTCTTAAATCAGATGTTCCAGATCTATTGGTTATAAATCAGTTCTGTTTTACTGTTGTTGATTCTGTCTGATTTTTAGTCTCGTCTCATCATCTGAACCCGCTTTATTTTCACTAGGGTCACTGGGGGCCTAGTCCAGCTACAATGGGTGAAGGCGGGGTACACCCTGTATGAGTCTGAACATGTATAGACAAACAATCACTCTTAAATTCACATTCTATGGGTGATTTAGATTAACCAATTAACCTATCAGTCTTTGGATGGTGGGAGAAAAGCCACGCAGACACGAGGAGAACATGCAAACTCCACACAGACAGGTCTGGTGTGGGAATCGAACCAGGGACCTTCTTGCTGTGAGGCATGTGTGCTAACCACTGTGCCGCCCCAAGGCAAATACCTTTATTATATTAACTGTTCAGATTCAAAATCCTAAAACAAAAAAAATGCCACTTTAGTGCCTTGCTCAAGAGCATATCCGCAGAGCTCACTGATGAGCTGCTCATTTGAATCAGGTGTGTTGGAGCAGGGTGACATCTAAAACATGCAGGACAGTGGACCCTAAGGACCAGGGCTGAAGACCACTGATCGAATGAACGTACATGTAAAAATACTCATAATGAAGTGAAGCTAAACTGTGTCAGGATTCTGTCCATAAAGAATTGTCCAGTGTTAATTTTGTCAAAAATTTTTAACTTGGTTTTAGTCTCATGATGAAAATGTAATTTTAGTTTTAGTCACAATTTAGTCATCTAAATAATTTTAGTGATAGTCTAGTCTAGTCAGTTGACCAAAATTCATAATATTTTATGTTATGAATTTTAGTCGACTAAAATGATTTTAGTCGACTAAAATGATTTAAGATTTTTGCATCAAAAAAATCTTCAGCAATTTCTGCTGCGACCAAGTTGGAATCAGCTACAGAGCTGGACATCTGTATGGACTAAAAGCATTTTTGTCGCCTAAAATATGACAACCAGTGTTTTTGTTTTGTTAAAAATTATCACTCATCCCTTGTCATCGGAACCTGCTTTATCCTCACTAGGGTTGCGGGGGTCACTGGTGGTCTAATCAAAGATCTAATACAGTGGGTGAAGGCGGGGTACACCCTGTATGAGTCTCCAGTTCATCTCAGGGCTGAACATATATAGACAACCACTGTCACATTCCCACCTATCAGTGCATGTGTTTGGATGGTGGGAGGAAACTGGAGATCCGGGAGAAAACCCACGCAAACACGGGGAGGACTTGTATAAAAAAAAATAAAAAAAAAGAACCCTGTAAAACTGAAGTCATTATAATTGACCCTAACAATGTGAGAGACTCCCTAACTGAGCAGATAGTTACTTTAGACAACTTCAGTGTAAACACCCAGTGCCACAGTTAAAAATTTAGGAGTTTTATTTGTTTCAGATCTTTCATTCAAAGCAGACATTAACCAAACATGCAGAATAGCCTTCTTTCACTTGCGCAACATCAGCCAAAATGAGGAATATTCTGTCTAAAAATAATGCAGAAAAATGAATTCATGCTTTTATTACATCTAGATTAGTGCCCCTTTGATTTTCAGTGTGATGAGATATTTGGACTAATGATAGATTGATATATCAGGCTGATATTTCAGTTTTTTTCTTGCATCAGTATGGGTCTGTTGCGTTGGACGATATGCTATTTTCATCCTTGATTCCATGATTTACGATCAGGTGAAGTTCGTAATAATCAAACTAAGGATTGAGCTGAAGTTTCCCAGTGAACATGTGTAGTAAGAGAATTCAATTATTGAGTGAAGAACGTTGGACTCCCAGAGGTGGTGCTACATGCCTTTTGGCGTTGGCATTCTTCTGGTTGGTGTTATGAGTAAAGAACTATTAGTAAACTAGGCCAGTAGTTGTATAGGGCAGACTGTGGCTACTGGATTAGCACTGTTTATGTACGTTACAGTTGGGCATCATGGCTGTTAAATGATGGCAACTCTGTTTGAACAAAAGCGATTTGTTCAAATTTCAAAATGCCAAACCGAGGGGCTGTTTACATGAGGACGATTGCGGTTAAAAACGACAAAATATTTTAATGGAAGTGCCTTTCATTTACATGACAAATCAGTTCTCATGGGATTAAAATGCAAAAATCTGAAGATGCATTCCAGAGTGGAAACTATCCACTGTTGCGTTTCATCTCACGGTCAAAAAGACAAAAATATTGCTGGGACACATTGACGAGGCAGTGTTCTATCACACCACCATCTAAAGCCTGGCACATATATCCAATCCAATCCCGTCTCCGTATGCACGAAGATTCCTTAATGACAATGTTTGTGTAAATGCAGATAAAAAGGTTAAGACGAGACGCCAGTTTTGCGTCGATAAACATAGTATAAACATAGCCTTAGAAAGACGAATAAATCTAACATAGAGCTAGGAATACTAGGAGGGTAGAATAATAGAAATAAGAGATTAATAGGAAGATGGAATATAATATAGGACACAGGGGAGTGTATAAAATATAAAGTAAGGAGTCTGCTCATCAGTGTGTACAATGTACAAATGTATATATTTACAGAGAAAAATATTTCATTTTCAGTGTTAGTACTAGTGTTAGTGCTATTGCTCGTGCTTGTGTTTGTGTTTGTCTTAGTGTTTGTGCTAGTGTTAATGTTGGTGTTTGTGCTAATTTTAGTGTTAATACTAGTGTTCGTGCTTGTGTTCGTGGTAGTGTTGGTGTTATTTTTAATATTAGTGTTAGTGCTTTTGCTCATGCTAGTGCTAGTGTTAGTGTTAGTGTTATTGCTCGTGTTAGTACTAGTGCTAGTGCTAATGCTTGTGTTTGTGTTCGTGCTAGTGTTAGTGTTAATTTTAATATTAGTGTTAGTGTTGGTGATTCTGACTTATTTTAAGTGTGATGAGATATTAGGTCTACAAATGAGACAGAGCCATTAGTTCAGATGTGTATTTTTTCCCAGTGTTCTGTTTGAAGCTCTGTGTTTGCTGACTGCAGACCAGTGGAAGGGGAAGGCTCTGCACCCCCCCCCTCACCCCCACCCCTCTGCTCTCCCACAGCAGATTGCTGCTGGCCACTAACCTGACGTGTGATGCAGATTGTTTTCTCCCTGACTAATGAGTTCAGAGCTCACACACCACCATTTATCTCAGCCATCAACAGTTTTGCTCTGGCAAATGAAGGACTGAGCCAATAGTTACTCACTGGAAAAAAATGAGACAAAATGAATGAATACTTGATATTTTGGCTTGAATTCAGCAAAAAAAAAGAATAATAATAAAAAATAATAATAATGATTAAGAGTGGAATAAAGTAGTGACTATTCAGAATTAAGTTAAATTTGGAATACTCATTTTCTACTGGGATTAGATGTTTACATGGTCATCTAAAAGAGGAAATAACTTTTTTTTCTGAATTAAACAGGAATTAAAAACACATGTAAACCAGACAGACAGACAGATAATGTATTCATCCCATCAGGGAAATTAGGTATTATTATTGTTGTTAATATTATTATTATTATTATTGTTATATTTTGTATTTTTTTATTATTTTTAACATTTTATTGTTTTATTCTTAATTTTCTAATTATTGTTATTGTATTAAAAATGTGTTTACACTCACTACCCATTGTCTACTTGATTACAAATTTGGTCCTCATGAGACATGGAAATGAGTATGTGTGTGTGTGTGTGTGTCTGTGTGTGTGTGTGTGTGTGTGTGTGTGTCTGTGTGTGACTGAAATGCTGCAATTCAGAGTAATCTGTCTGTTTGCCCATGTTATAAATACATGTAGCAGAGCACTCACCTATTACAACAGTATGGAGCTTAAGCATATGGAGCTTAGGCATATATAATTTATTTGATTGACATGTTAAATATAGTGAGGGGGCGGGGCTTTTGCTTGGATAGACAAATAAATACAGCGCTGTTGGTGAAGGAGTAGAACTTGAAGAAGGTGAATAAACATAGTAAACACATTATTCACAACCAGCCATAATAATATTATCAGAATATTCACAATAACCTACATTTGAAACATGAAATATTTAAAACAGCCATATTTGCTTCAGACAAAGACACAGGATGTGACACAAATAGAATCAGGCTGTTATTTATGAGGAGACTTTATTGTAATCACAGTGTGTGTGTGTGTGTGTGTGTGTGTGTGTCCGCAGAGACATATTATGCTATAATTCAATGAATACTTGAGATATTACCATAAAATTACATGGGCATATACATATAGCTAATGCGCACCAGATGCAATGATCCATTTGAGTAAAGGTCAAAAGTCAACGTCACACACAGCAGAAAGGTCAAAATCACATTATCAGTTCTAACTCAAGAACGGGGGGTCACAGAACTTTCAAATTGGTACCAAACGATGCAGAATGAAGATTTATACAATTCTCGTAATTGGTGTTATCACCTCCAACCAATAGTTTTTGAAATCTCTGGGGGTCAAAGGTGACATGTCGCAAAATTAACTTTTGTAACACTGTTTGTGTGTTTCAAGCATAGACATATCACACTATAACTTAACCAATACTGGATATATTATCATAATAATACACGCACTGTCGCATATATACATATAATGAAATTGAAGGTTGTTTTAGTTCGGAGGACCCTTTGGCATATTTTTGCCGAATTTCCTCATTGAGGTCAGAACCGGCACTCGTTAATAGTGTAATGTCAGAATATAGATTTAAATATCTGTATATATAAAGTGTAAATGTAGCCTTTACACATCCTTGTTTTATATTCAATAAATCATAATCAAGCTTCAATATGACAAATATTTATTTCAATCATTGCACTTTGTGGATCCTGTCATTGACGTGTTTTTATTTATTTATTCATTTTAAAGGCGAATAAAGTGTATTTCAGAGTGTGCATGTATTGTTAATGAATGTACAATAATATATAATGGATATAATTTCATATTTCTTGCGAACTTTTAATTGTTATTATTTAGTTATTTATTTTACAGAAACATGGTGGTCCACCAATGGGCTTCAGTCGCACCTCTATCATCAGGTTTAGTAAAGGTTTCTGGGAGAAGCCCTGTGATTATAACCTTAATCTATGGTGTTGTGTAGCTGGGGTGGGGTGGTGGTGGTGGTGGGGGGGGGTGTCTATTGTTATTGAGATTCTGTCTGCTCCTCTGCTAAGTGTATGAACAATTATAATCGTGCTTCCCACAGTAGAAAGGACTGTTGCACTTTATGTGTGTGTGTGTGTGTGTGTGTGTGTGTGTGTGCATACAGGAAGTTAATGGGCTTTTTGGTGGTCGCACTGTTTTCATGTTGTTTATATACCGTGGCTGATTAATTGGCAGCTCGACGTGTTCTACCCTTTTACGGAGTCGACTCACTGCCTTGAAATGTAAAACTGTCCTCGTTGACGAGCAGCCTTTACGAACGATAATGATGTTGTGTCCCGTTTTCATTTTATTTTCCCACATTGATGATATTGGCGAACGTTGTCCTTCAAAAATTTGTGAGATTTGAAGATGGGGATGGGATGGATGGGTGCTTTCACATAGTATCCGCTTACATTTACCCACATGTTTGTACTGGAGTAGTGTTGACAAGGTGGTCCTGGGTCTGGCTCACTCGTAGTCCAGCACGATACCATGCCATGTGAACGCGATCCATACCTGCACAAATGGAAGTAGGTAAATGTTAGAAAAATATAATAAATTTTTCTATTAATTATTAATAATTATGAAATCTAATAATATTCTACTGTTCTGTGTAAACAGTAGTGATGGTCGATACCAGTGATTCTGATCTGATCTGATACCAAGTAAAATTCAGGTTGTTATCAGTGACACTGATACTCTGGGAGTGATTGGCTGGGGGGGTGGGTGGGGGGGTCATCTCCCCTTCTGGTTTTGGACATCACCATTGATTCCTGTGGTCTATGAGTCTTCATGACAGCATGAACACAAAATGCCCAAAAGAGGAACCTCACATGCAGCAAAGTCCTGACAGAGGTGGGGGTGGGGGGGCTGGAAAGCTCCCAGCCGGACCCACGAGCTACCTTCCCCCTTGAGATGGTTGCGTGCGCCGCAGAGGAAATGGGCCCAGCGGTACCACAAGCCAAACCCCTCTCTTAGTAAATATACTGACATTCAGCAGGTCGTCTCGTCTGATCTGAGGTCGTAGTTGAGAAAAAAACAGGGGGAGGGGCAGGCGAGGGGACAGATTGCCAAATCGCCCCGACCTGACTCCCACCGGCTTGACCCCCGGTACCCCCCTTCGAAACGCAGTCAGTCCGGGGACGGATCTCATGTGTTCAGTTTGACCTGACGCCGGCCGGAGAAAACCAAACCCCCGTCCTGACCCACCATACCGTGTCCTCGCAGCAGGAAAGGTCACATGAACTGAACCATCAGAGAAAACTGTTGATGTTTATTTAATGATTTAAGCCTCAGTTATGTTATTCATGTGGGAATGAGGGTCATAACATCCAACACAAGCTTTTTTCTGTGAAAAAACCCCCATCCGCCCCTCTGGTTTTTTGACAAATCACACCCTGCTGGTACTGATATTTTATATGAGTGTATTTAAATTTTTTTTTAAAAGTATAGTACAGTGGTACCTCAACTTACGAAATTTATTCATTCCATAAGTGGTTTCCTTGCATGAATTTTTCGTAAATAGTTGTATTTTACATGTAAAAGGTCTGGTTTGTTCCAAGGCTGAATGAGGGTCAAAGGTCACCAAAAGCATCATGGGTAGCTCCCTCACAGCCAATGGGATTCTACGTACAGTTCTGTATTTATGACTCAGGGGTTTTATTTAGTAAATTCCATTTTCTTTCGTGTTCATAGACACACCCCCACCAAAAAATATTAAAAAATACCAATACAAATGTTTTTCGTTACTTGGATCGTTCGTTAGCTGGGTCTTTCGTAAGTAGAGTTATGACTGTATTTCAAATCATAGCTTCCATAAGAATACAATTGATTCATTTGTTTTAAACTGAAAAATATTGAGATAGAAAATAAAAATAGATAATCGAAATATTTTTATTGATTTATTTCTGCCTTTATTTTTCTATTCACACATGTATTTATTTATTTCATATTTATTTCTGCATTTATTCATGTATTTATTTATTTCTAATTATGTATGTTTTCTGTCCTTCATATTTTAAATTCAGCATCTTGTGTGTATAGAC
This sequence comes from Siphamia tubifer, assembly GCA_020466265.1. NCBI lineage: Eukaryota > Metazoa > Chordata > Actinopteri > Kurtiformes > Apogonidae > Siphamia > Siphamia tubifer. The sequence continues at coordinate 41,196,498 of CM035797.1, forward strand.
TTTAACCTATTGTTGACCCCAGAGGTCAGAGGTCAGTAACTAACACAATGGACACAGTGTGTGAACGGAGGCATTTGTTCTTTTGTCAGTGTTGGTACCATATGGGTTCTACAGTGTGTGGTCCCAGTTCATCTGACACATGAACACGCTCCATACGTGCACTTTGGATCAGAACCGAGACGAGCTGAGGGGAGAAAAAACCCAATCACTTCATTCTGCGACGTCTGATCTGGCACCGTCCATGTTTAGAACCCCCCCCCCATCAGCAGCTGTTCCTTGGTCTACAGTATGACCCCATGTGAACCCAGGAGACAGTTTGGTAGAAACGAGGCCATGATGAAGAAACAACCTCTCACTTCTGTCTCAGTCCTCTCTCTCTCTCTCCTTTCTCAAATCAAATCAAATCAAATCAAAAGGTGCTTTATTGGCATGAAAAATGTTTACATTAATATTGCCAAAGCGCAGAGAACAGAAAAACAAATATCACAGAATATAGACAATATAAAATTAAAAAGTAGTAATAATAATAAAAATGACAAGTAAAATAGAATAAATATAGAAATAGAAATAGAAAACAACTTTGTAGACCGGTGAGTAAATGTGCCGTTGTGTGCTGAGTACAATAATATATTGCATATATTCTCTCTCTTCCTCTTTCTCTTTACCCCCCCCTTTCTATTTTTTCAGTCCTTCTCTCTCTCTCCCTTTCTCTCTCTTTCTCACTCTCTCCTCTCTATTTTTCTTTCTCTCATCTCTGTTGTTACTCTCTTTTCTCTCCCTCTATTTTCTCAGTCTTCTCACTCTCTCTCTCTCTCTGTCATCACTCTCTTTTCTTTCCCTCTCTCTCCTTCTCTCTCTCCCTCTCTCACCCCCTCTCTTTTCTCTCCCTCTATTTTCTCAGTCCTTCTCTCTCTCCCTCTCTCTCTCTCTCTCTCTCTCTCTCTGTCACCACTCTCTTTTCTTTCCCTCTCTCTCCTTCTCTCTCTCCTCTCTCACCCCCTCTTTTTCGCTCCCTCTATTTTCTCAGTCCTTCTCTCTCTCCCTCTCTCTCTCTCCTTCTCTCTCTCCCTGTCTCCTTCTCTCTCTCCCCCTCTCTTTTCTCTCCCTCTATGTTCTCAGTCTTCTCACTCTCTCTCTCTCTCTGTCATCACTCTTGTCTCTCCCTCTCTCTCCTTCTTTCTCTCCCTGTCTCCCTCTCTCTCTCCCCCTCTCTTTTCTCTCCCTCTCTTTTCTCTGCCCCCCCCCCCCCCCACTGTTTTATTAGTACTCTGTATGTAGCTCCAGCAGACAGTGCTTCATTTGCACACTGCTGCTGCTTCATTCCACACAAACGCATACACAGTTTATTATTGTCTATATTAGTCTGATGGATAAACTCATCCAACCTCTGATGTCAGCAAAGACACACACTGTAAAATATTTAAATCTGACCAAGTGGATTTGTCTCATTTCTAGTCCAAATATCTCATCACACTTAAAATCAGACAGAATCACCTAAAGAGGAACTTTTTAGTCAGATATAAAAACTGATTTATAGAAAATAGATCTGGAAAATATGATTGAAGAAATCTGACCAATGATCAGTTTCATTGATTCGATTGGAATATTTTTTTTTCTTAATTTAACATTCGTTTTTCTTTTCATTCAAGATTGTATTTATTTTTACTTCCTTAAATATTTTTATGCTTAATTGAATAATTATTTAGCTTATTTTTGCCTTTTTATGTTTTATGCAATATATATATATATATATATATATATATATATATATATATATATATATATATATATATATATATATATATATATATATATATATTAACTTAATTCAGTATTGTATTTATTTATTAATTTGTCTGTTTGTTAATTTATTTATTCTAAATTCCAGATTTATGGAATTCAAAATGTTTTTAGCTTATTTCAATATTTTTATTAGCTTATTTCAAAATTTAAATTGTATTTATTTTTTGCTTGATTCAATATTTTTGGGGCTTATTATTATTTGTTTGTTTTTGCTCCATTCAAGGGTTAGGGTTGATTGAGCTTAATTCTTTTTTTTTCTCTGTGGTTTAATTTAAAATGATCTTGGTCAGATTTGTTCAATAATATTTGTCCAGATCTATTGTCTATGAATCACTTCTTCTTCTTCTGTAGGTGATTGTGTCTGATCCTCTGGACTAGAAATGAGACAAATACACTTGTTCAGATGTAGATGCTTTTTTATAGTGTAGCTGCCAAATGGGTTGTCTTTGTCCTTCCTTTGGACTGCAGGCTGTGATTAACAGAAGTATATCACTGCCAAAAACACAAAAGATAGAAGGTTAAACGTTACAGCCCTTTTAATAACAGACTTGAAAAATTAAGCATTGGGAAGTGCTTTATTACACACCGTGACCTTTTCTGACAAACTAATCATGACCACGCTGACCTTTGACATTTAACCCAATAAGTTTATTGATTTGTAAAAGTATATTTTCTCCTCCGCAGACAGTCGTGCCCCGCAGTTGCATCTTTTTTTAATGAAGTGTAAGGGTGTGGAGCTTCTGCTGCTGCTGTCGTTCGTTGCTTGGCTTCTAATTAGGGAGCAGCTATTGATGCGGCGTGGCCCAGTGTGCTCTCCAAGGCACACGATAAGGACGGCAGAAAATGAGACTGCTGTAATTTGAATGGGGAGCGATAACATGACAGGCAGAGGGGGTCTATCTGTTGGCAAGGTCTATTAAGAGCCCTTCACATTTTTTACTGTGTGTGTGTTTACAGTTTGGAATGTTTCTGTACGTCTCTGCAGTCTGAACTAGAGCTGCACAATAGATTGTTTGAGCATCGACAGGACAGTTTGCATGTGCGCGCAATAGTCACGACACAAGTCCTGCAATCACTTTAATTCTATTTTATGCTTTTTTATTGTTTTTAGTTATATATATATATATATATATATATATATATATATATATATATATATATATATATATTATGATTATTCATTTCATTCAATTAAATCAGCTACAAGAAGGATGACATTGACACATATGTTCTGTGTCGACCGCTAATCTGTTATGTACTCCTGAGTATTTTTTTTTTCTATCGCAATAAAAAATAAAAAAAAATAAAAAAGTTACATTGAATTTGGATGAATTACAACGAGCAAATGGGAGCCATTTGGTGGATTGGCCCATATGTTCATATTTGCTCAAGACAGACAGACAGACTGATGTGGTGGAACTTTTTCAGTGAGAAAACAAGAAGCTTTTTTTAGGTAGACAAGTCGAAGGGTTGTTTATGTTGTTATGCAATTGTGTGTGTGTGTGTGTGTGTGTGTGTGTGTGTGTGTGTGTGTGTGTGTGTGTGTGTGTGTGTGTGTGTGTGTGTTCCTGTGGTCTGGCCTTGGAACTTGTTTGACTGTGAGGAGGTAGTGAAGGCAAAGGACCTGCTGCTGCCTTTAGATACAGGAGGGAAAAAGGGTGTTTGTATTTATTTAATTGAAAAAACAAAAAAAAAAAAAAAAAAAAAAAAAAAATATATATATATATATATATATATATATATATATATATATATATATATATATATATATATATTAAATTTAATCATCATCAAAAAAAACCTGAACAAAATAAGAAGCAAAATGAACACAATAAGACAAAAAATTATTTAAAAAAATAAACAAAATGAGACAAACTGAACACAAAATAATACAAAAAAAGAATAAAATGAACAAACTAAGACACAAAACAAACAAAGTGATGCACAAAATGCATAAAAATAACCAATATGAGAAGCAAAATTAACACAAATGAGTGAAATAAGAGACAAATTGGATAAAAATGAACAAAATAAGACACAAAATGAACATAATTAGACACAAAATGAACAAAATAAGACACAAAATGACAAAAACTGAAAGAAATAAGAGACAAAATGAACAGAAATGAACGAAATGAGACAAACTGAACAAAATAATATACAAACTGAATAAAAATGAACAAAATAGGATACAAAATAAACAATATGATACACAAAATGAATAAAAAAATAATCAATATGAGAAGCCCAAATAACACAAATGACCTAAATAAAGACACAAAGTGAACAAAACGAGACACAAAATGCAAAACAATTAAAAAAAATAGATGCAAAATCAACAAAATCCAACTTGTCCTGTTTTTAGAAGCAGGTTCAGAGAAGAACCACATTAATTTCTCTGTTTTCATTCTTCTTTTACTGTGAAGCTGTTAATGACACGTACGACTCTGCCTCAGAAATAATGAAAATCTATGGCCCTAATATAAATTGGTCCTAATATCATCGGGGTAGAAACTATTAAAAATACATCACAAAGCTGCAGTGTTTTACTGGGTCATGTTGAAGGACGTTCTGGGTCAGTTCTTCACATGTAACTCATGATGTTGCTTCATTTACAAACTGAATCCAGTCATTAAGGATCATTTAATTCATCTTTGCTTTTGCTTCTTTCTTCTACTGCAGGGGGGGGGGGGGGTCACACTCATTTTCTTTCAGGGAACAAATCCTGGATTTGGGATCATTTTAAAATTTTACATTGCGGTAAATGGAGAAGACATTTCAAAGTGATCCAGAATCTAGGATCTGTTCCGGATCCACCACCAAAATGTAATCGTTTGTTCCTTGTGACACTCTCGTGGACGTGTCCATATATTTGGATGTTTCTAAAATAATAATAATAATAATACCAATTTTTGAATAGGAAATGACATGACATTTGGGTGCCTTATAGTGACTAAATATTGTCACTAACGAACCATAAACTGGACCAAACTAGACGTAAATGTTGGTCTTGTGATGATAATTAAATATATAATGTAATTATAGATGATCAATAAAAAACAGACAAAATGTGGCTTCAGAAATAAATAAAAAAAACATTCTTAAAATGTCTTTTAGTTTTTGTTGACAAAAACAAAACGGGACGTGTTTTTATTTATTTATTTATTTATTCATTCATTCATTTTACATATTCCTGTTTATTTAATTTTTTTCTTCTTTTTTTCAGTTTTTTTTTTTAGGTTTGACCTAAAAATTCATTTATTTATTTACTTACTTACTTACTTACTTACTTACTTATTTATTTATCTACTTATTTATTTATTTACTTATTTATTCATTCATTCATTTTACATATTCCTGTTTATTTTTTGTATTTTTTTTCATATTTTTTTTTAGGTTTGACCTAAAAAATAATGTATTTATTTATTTATTTATTGTTGCTGTCTCTAGTGAGGAATCATTTCCAGATCTGCCCATTTCCAACCTACCTTGAAAATGTTATCAAGATCCGTCCATAACTTTTTGGGTTATCTTGCTAAATAACAGACAGACATAACCTCCTTGGTGGACTTGTCTTCATTCGAGGGGGGGTCGGGGGGGGGTCGGGGGGTCTGCCTTGGGGGATGTTTGTGTTCTCACAGTCCTTTTCTAGTTTATATTATTTGACTTTCTATCACATTAGTCTAAACACTGACACATTGACCTGTACATGAGAGGAGCCAAAAACAGACCAGATGAGGCTACATGAATTTTTGTTATTTTTCGGTGCACACTGCCTGGGTCTGAACGCACCCACGACAGAAGTGTTTCTTCAGAAAGCTGAGTTTAAGCAGAGCAGGATCCCTCAAAGGCCAGATCACTTAAGGACAGAACAGAACGGTCCCAGGAGGAGGTTTTCAAAGGAAGAGTCCCTCTGCTGTTACCAGAGTGAGCAGCTGCTGCACAGCAAAAAAAAACCTCTGCAAAACCCAGGATAAATTAAATGGGTTATAAATAAACCCTGAGTAAAGACTGTCAGGGCATTACTTTAATAATAATAATAAAAAATAAATAAACAGTCCAGATCAGACTCTTAAAAAAAGGTGGATTTTGGGAGAGGATGAGGAGTTCACGGTATGGAAGTAGAAAGGGTTAAAAATGGACGTTTTTGTTTGTTTGTTTGTTTGTTGTTTTGTTTTTCATTTTTGGTTTGGGTTAAAGGAAACCCAAAAAATGATTTCAAAATAAAGGTCAACATTTGTGGCTTTACTGTGATTGTTTAATAAATGAATATGGACGATCACATGACCAGGAAGTAAAAGAGGAAGGAGACAGACAGACAGACAGTGAGTGAGTGAGTGAACAAGAACATCCAGTTAAGGAGTTTAAATAAAATCTCCAGTATAGATTTTTCTTATTCTTCATTCAGGCTGATTTGTTTTGTGTTACTGTGGCAACCAGGCTCTAATACAAATGTCCAAGGACGTCTTTGTGGACGTTGCTTTTAGCTAAAACTTCTACATTTACAACAGTCACTGCGGTGATGGCGCGCACACACACACACACACACACACACACACACACACACACACACACATTCTCGCGTGTTCTCTCTGAACTCGGCAGCGAGGTTAAAAAAACAGACGCAGCTTTTATACTGTGTTTTTAGAATAACATAGAATAGTCTTTATTATCATTGTGCAAAAGTGGAGTGGTCAATAAAGTGTAGACATATAAGAATTTGAAAGACATAAAAGACAATAAATACAGTTAAAAGAAGACGAAGAATAAATATATGAAAAACTATTATTCCATTTACACTATTAAAAACTGTCGTTACTGCACATGCTCAGTAGGAGGCGGGGGTTACGTATTTAGGTGTTGTTCAGTCTGTTTGTCCAACACCAGAGGGTTCTGTATGTCCTTTTTAATGTCAACCTGTCTGTGTTTCAGTAAAGTTTCAATGGTCAAGTCTAACAATCTTTATTGTCGTCTAGTAACTAATGAAGTGAACAAAACTAGAGCTGAAATGAGTTATGTTCCTACGTCACTGACAAAAAGAATGAAATTACAGTTACCCTGTTGAGCTGCATTTTGTAATAACGTCCAAAATGTAAGAACTTTTTATTTTTATTTTGTAATAAACTGCCCCAATGCATTTTCTAATAACTTTTTCCACATTATATAATAAGTTATTACATTCTGAGAAGATTATTACAAAATGCACTTTCAACTTTTTTATTCACATGGTGCATTATGTTATAAGAATTCTAAAGCACAGTTTATTTGTTTGTTAATTGTATTTTACTTTAATTTTGGGCATACATTTTAGGTGGTTAAACAAGATAAGTGTTTACAGAGCTGCATTTATCCACTAACATTAATTTGAAACAAATATAAAATTGTCCCAAAAGTTTAAACAAACAACTACATTTCTATTTCCATAATATATCCGTATTTTTTAAATTATCCTAATGTCTAATATGTCTAATTATCAGCCAAGACATAAACCACTTGGAATGTTTCCCAAACAGCTCCTTGACTTTTAATGTCACACACCAAAGCACCTGCTGCTGCAAAATGGAATCAATTATTACATAATATGGCAGTTTATAACAAAATAAAATGAAAAATTTATTACATTTTAGACATTTATTACAAAATGCGGCCCAAGAAAAAAAGAGGTACAGTGTCTGTAAAATCAGTGTCTGATTTTTTTCAATTCAACTTTTTTAATCTAAAAAGTTTGACTTTTTATCTCATAATTGGATGTTTTTGAGTAGGGGTAGTGGGGGGGGGGCAGGTTTTTATTCTCATTGATTTCTGTCAAAAGTTTTGTTCTCTTTGAAATAAATGTTTAATTGTGGAAAAACACATTTGTATTATTTTTTTTCGGCCATATATAACTTTTTTTAATATAAAAATGTAACCATTAATGGATAAATGTTGGTTAATTTTCTTATAATAGATTCAGGATATTTTGCTCATGATGCCACAACCTAGAACCCCCCCACATTTTAAATGGCTGTGACGCCCCTGTCTGAGTGCATTAGGTCGTAGCTGTGTCTTTGTTTTTGCTCTGCTTCATTTTCAAAGCTCTGTCCTAAAGGCTCGTCTGTTAACGACCGTTCCAGCGGCTGAGCGATGAGCTCTGGCATCACAGCTGAAAAGTCATCTGCCGTCTGGAATCCCCACCCCTCGCCTTACAAACCGCCCTAACCACATGCAAACATGTAAATTACAGGCGGAGGTGATGGAGTATCCACTTAGGTGTAAATGACAGCGATAGCACAACTGTCATGAGCTTAAATGGAGCCGCGCTGAGACCGTGGTGAGGAATCTGTGAGTGAAAATAGAAGAAATGACACTGACGATAGGGGGGCGCTGAAGGGGTACACTGGAAAAAATGTCAAAATATCAATCTGAACAAATGTATTCTCATTTCTAATCTAAATATCTCATCTATTTAAAACAAGTATTCAGAGAATACTTAGACTTTTCACTTTTTATCTCATGATTTTGACTTTATGTGAAAATTCTGACTTTTTATCGAATAATTTTGTCTTTTTATCGAATAATTTTGTCTTTTTATCTTACAATTTTCACTTTTTACCTCATAATTTTGGCTTTATCTGATCATTCTGACTTTAAACATCTTTTTTTTTACAGTGTATGATCCAAATAGTCGCTGCTTTTCATTGTCACCTCGGTTTCAAGCTGTTTTCCAGTAGATACTGTATGTATGTTTTCATGCATTTACTCTGTGCATGGATGATCATGTTTATTTGGAAGCTTTTTATCTTATAATTTTGACTTTTTATCTCATGACTTTGACTTTTTATCTCCTAATTTTTACTTTTTATCTCATAATCTTGACTTTTTATCTCCTAATTTTGACTTTTTATCTCCTAATTTTGACTTTTTATCTTCTAATTCTGACTTTTTATCTCATAATTTTTACTTTTTATCTCATAATTTTGACTTTTTATCTCATAATCATGACTTCATCTGATAATTTTGACTTTATAAATCATTTTTTTTACAGTGTATGATCCAAATCGTCGCTGCTTTTCATTGCCGTCTCCGTTTCAAGCTGTTTTCCATTAGATACTTTGCACAGCGTATGTTTTCATGCGTTTGCTCTTTGCATGGATGATCATGTTTATTTGGGAACAGACCCTCACGCCCCCTTTTCTTTCAACACCTCGGTCTCAGGAGGCGAAACGCTGCCGCAGACACACAACCTGACAACAGCGGTCCAACGCCGGTTACACCTCCTGACTGCTGAACAACCAGGCCATTATATTTTCGTACCTATTTATTTCTGCAAAAATTGTGTTTTATTCAGCACAAATAACACTAACAATATGGTTGCTATGGTGACGGTGATGGAGCTGTCAAACAGGCAACATAATTCTGTTGTTTATGCAGTCGGCCTGCGTTAAAAAAAAAGCTGCACACTGTAAAAAATCTAACTCTGACCAAGTGTGTTTGTCTCATTTCTAGTTCACATATCTTGTCACGCTGAAAATACGACAGAATCACCTAAAGAATGAAGAAGAATGGATTTATTGATTATAGATCTGACTGAAGAAATCTGATCAAGTTAATTTTCACTGGTTTCATTTGTAAATTTTAAATCATTCGACATCATTTTGCTTAATTTAAGATTTTTTTTTTGCTGAATTCAAGAGTTTTCTTAACTAAATCCCAGTTTGTTTGTTTGGTTTTTTTTGTTCATTAAATTGTTTTGTTTAATTGAAATAGTTTTTGCTTAATTCAAGCCATTTTTTTTAAACTAAATTCAAGTTTTATTGTTTTTTTTTGTTTGAGTATTTTTTTAAATTTGACTATACTATACTAAACTGAATAATAGATTGGAGTTACAGTATATGGTGCTTTTTTGGACACTTGAAGCGCTTTACATTAGTGACCCATCGTTCATTCACTCTCACATGCTCCCTCTGGTGGTGTCCTGGGGCAGTTGTCCACCACCACACATTCATACACCAGTGTGAGTGACACTAGAGGGTGAAGTGTCTTTGCTCAAGGACACAACGGACTGACTAGGACAGAGTGGGATTCGAACCACTAACACTTCAGTAAATGGAAGTGTAGGTGTTTTCAGAGCAGAACCTGTGGTTTTGCTTTAGTCCCATTTATTGTTACAGTAGAAACATAAAAATGTCATATTTTGATCCAAAGTATCGACCTGAGTGGGTTTGAATGGAATGTCTTTGTGTGTGTGTGTGTGTGTGTGTATGTGTGTCTGTGTGTGTGTGTGTGTGTCTGTGTGTGTGGACGTGACCTTGTGTGCACTTGTGTGTCAATTCCTGTGATAACGTATGGGATGTGACGCATGCACACACTGTTCATTGAGCATCATTGTGTCATTTTCCAGTAGAGATGAGTCACACACACACACACACACACACACACACACACACACACACACACACACACACACACACACAGATCTGCTGCATGAACACATGTGCAAAGAGCATGATGTGGACAAAATTTTCCTCTAAAAATAAATGTAAAAAAAAAAAAAAAACCTTGAATAAATAATAAATATAAAATTAAAAATTGGGGGAAAAAATTAAATAAGCAAATAAAAATAATCTTGACTTTAGAAAAAAAAATTAAACAAAAAATCTTGAATTATGTAAATTAATAAATAAATCTTGATTTAGGGAAAAAGGGAAAAAAATACTTATTGAATTAAGTGGAAAAAATTTTAGTTCATTAAAAAAAATGTTGAATTAAGAAAAAAAATATTGAATTAAGCAAAAAAATATTGAATTAAGCAAAAAAAAATCTTAAATTAAGTTAAAAAAAATGAATGAGGCAAAGGGATTCAGAAAAAAAATTCTATATTAAATTAAGAAAAAAATTCTTTAATTAAGCAGAGAAAATAAATGTTTATTTCAGCATTAAAAAAAAAAACCTGCCGAAGGAACCAGTGAAACTGATCATTGGTCAGATTTCTTCAACCATATATATTTTTTTACAGATCTATTATCTATAAATCCGTTCTTATATCTGACTGAAAAGTTCCTCTTTAGGTGATTGTTTCTGATTTTAAATGTGATCAGATATTTGGACTAAAAATGAGACAAATCCACTTGGTCAGATTTGCATCATTTTTTACAGTGCGCTCACTCGCTCGCTGCTTTCACCTCCAAACCAAAGACACTCACACACATACTTTGAAATATTGCTCTCACTCTGGCTCCTTTGCTCTACATTTTAAAGCAATCTTCCCTCACATTTATTTTTATTGATTGATGTTCTGGGACTGGAGCGATGGAAGGTTATCTTACTGCACTAGCCCAGTGCTTTTCTGACGGCTGTAATCCAACATTTATGGTGAAAAGTCTGAACAGGAAATTCATCTGAGCTGCACTTTCATTTAGAATCTGGGTCCAAATCTGAAAAATATTCAACCTGATCAGACAAAATAAGACAATCAACTGTTAAATACCTGCTGAACCACTGGTTAACCATCAATACATGTGAAGAATGAATGTAAATGCACTTTATTTTAGTTTTGACTTGTGTGTAGATCATGCATCTGAGGATTAAATAGAAGAAAATAAAGAAATTTTACTGGAAAACAATGTAAAATTCAGAAAATAATTTAGAACAGATGGTGATAAACCAATTAGGAATGATTTAATAAAGAGAAAAATGTATTAGTAAACTGACCTAAAAGTCAAACTGCACAGACGCCAAAGTGAGAAAAATGACCTTAATGTTCTGTTGTAGTAGTTGTAGTTAGATTATTGGACATGAGGCAGTTATTGTTACTGTATATTAACTAGTTCTACAAGAAAACACAGTGCGCCTTATATATGGATTAAATCTGGTAGTGGTTAGTGACTGGGAATTTAGAATTTATCTCATAATGTTGGCTTTTTAGCTCATAATTTTGATTTTTTTAGCTCATAATTTTGATTTTTTTTTTAGCTCAGAATTTTGATTTTTTTTTAGCTCATAATTTGGATTTTTTTTTAGCTCATAATTTTCAGTTTTAATCTCATAATTTTGACTTTATCTCATAATTTTCACTTTTTATCTCATGATTTTCACTTACCATTCATTAACAGTGCACCTTATAGTGCATAAAATACGGTAATTCCATCATCTGTTTCAGTCTAATACAGTGATTGACTGTAAACTATTGGTTCAGGGTCATAAATGGACATTAGTAAGAACATAGTAATGGTCTTTACTGTCTTTTTTGTTTTGTTTTACTAGTACTTTTTACATTTACTTTACAAACACTCACCAATTTTCTCCAAAACCACAGACGAGATATTTTATTACATGAAAAAGAATGATTTGAATGTTGAAAAAAAAAACAATAATTAATTTTCACCAAAAAATACAGTTCCTGCCTTTGTACTTTGCAGGGCAGTTATGGGTTAATGCTTTTAAACTCGTGCCTTTTTGACTTTCGGTGTTAATCACATAAAGGAATCGTGGCAGGTGTCAAGTTAAGGTCGCACCAAATTATTTGCAGTAAAAAAAAAACAAAAAAAAACAGGAGTGTGTGAGTGTGTTCCTTTACAGTTCAACAGAGTGAAACCGTCTCCTTAATAGAGTCCGAATCTTCCAGTTAAATGTATTAACCTTATTAATAGAGCGGGCGCGACGTTTCAGAGCCGACAGTTTACGTTTAAAGCTGCAGGAGGTGGAATGAAATCACAGGAGGAAAGTCAAGGTAAATGAGTCTGCAGCTCCGTCTGCTGTGGAAAAATTAAAAAGATTATATAAGCACCAGAAAAAATGGCACTCTAAAAATAACTCAAGCAAAAAAATTATATATATATATATGAAGAGTTCATTTGCAAAAACAGATAACTCCATTTTTCGTTTTTTTTTTCATAAAATTGCATTTTTTACTCTACATTCTAGGTAATACTCATTGATTTGATATATTATTTATTCAATTTAGTGGATCTTACCAAATGAAATAAATAATATATCAAATAAATCAGTATTATTTGTGAAATGTAGAGTAAAAAAATGACATTTTGTGGAAAAAAAAAAAAGAAAAATGGAGATATCTGTTTTTGAAACAAGCAAAATAAATAAATAAAAATCTGGCAATGGAAGAAGCTGAAAGAGTTTTATTCATTCAAACCTTTAATAAAGATTATTACACTATAATCAAAGTCTAGGGTTATTTATCTGTTTTTCCCATATTTTTCTGTGGTCTACATAAACTGTGCACTGTAAAAATGTCATTTAAATCTGTCCAAGTGTATTTGTTTTACTGTATTTCTAGTCCAAATATTTCATCACACTTCAAATCAGACAGAATCACCTACAGAGGAACTTTTCAGTCAGATTTAAAAACTGATTTATAGAAAATAGATAAAAAAAAAAAAATATGATTAATGAAATCTGACTAAGATCAGTTTCACTGTTTCCATTGGCTGATTTATTTTTGTCATTTCAAGATTTTTGCTTTAAGTTAAAACAAATAATAAGAGAGAGAAAGTATTAAGAAAGAAAAATTATTGTGCTAAGCAAAAAAATATAAATATCTCAAACAGTGAAGAAATATTAAATTAAGAAAAAAATTAAGTCTTGAATTAAGAAAAAAAAACAAAAAAAATTGAGAAAAAAAAAATACCAACAGAATAATGATCATATTTTCCAGATCTATTGTCTATAAATCAGTTCTTATATCTGACTGAAAAGTTCCTCTTTAAGTGTGATGAGATATTTTGACTAAAAATGAGTCAAATACACTTGGTTAGATTTCTATTATTTTACAGTGTATATCGACCAGAACATGAATATATTTCCTCTGATGAACCAGCAAGATTTAAACATTTTTTTGTATCTTTTTTTTATCTCTTTAAATGTAAGATTTAGTTTGTTTAATTCAAGTAAAGAAACCTGCATATGGAACAAATTAAAATTATCTCTGTTATTGGTCGTACATTGGAAAACAATCTTAATATTTTATCCTTTTTTTTTTGCTTAATTCAAAAAAAAAAAATCTTTTATTTATCGTTTGTTTTCCTCTTTTCTTTAACTTTTCACTTGTTTTTAGAGGGTCATTTTTTTGCAGTATTAGTCTTTTCTACTATATTAAAACCCCTGTTGTCGGCGCGTTCACATTTGTCCGTATTGATCCGTCCTCCAGTATTTGAGTGTGTTTGTTGGAGTCGAACAGAGCTTTGGATACAGTGAATTATTGTGAGCTTCTGCTGCTGCACGAGCTCATTTATGTGATAGTCACGCTTTAAATATCTCCACAGAACAGCCATTACAATAAGTTGTGTATAGGAATTTGAACAGCCCAAAGCTAAATACAACACTTCTAATCTGCGGCTCTAGAGAAATTAATGCTAATGAAACAATGTCCTCTTGATGTTTGAGAAGATAAATACGACACCAGACGCAGACGACGGCGCTCCTTCGTCTGCGGGGGCTTTAGTCCACCACCATAAACTAGCTTCTACATCAGCTAATGACGCTTGGTTTGATTTGATGGATGTGTTTTCAATTTCACCTGATTTTACTAGTTTGTACGACTTACACTGTAAAAAATAACCCAAATCTAACCAAGTGTTTATGTTTTGTTTCTAATCCAAATATCTCATGACATTTAAAATCAGACAGAATCAACTAAAGAGGAACTTTTCAGTCAGATATAAGAACTGATTTATAGACAATAGATCTGGACAAATATGATTGAAAAAAAATCTGACCAAGATCAGTTTCACTGGATCCACTGGCAGAATTTTGTACAATTTTAATCCTTTGTTTAATTCTAAATGTTTTCTTAAAAAAAAAAATTAAGATATTTTTTTAAATTCAGAATTATGACACAAACATACATAATTATGAGTTAAAGATGCATAATTTTTAATGAAAAAAGACATAACTCTGACATGAACAGTTATTTATAAGATAAAAATACATAATTATGACACAAAAACACATAATTATGAGTTTAAAAAAGCATAATTATTAGAGAAAAAAAGACATAACTGTGACATAAAAGACATTTATGAGATAAAAATACATACTTATGACACAAACATACATAATTATGAGTTAAAGATGCATAATTATTAAAGAAAAAAGACATAACTCTGACATGAAAAGTTATTTATAAGATAAAAATACATAATTATGACACAAAAACACATAATTATGAGTTAAAAAAAGCATAATTATTAGAGAAAAAAAGACATAACTGTGACATAAAAGACATTTATGAGATAAAAATACATACTTATGACACAAACATACATAATTATGAGTTAAAGATGCATAATTATTAAAGAAAAAAGACATAACTCTGACATGAAAAGTTATTTATAAGATAAAAATACATAATTATGACACAAAAACACATTGTGAGTTAAAGCATAATTATTAGAGAAAAAAAAGACATAACTGTGACATAAAAAGACATTTATGAGATAAAATACATAACTATCAGAATTACACAATAATGAGATAAAAATACATAATTAGTCGAGAAAAAGACATAACTATGAAATAAAAATACATTTATGATTTGAAAATACACTTATTGTTCTATTTTTACTTCATGTAAAGCATCTTTGAGTGCCAAGAAAAGCGCTATATAAATAAAATGTACTATTATTATTGTTATTATTACAATTATCAGGTAAAAATACATAAATCATCCATAAAAAGACATAAATATGACATAATTATGAGATAATAAGTTTAAATTATGCTGGTGTGTCCATGGGAAACCATTCTGAGCGTGGATCCGTCTGTTGACGCAGCACTTCCGTTAACCATAGGTGACTGTTTCCCTGACCGGCGCCGTGTCCACAGGTTGGCCTGGTCCACCGCCGTCTTGTCTCTTTCAGTTCCTCGACACCAGAGTGACTTTGATTTACACACTGACTGTGGTTCTGCTGTGTTCTGGTTTTCACGCAGCCACTCAAGGATGATAAAATACGGCGCTGGACGGGAGCCGGAGCCCCGCAGGCCGTTCACTGAAGGATTTTAATGTGCTTTTCCTCTGCTTCCCTTTCTCCTCTCTCTCTCCTTCGTGCATTCTTGCGTTCACTCATGTGATTATAATCCAGAAAGCGTCACATTTGAAAAAACTGTAGCAACACACATCATGTAATAACGGGTCATAATATAATAAAAGTTCATAATGTAATAAAACCATGAGTAATAACAGCTTGGTAGAGTGGAAACTAAGGTTTAAGATGGTGAAAAAATTATGTTTCTATCACAAGTAGAACCAAAGTTATGGTCATTTTAATATTCACATTTGGACATATTTTGCAATTTGCATATTTTTAGATATTGTCCGTTAAAGTTTTGGACTGTTTTGGGGTAGGAAGTCCTTAGCAACGCATAATAATTTGTATCCGATTGACACAAATTTTTAACAGATGTTAAAGGACACTCTGATGGACATGTCACAGAAGTTTTATATATTATAATAATAGGACAGAAGTGTGACGTATTATAATCATTTGGCTTACACCATTGGACAGAACATTCAATATAAGCTTTTACCTCGTACCGAACACTTGGGTGTTTACCCACGGAACGGAGATCGTTTTGTTCGGCGAAAAGAGGTGGAAGTCGTCTTTGTCTTTGCTCAGCAATCCCTGAACTTTTGTCGCCGCTTAAATAATTGACTCATTAAACACCTTTATTGATTGGATTTCAATGTAATGACCACAGGAACTGAACATAGAGGTGTTAAGGTACCATTTTTTGATAAGATGTAAACACAAATAAGAAATCACCTTCCAGCCTAAATTTGGCTGTAGCTCTGAACGGCTCAGCGCGACTTATGCCTGGTTTCGTGGTGGCGGGTCACAATTGACCTTTCACCTTACAACAATGGCAAAGGTAAAAAGGTTTTCAGAGAATGTCTAATCTCATCCCTATTTTGTGCCAATCTCACGTTTCTATGACAACCTGTTCTTGAATTAGAGCCAATAATGTGATTTTAACCTTTCTGCTAAATGCGACCTTGACCTTTGACTTTTGCAATATTGATAATTCCATTACACATATATATGCACTATAGTGTGTAATATTATGATAATATATCCAGTATTCATTAAGTTATAGCGTGTTACAGAAGTTAATTTTGAAACATGTCACCTTTGACCTCCAGAGATCTCAAAAACTATTGGTAGTAGGTGATAAGACCACTTATGAGAATTGTATAAATCTTCATTCTGCATCATTTGGTACCAATCTGAAAGTTCTGTGACCCTCCGTTCTTGAGTTATAATCGATAATGTAATTTTGACCTTTGACCTTTAATCAAATGCATCATTGCATCTGGTGCACATTAGTTATATGTATATGCTCATGTAATTTCATCATGATATCTCAAGTATTCACTGAGTTATAGCATATGTGTCTACACACACACACACACACACACACACACACAGTGATTACAATAATCTCTGGGTGAGATTAATTGACCTTTCACCTTACAGCAATTGCAAAGGTAAATAAAAATGGTGATAATGCAACTTTTCTCACAGTATAAACCATTGTTACATTAATGCACCCATGGAGTTGGATCTATGCCAGTGGATAGACACTGGGTTTATACATATTAATAAATGAAATGAATAAAAATAGACACAATTATAAATGGACTGTACTTATATAGTACATTTTATTCACCAGTGGGAGCCCAAAGCACTTTACAATCACACACACACTTATACACCAGTAGACGGCTGCTGCCTGACCCTACTGGGAGCAACTTAGGGTTCAGTGCCTTGCCCAAGGACACTTCGAAAGCCAGAGGTGGGACGTGAACCACCAACCCCTCGATCATTGGACGACCCGCACTTTCAACTCAGAGTCAAAAATGTTTTAAAATTAACTGAAAAAGTATTACATGAGCAACGAAATGTACTACAATAATATTTATTTTAAATATATATATATATTTTAGTTTTCTCTGTTTTTAATATAATAACTCTCATAATTTAGTTAAAAGTGAACTTATTATTACTGAAGAAAGTTTTGTTTTAATGTTTTGTTAAAAGTATTTTCATAACTTAATATTTCGGGGGGTTTTGCAGTAAAACAAACATTTGCACTCGTCATTATTTCTAAGTTTTCATGTTATTATTTTCCTGGTTCGACCCACTGGAGATTAAATCAGGCTGGACGTGTAATCTGAAAGAAAATGAGTTTGAGGCTTGTGTTCTGCAGTTCATCATCATAACCGATCATCCACGACAAACTAGAATCTGAGCGCAGCTGCATTATATTCCACAGGCCTGATAACCTCGTACCAGTGTGTCTGAACGCTGCTGAGATTATGGATCAGAACAAGTTTAATTGACTCCACTAATCTGATTTTGGCATGAGGAGGGAGAATGGTGGATTAAAGATGTTACTACAACACAAACAGGGGATCAGGACGCTGTTGAGCTGCAAAGACGAGAGCGCAATGGAGCCATGGTTAGACCCAACATGTCAGGGCTAAGACAGCATAGGCTAAACTGACCTGTATGCTAAAAACACTGCTCTGTATGCGAATACCACTGTCCTGTATGCTAATAGCACTGTCCTGTATGCTAATAGCACTGTCCTGTATGCTAATAGCACTGTTTCGTATCCTAATACAACTGTCCTGTATGCTAATACAACTGTCCTGTATGCTAATAGCACTGTCCTGTATGCTAATAGCACTGTCCCGTATGCTAATAGCACTGTCCTGTATGCTAATAGCACTGTCCCGTATGCTAATACAACTGTCCTGTATGCTAATACAACTGTCCTGTATGCTAATAGCACTGTCCTGTATGCTAATAACAGTGTCCTGTATGCTAATAGCACTGTCCCGTATGCTAATACAACTGTCCTGTATGCTACTAACAGTGTCCTGTATGCTAACAACACTCCTCTGTATTTTGCTTAATTCATGATTCACTGGTTCCATTTGCAGAATTTTTTTGTTTGAATTCATTTTTTATTTTAAATATCTTGAATTAAGCAAAAAACTAAATGAATACAGAATTTAAAAAAATACTCTTTTTAACAAAAAAAAGTTATGTAACACTGTGTGTGTGTGTGTGTGTGTGTGTGTGTGTGTGTGAGTGGGGGGGGGGTTATGCATAATTTAATTGTCACTCATTCACTCACTTTTTTATGGCCATTTTTCCAGTGTGTGTAAATCTGTTGAAAAGCTCATTTTGCCTTTATCTGTTTTGTTTTTTTCTTTTTTGGACTCTTGGTCTGTTCTGTAAGGGTCTTTTCTGAACCTTTATTATTAGTCCACAGCAGGTTTTGCTGATGATGCAGAAGCTCTACTTCAGCTTCGCCCTTCTTTGCTTTTCTCCCATAAAACTGCAGTTTGTTTAATGTCGGCCACAGAGCAGCTGATAAACACCTTGGACCAGAGTTAGACTGAAGGAGCTGTTTATGGAGCAGGGACAGTCCCTTTAACCAGGGATGGTCCAGGTCCCTTTAACCAGGGACGGTCCTGGTCCCTTTAACCAGGGATGGTCCAGGTCCCTTTAACCAGGGACGGTCCAGGTCCCTTTAACTAGGGATGGTCCAGGTCCCTTTAACCAGGGATGGTCCAGGTCCCTTTAACCAGGGACGGTCCAGGTCCCTTTAACCAGGGACGGTCCAGGTCCCTTTAACCAGGGACGGTCCAGGTCCCTTTAACTAGGGATGGTCCAGGTCCCTTTAACCAGGGACGGTCCAGGTCCCTTTAACCAGGGACGGTCCAGGTCCCTTTAACTAGGGATGGTCCAGGTCCCTTTAACCAGGGCCGGTCCAGGTCCCTTTAACTAGGGATGGTCCAGGTCCCTTTAACCAGGGACGGTCCAGGTCCCTTTAACCAGGGATGGTCCAGGTCCCTTTAACCAGGGACGGTCCAGGTCCCTTTAACCAGGGACGGTCCAGGTCACTTGACTAGGACCCCCTGCACGTAGCAGCTGCTAAAACTGTTGAACAACTGATGAAAGTAGTTTGCTAAGACGCACAGCTGTTAGCAGTGACAACGTGCATTGATGGAACCAAATGACAATAAATAAATAAATAAATACAAATTTGTTCTGCAAATTGTTTCAGACACTTTATTTTCTAAATATTTTTTTTGTTCATTTTGTTGCATATTTTGTTAATTTAAAAAAAAAAAAATTATTTTAGGATTTTAGGATCCCTTTTGTGTCTTGCGTTGTTCATGTTACTTATTATTTTTGTTGGTTTATTCATTTTTTGTTCATTTTTATTGATCTCTTTGGCTCTTTTTGTTTATTTTGTTGCTCATTTTATTTATTTTTTTACTGTGGAACTGCTAAAGTCTCAGGAGTTAAAGGGTTAAATCCTCCAGAAGCGACAGGTTGACATTCTACGCTGGCATTAAATGCCCCGTGATGACGAGAACACGTCCCATCAGAGCCTTTGACTTCCTCCCTCACACCTAAAAGCGTTCGACTGTAGCCGCCGTCACTCAGCGCAGGATGATCAGCATCTTATTAACGACTCAAAATGTCTGAGCAGGAGTGGCTGGTGGTAACTGATTCCCTAGGAAACGTTTTGTGTCTGACCTTTAATTATGTTGATATTTGTGTGGGGTTATTTTTCTAGATCTGAATTCCTGTGAAGCGCCGTTTGCTCTTTTAGTTTTGTTTAAAGCTGCTTATTGACTTAAAAGGATCAGTTCAGCAGGATTTTTTTTACACTGAGAAAAAAAATACTTGAATTATGCAAAGAAAAAACAATAAATAATAAAAAATTATGCCAATAGAGCTTGGTTTAATTAAGCAAAATAATCTTGAATTAAGCAAAAAAAAAAAAAAAAAAAAAAAATCTTAAAATAGACAAAAACAGATTTTGAATTTGGAAAAAAAAATGTTGAATTAAGAAAAACAAATCTTGAATAAAGCAGCAAAAAAAGAAAAAGAAATCTTGAATAAAGCAAAACAAAACAAAAATTAACAGAAAAAAAGTTTAATTAAGCTAAACTAATCTTGAATTAAGCAAAAAAAAAGTCTTAAAGTAAACAAAAAACTTGAAAAAAGTGAAACATTTTTTGAAACAAACAAAAGTCCTGAATTAATAATAATTTTAAAAAAAAAACTTAACTCAAGCAAATAAATAAACAAGAAAAGCACTCTGAGAGCACAAACCTCCACCAAGGCAGACCCCCCCCCCCCCCCCGAATGAAGAGAGGTCTGCCAAGGAGGTTATGTTTGTGCCGGAATCTGTCTGTCTGTCTGTCTGTCTGTCTGTCTGTCTGTCTGTCTGAAATGTTACTTTGCCCTAAATGGAAAATAAATTTCAAAGTGATCCAGGATCTCTTTCAGATCACCACCAAAATGTAGTCATTTGTTCCTTGACACACTCCTAACACATCCTAAAAATATGATCAAAATCCGTTCAGAACTTTTTGTATAATCTACTGACAGACTGACAGACAGACAAATGGACTTGAATTGAAAAACCTTAATAAAGCAAAAAAAATAAAAAAAAAATCTTGAATTAATCTTTAATCAAGCAAAAAAATATTAAATTAACAGAAAAAAAGTTTAATTAAGTTAAACAAATCTTGAATTAAGCAAAACAAAAAAAAGTCTTGAAGAAAAGAAAAATCTGCTGACAGACAAACAAACAAACAAACAAACGAGCTTGAATTGAATACATCTTTAGCAGACTTCTCTTCGTTGGGGGGGGGGGGGGGGGGGTCTGCCTTGGTGGAGGTTTGTGCTTTTCTAGTTCTGTTTCTGTTTCTGTTTTGTTTTTTTCAGTTAATTTATTCATCCTTGTTTTGTTCGTATAATTGTTGTGCATTGTTTGCTTGTTGTTTGAATTGTAATTGTTTTCTTGTTTTGCTTTGTCATGGTGTTGAGTTCAGGGTGTGAGCAAGTTGTGGGATATTTCAGTACTTAGTTTTTTTTTTTATGTTGTTGTTGAACCCAGGAAGAGGAGCTGCTGTGGTGTGCACAGATCAAAATACTATAAATAATAATAATAATAAAATGAGTTTGTGATGATTCTACTTTGTCTGTAGTGACTGAAAATGTCGTAGAAACTATTTACAGGGACAGAGTTTGAACCCTGAATGCATCATTAATCTCTGTTGAACTTTTTCAGTTACTTTTCTCAGTGATAACATTTACATCTATGATAATATTACAGTAATATTCTACAAATATAACAAAATCCTTGATTTGACCCCAGTAACAGAAAAAGCAAGTATTTAATTAGGATAATTAGTCTTTGAATATGCACATATTATTCTGTTTCTAGGAGCGTTCTGCACATTACGAATATTCATTTCATTTAGATTTTTTGTTTAACACAAACTCTTGATGTTTTAAAGTGAGTGTGTGTAATTTAAACAAACAACCATCTGGGCAAGACACGCTAAAAAAAAGATTAAATAAAAGACCCCAAATTTCTGTTGAAAAAGGGGGAAAAAATAAAACATTACTTTGGAAAATTGGAAAAAATTAACTCTGACCAAAGTGTATTTGTTTAATTTCTAGTCCAAATATTTCATCACACTTAAAATCAGACAGAATCACCTTAAGAGGAACTTTTCAGTCAGATATAAAAACTGATTTATAGATAATAGATCTGGACAAATATGATTGAAGATCGTTTTCACTGGTTCCATTTTTTAAGATTTTTATTTTTTACTTAATTCAGTTTTTTTTTTTTGTATATTCAACATGTTTTGTTCTTTATTGAAGAGTTCTTCCCCTTATTTAATTCAAGGTGTTTTATTTGGGTTCATTCAAGATGTTTTTTCAGTTATTTCAAGATTTTTTGTTATTAATTCAAGTGAAAAAAATGTCAAAGTAAAAGTCAAACCAGCCTAATATTATTAAAACTGAGGTAGTTTGTCTTCAATTTCACATCGTTCATAGTTATTTTTATATTCAACTACAGTTTGTAGATAAATTGAACTTTTTTTCACTATAAAAGTTGACATTATTTCTATTTTTTTTCCTATTATCATTTTAATGCTTAACTCAAGCAAAAATATCTTATATAATCATTATTATTTTTAGAGGGACATTTTTTCCAGTGTAGGAGCAGCTCTATTAGACTCTGTCCGTCCGTCTGTCCACACACTCTCCGTCTCCCTGGCGTCTCGTCCTCAAACCTTCCATCACAGCTTTACAACTGTGCTTGTAAACGCTCATGTGAAGGTCACGACCCCTTCGACAGCCATGACAGACTCATCAGCGTTTTTGAGAGCAGCTCCCACGTGGCTCCTTCCGCAGACAGTGATGCGGTCAGACAGCGTGGGTGTGGACGCTTATGGCAGACGCACGCTCGCACTGAGCTGGGGGGAGTTATGGAGATAAGACACTGGGGGTGGGGGTGGGGTGGGGGGGTATGTAGATAAGACAGGGCTTTATTTAGCAACGTCAACATGATGGAGCCCAAAGTGTGACATCACTGCTGGCGCTACACCTGCCTGATGCAGACAACACTGGGGGATGTTTAACCCTTTAAGGAGCGCTGTGTCACCGCTGACGCACGTTTACATCCACCGTCTGAACGTTTGAAAAAAGTCGTCTTTTATCTGCATTTTATTTTTCTATGACACATTAGGATAGAAGCCTGCGCATGCTGAGGGGGAGGGGTGGAAGTGGGCGGAGCTTGGCGGATTTTAATTCGTAAAATAAAAAAAAAAACATATTTTAAATTACGCTATTTTTATTTAACCAAACTTTAATGTTTTCTAAAAAAAATGTTTTCTCTTTAACACATATAAATAACAAAATTATATAATATTGTTTTTCCAGTTAAGGAATAAACAAACCATAGAAGTAAACTGGTTATACTGGTCATTCTGGTCTGTGTTATACTGGTAATACTGGTCATTCTGGTCTGTGTTATACTGGTAATACTGGTCATTCTGGTCTGTGTTTTACTGGTAATACTGGTCTGTGTTATACTGGTAATACTGGTCATTCTGGTCTGTGTTATACTGGTTATACTGGTCATTCTGGTCTGTGTTATACTGGTTATACTGGTCATTCTGGTCTGTGTTATACTGGTAATACTGGTCATTCTGGTCTGTGTTTTACTGGTAATACTGGTCTGTGTTATACTGGTAATACTGGTCATTCTGGTCTGTGTTATACTGGTAATACTGGTCATTCTGGTCTGTGTTATACTGGTAATACTGGTCATTCTGGTCTGTGTTTTACTGGTAATACTGGTCTGTGTTATACTGGTAATACTGGTCATTCTGGTCTGTGTTATACTGGTTATACTGGTCATTCTGGTCTGTGTTATACTGGTTATACTGGTCATTCTGGTCTGTGTTATACTGGTAATACTGGTCATTCTGGTCTGTGTTATACTGGTTATACTGGTCATTCTGGTCTGTGTTATACTGGTAATACTGGTCATTCTGGTCTGTGTTATACTGGTAATACTGGTCATTCTGGTCTGTGTTATACTGGTCATTCTGGTCTGTGTTATACTGGTCATTCTGGTCTGTGTTATACTGGTCATTCTGGTCTGTGTTATACTGGTCATTCTGGTCTGTGTTATACTGGTCATTCTGGTCATTCTGGTCTGTGTTATACTGGTAATACTGGTCATTCTGGTCTGTGTTATACTGGTCATTCTGGTCTGTGTTATACTGGTAATTCTGGTCATTCTGGTCTGTGTTATACTGGTCATTCTGGTCTGTGTTATACTGGTAATACTGGTAATACTGGTCATTCTGGTTTATGTAACAATGATTGACTGCCATGCATACAACTGTTTTTTTTTTTCTATCCTGGACTCGGCCTTGACTTGGATTCAACCGGCCCTGGTCTTGGACTTGTCTTAGATTCTTCAAAGGTGGCCTTGACTACCGCCCTGCATACTAGTGTTTTTTTGTTGACTTTCACAGATTTTTTTTCACTGTTTATTTGCAATTTTGCAGTTTATACAGTTCATTGATGAATGAACTGAAATAACTATTTTTTAATTCATTACTTATGGGATGGATCATTTTAGTGCATTTATCTGAGGTCATCGTCATTAGGTCCATCTTGGGTTTGAAAATATGTCGGCATTTTCTTTTTATTATTGGGTCTAGACAGATGGAAAAGTGACACGTACTAAAATAAACCCAGTTTCACAGAAAAACCCAATTATAAATGAGGAATAAGTGGTATTAGAAAAGTCATCTGAACAAAAGCCTGTTAAGCTCTGTCGTAACTTCCTCTATATTATATTATCAACAGAGTGGCATGTGATTCTGATATGAGCTTAATGCGCGTTGGTTTAACAATATGTGGTTTTAACTTTGTTTTCATGACTTTTTTTTTTTTTTTGCCTGGCTCCCATCCATTTTTGTTTTGATTTTCCTGTTGGCAGACTGCGGAGCTTAGGCTATTGTTGCATTCATGGGCTCCAGCTCAGGGTGTCAGCTAAATGCCTGAAATGCAAAATGTAAATGCAGGGGGGAGAATATTGACTCGACAGGGTTGTTACTCTTTTATGCTGATTTGGAAGGCGACGTTTCCTTGACATTCATTTATATTTCACTCACATCTCTGCTGCTGTAAACTGTGCCTGTGCATATACACAACTCATCACTGGACGATGAGGGGGTTTGATGCTGTTCAGGGAAGTAGTGTGTGGTGAACTTCAGTTTGAGTTTGAGTGGGGCAGAAACTAGTGCTACGACCACACCTACAACTTATGTATTGTATTGTTTTTAAAGGTCAATTATGCTTTTATTACAGTATCAGTTGCTATATAGTTGATATACAGTAGATTGCCAGCAACTTTTTGTAAAAACTACAGGACCAATTTCCAAGAAGTTTTCAAGAAAGGTGTAAAAGTGCATGAATTATGAGAACATTAGTGGACATTTCTTTCCTGGGTGTTTTTATTCATCTTTAGGCATGAAAACATACAATTTGATTATTATAATTTTTTTCTTATATTAACTTATTTTCTTAAATGTCAATTCAGTTGGAAAATGTGTATTTAAAACTCTATTGTTTTATGTATCACTATTGTTGACAGATAAGAAACTACATGTCGATTCCAAAATGAGATCATGACCTTGAAAGGTCAAACCCATAGTGTGACATTTTGAGAGGGAATGGTCCATAAGGAACTCAAATGTTTCCTCCTTGTCTCTTCCCTCAGGATCTGAAGAAGGCGCTGTCTTTCCCCACCTACCCTGGGGAGTTTTTGCACCCGGTCGTGTATGCCTGCACGGCGGTCATGCTGCTGTGCCTCTTCGCCTCCATCATCACCTACATCGTACACCACAGGTAAGAAGATGCCGTCACCATGGTTACTGTTGATGTACGCTTTGAAACTGAAGTTCTGCGACTTTAATTTAACCCATAGAAACGGACTGATATTTTTGTGGCAGTTCCCAAAATTTTTTTATTTTTTATTTTAGGTATTGAACCTTCACTAACAATGCTCTGTGCACACACCAACATTAAACCATAGGCACAAAGAAAATGAATTGTCTCCCCTCATTAAAAGTCCTTCACAGATGAGAGTGGTGCTGTCCATGGTGCTGAAACGCCTTTGCATAACTTGCACTTTGTGCCAGGTCGACTGTGTTTTAGTCTATTTACACCAATTATTGACATGTACTTATAGAATTAGTGGATGAGCAGGTATTAAACAGCTTTACATGTTTTGATGGAGTCTTTAAGTCACTGACTGTCCCCACTAGGTTTCTTCATGTGGACACTTTGACACACACTTGGGTAATCTGTTGGCGTCTCAGCTTTACCTTCATAGTTTACAGTTCATTTGTGACTCGTCTGTCACAGATCCAGGCTCAGGCTGGTGTGAGTCACATGCTTTAGGCTGCGTTAAGCACTACAGCCCGTCTGACTAAGCCCATAGAAACATCTGTGTGTGTGTGTGTGTGTGTGTGTGTGAGGTGTTCAGCACTTTACCTAAACACATGCTTTTAATGGATTTCTCCAGAGTACTTAACCCACCTTTGTTCCATTAATTCCATATGGAGACGAGGCCAGAGGAAGTACTTTGTGGCTCTTGCACTTGTGTGTGCGTGTGTGTGTGTGTGTGTGTGTTCTTCTTCTCTGCTTCATTTGCTGTAGATGTTGATATTAACCCTTTAAGAGCCACTGGGACCTTTGTTTAAATTCCCAAGTGAGTTTTTTTTCCTCTATATTTAACCTTTCTTAAATTATTCATCACCAGTTATTATAATAATTATCTCTCCCAAGGGATGGCAGAGTTTATGTTAACCCTTAAAGACCCAAATGTCCACTTTTAACCCTTAATGACCCACAACACCTGACTTTAAAGGAGTATGTTTGGGTCATTTAGGGTTAAAGGTGGACATTTGGGTCTTTAAAGACAGATGTTTGGGTGGACATGTAAGGGTTAAGGGTGGATGTTTAATTGTCTTTAAGGCTTGAATCTGGATGTTTAAGGGTTAAAGACAGATGTTTAAGGGTCTTTAAGGGTTGAATCTGGATGTTTAAGGGTTAAAGACAGATGTTTAATGGTCTTTAAATGTTACAGGTGAATTTGTAATTGTCTTTACGGGTTAAAGGTGGATGTTTAAGGGTTAAAGACAGATGTTTAAGGGTTAAAGACATATGTTTAATGGTCTTTAAATGTTAAAGGTGAATTTGTAATTGTTTTTAAGGGTTAAAGGTGGATGTTTAAGGGTTGATTCTGGATGTTTAAGGGTTAAAGACATATGTTTAATTGTCTTTAAGGGTTAAAAGTGGACATTTAAAGGGTCTTTAAGGGTTAAAATAGTGTCGGGTCTAAATGGCCTATTATCGCAGAAAAACCAATCCATCACATGTTCTTCTTGTGGAGCATCAGTCACTTTATCATATGTATGACATTAATTTGCTTTTACTATAATCGTTTGCCATCAATTTTAATATAAAGGAAGCAGGAACTGTCCCAAATGTCACATTTTCAGGAAATATGATTCTAGTTAGCATTTAAGTGGTATTTCCTTGGACACAGACGGACGCTGGTTTTTCTTCATGTTTTTCCTTCTATGGTTTGAACTAAAGCCCACATTTGTCCAGTCGTATTGAAGTGCAGCGTCATTGGCGGCTTCCATCCGTCTGTGACACCTGGGAGACAGGGAGACAGGGAGACAGGGTGCGTCCTTCTGCAGTCAGACAGCGATGACGGCGTGTGCAGCTCCCAGCAGCAGCATCACTTACTGTCATCCACTGCAGTATTGACTGGAGGGAAGAGAAAAAAACTAAACAAACCAGACGCAAAAACGCTTCAGAGACAGTTTAGTATCGAGACAGTTTATCTGGAAAGGATTCTGATCAGCTGATCTGTGAACGTTGTTTTCAAATATCCTCCTGAGACCCAGGAAGTAACGAGTATTCAGAGAATGTCTAATCTCGCCCCTATTTTGTGCCAATCTCAAGTTTCTATGACAACCTGTTCTTGAATTAGAGCCAATAATGTGATTTTGACCTTTCTGCTAAATGAAACCTTGACCTTTGACCTTTTGCAATATTGATCATTTTGTTATATGTATATATGCATCAGTGTGTGTAATATTATGATAATATATCTAGTATTGATTAAGTTATAGCGTGATATGTTTATGTTTGACACACACAGTGTTACAGAAGTGAATTTGCAACATGTTACCTTTGACCTCCAGATCAGAAAAATTATTGGTCGTAGGTGATAACGCCAATTATGAAAATTGTAGAAATCTACATTCTGCATCATTTGGTACCAATTTTCTGTTCTGTGACCCTCTGTTTTTGAGTTACAACTGATAAAGTGTTCATTGAGTATTAGTTTTATTCCAGGATCATTTTACTTGTGGACCAGTGTCAATGGATGATGTTAAAGATGACCAGAAATGAACAAAAATGAACAAAATAATCCACAAAATTGATTAAAACTAACAGCAAATGTGTAAAATAAGAAAATATTTAAACAAAAAAAATAATGAATTTAATTAACAAAAATTGCCATAATATTCAGTAAAATGAACAGAAATTTAGAAAATACTCAATAAAACGAACCAAAATTACTAAAATACTCAGTAAAATGAACAAAAATTATGAAAATAATCAACAAAATGAACAAAAATTACCAAAATATTCAGTAAAATGAACAAAAATGAACAAAATAATCAACAAAATGAATGAAAATTAATAAAATAATCAATAATATGAACAAAAATTAACAAAATATTCAATAAAATTAACAAAATATTCAGTAAAACGAAAAGTTAAATGTCACACATATTAGTGACAAAGCACTTTGGGTGCTTTGAAAAGTGCTGTAGAAATCTAATCCATTATTATTATTATTATTATTATTATTATTATTATTATTATTATTATTATTATTATTATTATTATTATTATTATTATTACTACTACTACGGGAGCGTTTTACTTGTAGACCAGAGTTACAGCCTGACAAATGAGTGTGTATATATATATATATATATATATATATATATATATATATATATATATATATTACAATGTTGATATTGTGTGTCAGTGAGCTGAAGTGAATAAAATCCAACATGAGTCTAAAGCTCAGTGTGTGTTTCCATCATCCTCCCTCACATTCAGCCCATTTAACACACAGTCCCACTGCTTCACAGCTCTGCTACTGTCAGTCAGCTGGAGTCACACTACACAAGGAAAGTGTTACTAAACAGAGAGGAGCGCCAAGGAAGGAGAAAATAATGACTGTATACGTTAGAAATAAATTGCAAACACCTCTTTTCATCCACAAATAACTCCTAACAGTTTGTGTTTGACAGAGCAGCTCAAAGGTTCTGATCTTCATCATTACAACACAATTAGAACTGCACATTATACTGAACATCGACATCACAATGTGTGTGTGTGTGTGTGTGTGTGTGTGTGTAGGCATATCACAGGTCAACAGAGCATGACACACAGTGAACACATCACAATCATTCTGAACCAGTTTGGACTGAGTCACTGGGAACAAGACTGGAAAATGAGCGGCGACCAACAAGAGAAAATCACCCAAAACCAACAAGAGAAAATCACCCAAAACCAACAAGAGAAAATCACCCAAAAACCAACAAGAGAAAATCACCCAAAAACCAACAAGAGAAAATCACCCAAAACCAACAAGAGAAAATCAGCCAAAAACCAAGAAGAGAAAAACACCCAAAACCAACAAGAGAAAATCAGCCAAAAACCAAGAAGAGAAAAACACCCAAAACCAACAAGAGAAAATCAGCCAAAAACCAACAAGAGAAAAACACCCAAAACCAACAAGAGAAAATCACCCAAAAACCAACAAGAGAAAATCAGCCAAAAACCAAGAAGAGAAAAACACCCAAAACCAACAAGAGAAAATCACCCATAACCAACAAGAGAAAACCACCCAAAACCAACAAGAGACTAGATCACTCAGAGAGCGCAGACCTCCGCAAAGTCTGCCAAAATTTGGATCTGGATGTTCGTAACTTATTTGTAAACTAGTGTTCCGTGTTCGCTAACAATATTATTTTATCACTCTTTAACAATTCCTTAGAGGGTTTAAAAAATAATAGAAATCCTCTGTCCCCTTTTTCACATTTGTCCATTTCAATATTCGACCACGTATGACGTCACTCTGACATGTGACGTCGCACAACGACCAAATTTGACATGTTAGATCTAATGTTAAAGATATTGTCAGATTTAACTAAACATGTCATTAACCTGCTTTAAAGTAAAGGTCACACATTTACAAACATATCATTCACTTGACACCAAAGCGTGACATCATGGATCCTATCAGTGTTACCTCATCGGATGTTCAGGGTAGGGTGGTAATGGAGAGATCTGGGAAGGATTAGATTTTGGTGGTGATCTGGAAAAGATCCTGGATTCTGGATCACATTGAAATTTTACATTGCGGTAATTTCAAAGTGATCCAGGATCTGTTCCGGATCACCACTAAAGTGTATCATTTGTTCCTTGTGACACTCCCAACACATCATGAAAATGTCAAAAAAATCTGTCCATATGTTTTTGAGTTATCTTGCTAACAGACAGACAGACAGACAGACAGACAAAATATGACCTCCTTGGTGGTCCTCTCCTCATTTCAAAGTTTTAAAGTTTGCTTTATTTGTCAGTTCTGCTACATGTGTGTCCATACACAGACCTGAAATGGCGTATCTCTCTGACCCTTTTCCCAAAGAAATAAATAGAAAAAAAAAAGTATATACTGTATATATACACACACATTAAAATATATGAAAAATATATGTGACCCACCACCACGAAACCAGGCATAAGTGTCTGGAGAGTTATCTGTGTATCTTGGTAGAGTGGAAACTAAGGTTTAAGATGGTGAAAAAATTATGTTTCTATCATAAGTAGAACCAAAGTTATGGTAATTTTAATATCCACATTTGGACATATTTTGCAATTTGCATTTTTTAGATATTGTCCGTCAAAGTTTTGGACTGTTTTGGGGTAGGAAGTCCTTAGCAACGCATAATAATTTGTATCCGATTGACACAAATTGTTGACAGATGTTAAAGGACACTCTGATGGACATGTCACAGAAGTTTTATATATTATAATAATAGGACAGAAGTGTGACGTATTATAATCATTTGGCTTACACCATTGGACAGAACATTCAATATAGGCTTTTACCTCGTACCAAACACTTGCGTGTTTACCCACGGAACGGAAATCGTTTTGTTCGGCGAAAAGAGGTGGAAGTCGTCTTTGTCTTTGCTCAGCAATCCCTGAACTTTTGTCGCCGCTTAAATAATTGACTCAATAAACACCTTTATTGATTGGATTTCAATGTAATGACCACGGGGACTGAAAATAGAGGTGTTAAGGTACCGTTTTTTGATAAAGATGTAAACACACATAAAGAATCGCCTTCCAGTCTAAATTTGGCTGTAGCTCTGAACGGCTCAGCGCGACTTATGCCTGATTTCGTGGTGAACAGTCACATATAAGCTAAAACTTAAACAGTTAAAAAAAAACAGGAGAGAAGAAATCTACATAAGGCACATATGAAATTATAGACAATAAGGTGTAAATGTTGAGGGAGTTTGTGCTTATTTTTCATTTTAAAAGAACAAGTAGAACAGGCAGATATATGTAAAGCCTGCAGGACCCTGGGCCACAGTGACTGTTTCAGACCCAGTGGTTTATGTGTCTTATCAGGATGTTCTTTCAGCCAATGGGACGGCTGCGCTTGTATAATGTGTCACATCGTACAGTCTGTAGCTTTACTGTAGCGTACGCTTGGTTCAGCAGCAGGTTTTATCCCCCTCCCATCCTCTGAGATATGTGTGTGTGTTGGGGGGGGGTTTCAGGTTAATGTACTTGACCCAATGAAAGCCCAGAGCAGAGCCTATGAAAAGCCTCTTCCAGGGAGGCCAGGAGCCGGCCTGATTTATGGCCTCTGTGTTGGATGGAGTTCAGTACCTGGACGGCAGCAGAGGCATCGACAGCAGCAGCAGCAGCTTTACCCCCCCACCCCCCACCCCCCACCCGGCCCCAGACATGCCTCATAGCTCACTGCTGAGCCTGGGCTTCATCTACAGTTGGCTCACGTGCAGCTGGGGCGCCACTCCTCCATTTTGGGGAGTGCAGATTTCCAGCACATGGTTATATAATAATATGATGTGCAGTGGTGACAGTGAGTTTACAAGTGAAGGGGGGGGGGGGTAAAATATATGAATAAATCATCTGTTAATTCACACATTCAGACATAAATCTGACCAAGTGTATTTGTCTCATTTTTAGTCCAAATATCTCATCACACTTAACATCAAACAGAATCAACTAAAGAGGAACTTTTCAGTCAGATATAAAAAATGATTTATAGTAAATAGATCTGGAAAATATGATTAAAGAAATCTGACCAATGATCAGTTCAACTGGTAGATTTGTTTTCCTTAATGCAATGTTTTTGTTGCATAATTTAAGATTTAAATTATTTCAAGATTTTTTTCTTTATCCAAGATTATTATTGTTATTATTAGTAGTAGTAGTATGCTTTATTTTAAGTATTTATATATATATATATATATATTAGATTTTATATGATTGAAGAAATCTGACCAATGATCAGTTTCCATGGTTCTATTGGTATTTTTTTTTTCTTTAATTCAATTTTTTTTCATAATTACCTCCACCATGGAGGTTATGTTTTTGAGTTTGTACGTCCATCTGTCTTTCTGTCTGTCTGTCCATCTGTCTGTCTGTCTGCCTGCCTGTCTGTCTGTCTGTCTGTCTGTCTGTCTGTCTTTCTGTCTGTCTGTCTGTTATGGGCAGATCTTCATGACATTTTCAGGGTATGCTGGTAATGGGGAGATCTGGGAATGATTAGATTTTGGTGGTGATCCGTCCATTATCTTCTTCTATTATCTTCCTGTTCTGACCCACTTTAAATCTAGGTTGAATGGTTCTTTTGATCTGACATGACTTTGACATCGTTGCTCTAATGGTTCGATGGACCGTGGTGATGTGGGTTAAGTGCTTTGCCAGCGGCTGCGTAGACTCCTAATGCTATATTTCACAAAACTAATATAAACGTATAGTTTTGGAATGAGAAAAGTTAAGTCGGTCCAGTCAACTAGAAGAGATCTGTTTTTATTTTATCATCAAACCAGAAGAGTGATTCCAGTTGGTGAGATGGTGTTTCTGAAAGTGTCCGAGCTGTGGTCATACACATTTTATTTATTTATTTAATTTTAATTTTAGTTTTAATTTAATTTAATTTAATTTAATTTAATTTAATTTAATTTAATTTAATTTAATTTTATTTTATTTTATTTTATTTTATTTTATTTTATTTTATTTTATTTTATTTTATTTTATTTTATTTTATTTAATTTAATTTAATTTAATTTAATTTAATTTAATTTAATTTAATTTAATTTAATTTAATTTAATTTAATTTAATTTTATTTTATTTTATTTTATTTTATTTTATTTTATTTTATTTTATTTTATTTTATTTTATTTTATTTTATTTAGGGCTGTCAAATGATTAACATTTTTAATCAGATTAATCACAGGATTGCTGTGGATTAATTTCAATGAATTATTATTAACCACAGAACACTTTCTCTTCAAGCTGCGATGAAATATTTTAATCGATTGACAGCATTAGTATTTTCAAAATGAAAAATTGTGTTCCTTACCTGTTAGAGTTAAGGAACATTAATAAAATATTAACAATTTTTGTTAGGATTTTTTTTTTCACATGTCTTTTGAATAATTAAAGTCAAAGTGACCCAGGAACACCACTGCTGTTTCTGCCAAATGAACATAACAGGACGATTAACAACAGAAAAAATTGGATTAAGAACATCTTTACCAAGAGAGTCCTGGCCAAGAGGCAGCAGGAAATACAGACTTACAACACACAGTGGTGTAAAACAGTGTTTGGACGCCCCATGCATCCACAATATATGAACATCTTAAGTCAACGTTACACTCACTTCTGCACATGCTCAGTTCTGTCCAGGTTAAAACTGAATGTTTTAAATAATGAAACGTATATCCAGGACCATATATATGTATATATATATATATATATGTGTGTGTGTGTGTGTGTATAAATGCAATGAAAATTTCAAAAACTCATTTAAAATGCAGGGAAAAAAACATTAAAGATTTGATAAAATGTTTATTCAACATCTTTGTCAGTTTCTGTAAAACTGTTCCATTTAATTGTGTTAAAATTGTTAATCAGATGAATCATGATGATGTATAATTATAAAAATACTAATAATAATAAAAAACAAATCGTCACTCATAAATCCAATGGAAAAGCATTTTAATGTCATGTGATTTTGAACATGTCGTAAATATTTATATCCAATATTTGTGAAGTTTCTCATTTTCTGATGTTTTTTTTTCTGTTATTATTTTTTTTTTTTTTTGTCCCTCTAGTGCGATTCGTATCAGTCGAAAAGGATGGCACATGCTCCTCAACTTCTGTTTCCACACGGCTCTGACCTTCGCTGTGTTTGCCGGCGGCATCAATCGAATCAAATACCCCATCATTTGTCAAGCAGTAAGTGCATTCCCTTTTCATTTGTCCGTCTCTCAAAGCTTTCCAGAAAATGGATTATGAGTGTGTATTGAGGTGTCATTGGCGTCTGTGGTGATGCAGTAAAACCAGCTGGGCTCGTGTGTGTGTGTGTGTGTGTGTGTGTGTGTGTGTTTCATGCTTCAGCTGCATGTATGCTGTAGATTTACCCTTTTATTCAAGTGTCTGCACAATGAGGTCTGATGATTCATGCTTCCTTTTACAAATGCTCTCTTTTGTGTGTTCGTGTCCTCTTGTGCTGCCTCGGGCCGTCGGTGGGTGTTACAACCCAAACCTCATAAGTGTTTTTAACCCCGCCCCCAAAGACCAGGTTGTGTTTGTTTGTTTGTTTGTTGATTTTCAATAAAGCTGTGAGGTGGTCCATGTTACACCCCCCTGTTGGGAGGGGGGGTTCACAAAAGCAAATGGCAAAAATTAAAGTGGATGAGGTTTGATTTTTTTTTTTTTTTTTTTATTTGCTTAATTTTTTTTACTTCAAGATATTGTTTGGCTTTATTTTATTTTATTTTTGTTTTATTTAAGATTGTTGTTTTCTTGCTTAGTACAATATTTTATTGTGTTTTTTGCTTAATTCAATGTTGTTTTTTTTCTCTTCACAACTTTATTTGCTTAATAAACTTTTACTTCAAGATATTTTTTTGTTTTATTCAAGTTTTTTTTGTTTGTTTAATTGAAGATTATTGTTTTCTCGCTCAGTTCAATATTTTATTTTATTTTCACTTTTTGCTTAATTGTTTTTTATTTGCTTAGAGTAATTTTTTTTAACTTCAATATATTGTTTGGCTTTATTCTTTTTTTCTTTATTTCAAGATGATTTTCTTACTTAGTTCAATATTTGATTTTATTTACATTTTTTGGCTTATATTCAGGATTGTTTTTTTTTTCAAGACTTTTTTTATTTACCTAAAAAAAATTTTTTTTTTTTTACTTCAATATGTTTTGTTTTTTTTTTTGCTTTTTTCAAGTTTTTTTGCTGTTTAATTCAAGATTATTGTTTTCTTCCTGATTTCACTATTTTATTCTATTTTCATTTCTTGCTTAAATTCAGGATTGTTTTTTTCTTTATTCAAGACTTTTTATTTGCTTGTTTATTTTTTACTTACAAATACAAATATTTATTTTTGTTTAATTCAAGATCATTGTTTTATTGTTTAGTTCAATATTTTATTTAATTTTCTTCATTCGAGAGTTTTTATTTTTTTTTACTTCAATATTTTTTTTTGCTTTATTCAAGTTTTTTTGTTTAATTTAAGATTGTTTTTTTTGCTTAGTTCAATATTTTATTTTATTTTTTTGCTTAAATTCAATATTTTTTTTTTGTCTTCAAGACTTTATTTGCTTAATTAAAGGTTTTTTTTGCTTCAAGGTATTTTTAAGGCTTGATTCAAGTAAAACAAATCTTTATTATAGTAATTTTTTCCAGCGTATCCACCTCAAACAATGCAAAAGTACATGCACAGACATCATTTAGGTGTAGGACTATTAAACAGAACCAGATCCACAGTAGAACAGATCTACAAAGGCCTGTTGTTCAGAAGTGATGAAAAGCCCAGTTGGAGGTTTGTCCATCTGAGTCAGTGTGGACGCTCCCTTCTCATTAAAACTTTCTCAAACACACACCTTCTGTTCTGTCTCGTTTACGATGAGTCGCTGAGTTCCACTAAGATCTGCTGTTGATGAAGATGAGTCGGAGTCTTCATCACATTGCACAATTTCACAATAAAACTTTCAAACCTGAACTGAAAATGAACTAAAACTTAATCTGTTTGTCTCATTTCCAGAGATGTATAAAGTACTGGACTAGAGGAGTGGAGTAGAAGTACAAGTACTACATCAAAAAAGTGACTTGAGTAAAAGTTGAAGTATTCTTCAAGCATCATACTCAAGTGAAAGTACTAAAGTATCCAAAGAAAATTGTACTTAAGTATTGCAAGTAGAAGTATGTAAAAAAATTTCTACTTAAGTACTGAAAGTAAAAGTAGAAGTAAAATTACAAGTAGAAGTAATGAAAAAAATACTACTTAAGTACTGAAAGTAAAAGTAAAATGTAAAAGGACTGTGTAGGTCTATACTAAATGAAAGCAGTCACAAGTTTTAACACATTTATATATTTAATATGAAAGGTACAAGTTCAGCTGAGGCAGCAGTAGTACAAGTACATACCAGTTCATTTACAAGTGTTCATGAAAAAACTACAACTTTCAAAGGCCAGAGTATTCACAGAATATGGCAAAGAGACAAACCAAATATTTCTTGTGTAAACACGGTGTAGCACCTACGCATGTAACGTCGCCAAAAGGTCGATAAGAGCGTGCAGTCTTATTATGTAGTGTTTGATCGCTGACTCGTCCAATGATGAGACACTATCATCAAACCAGGTGACAGAGACATTTATCGCTGTGGTATTGATATGCTATAGGTTTGTTATGGTTTTTAATAAGAGTAACGATTCGGCACATAAAAAATGTATCGGAGTTAAAAATATTAAAAAAAAATTTTAAATGTAGTGCAGTAGAAGTGGAAGTAGGCGAAAAAAATTATACTCCAAAAAAGTACAGATACTGCATTTCACTACTTCAGTACAGTACTAAAGTAGTTGTACTTCGTTACTGTACATCTCTGCTCATTTCTGATCCAAATATCTATTCACACTTAAAGTAGTGTAGATTTTCCACCTCTATTGTCTATAAATCAGTTTTTATAACTGACTGAAAAGTTCCTCTTTAGTTGATTCTGTCTGATTTTAAATGTGATGTGATATTTGGACTAGAAATGAGACAAATACATTTGATCAGATTTATATTTTTTACAGTAATTGACTAAAAAGCGTCAGTTCAGCAGGATTTAGTCCTAATGCTGGAGGCCATGTTTATTTTCCCTTTTTTTCTTTTTTTATTTGCAACATCAATTAATTGCAGTGTAATTAACATCTGTTTACAATGTCCTTCTATGACACATTGCTTGGAGGACAAATACAAACGTCATAATTCCCTGTAAAACTGTAACAACCACATTATACCAGTGTTTACAGGTTTTACCTTCAGTGTGATGAGTCATTTAGACTAGAAATGATTCACATATACAGTACGTGGCCACATTTATGGTTTTGTCAGTGTTGTGCAGTGTTTTGCCACAGTGCCTTTGGGCCTGACCTCCTCCTCCTGCTGTCAGGAACACTTCAGTCCACAGTCTGGAGACTCCACCTCTACGTAGAAGGACGCTGGACAAGACAGTCTGTGTGGAACTGCTGCCACTGGTGTCATGGCTGTCCTGTCAACCCCCCCCCCAAAAAAAAAAACCAACAGCTTCTACCCACATTTACCTGAAAATAACATTTACCTGCACATCACACACATTATATTCTATTGTAACAGGTGTTTTTTCCACTGTACTTTAACCTTTATAACCATGTGGAGTTCAGACCCATTTACAAAAATAGAATAGAATAGAATAGAGTAGAGTAGAGTAGAGTAGAGTAGAGTAGAGTAGAGTAGAGTAGAGTAGAGTAGGACATAAAAACAAGTCTCCATCGACTGTAACTGATCTAAGTCCATGGGTTTTACTTATGAATCAATATTGTACAAGTGTTTCCATGGTAACTATGGAGCCTCTGAAAGTCCAAATGTGGTCATATCTGATGATTATGAAAAGATCAACTGTATTTTACAATGATTGTTGACATGGGTTAATAAAGTTAAAGTATTAAACAGGTTAGATCTTAACCCTAGTATATATATATATATGTATATATATATATATATATATATATATATATATATATATATATATATATATATATATATACCTGTGCACTGCCTGGATTGATTACAAGAAAGCCTATGACTCAATGCCACATACATGGATACTGGAATGCTTAAAACTGTATAACATCAACAGGACACACGCCCACGTGGGGCGAGAGGAACATTTTTTTTTTTTTTTATATATAAAAAAATGTTCCTCTCGCCCCACGTGGGCGGTGTCTCCTTCAGGCTCGGGTCCTCTACCAGAGGCCTGGGAGCCTGAGGGTTTTGCGCAGGATCTTAGCTGTTCCTAGCAATGCGCTCTTTTGTACAGAGATCTCTGATGTTGTTCCTGGTATCTGCTGGAGCCATTCTCCCAGCTTGGGGGTCACTGCCCCTAATGCTCCGATCACTACTGGTACCACCGTTGCCTTCACACTCCACATTTTCTCTAACTCCTCTTTCAGCCCTTGGTATTTCTCAAGCTTCTCATGTTCTTTCTTTCTGATGTTGCTATCACTGGGGACTGCTACATCTATCACCACCACTGTCTTCTCATGTTTATCCACCACCACTATGTCAGGCTGATTGGCCATCACCATCTTGTCAGTCTGGATCTGGAGGTCCCACAGGATCTTGGCCTGTTTGTTCTCTGTCACCTTTGGGGGGTTCTCCCATCTTGACCCTGGGACCTCCAGTCCATACTCTTTACAGATGTTCCTGTACAGTATGCCCGCTACCTGGTTATGCCTCTCCATGTATGCCTTGCCTGCCAGCATCTTACACCCTGCTGTGATGTGCTGGACTGTTTCAGGGGCTTCTCTACACAGCCTACACGCCTACATATATATATATATATATATATATATATATATATATATATATATATATATATATATATGTATATGTATGTATGTACTATATCCACAGTGCATATATATATATATATATATATATATATATATATATATATATATATATATATATATATATATATGTACTACATCCACAGTACATATATATATATGTACTACATCGATAGTACATATGTTTAATTGTCAGTGGATGTTTGGGTCTTTAGGGACTAATCATTTCTCTTGATGCCCTTTGACCTCTGTTTGCAGTAACGTAGTGAACATGAAAGTGTCGCCTGATTCACTGAATATACTTTTGCTGTGTTAAAAAC
The DNA here is from genome assembly GCA_020466265.1 of Siphamia tubifer. NCBI lineage: Eukaryota > Metazoa > Chordata > Actinopteri > Kurtiformes > Apogonidae > Siphamia > Siphamia tubifer. The sequence continues at coordinate 41,236,284 of CM035797.1, forward strand.
ACTCAAATAGAGCTGTTCAAAGCCGTGTCATTTTTTATTTTTTGTGCACAGGACAGTTTTTGCACTAATGAGTTGTTTTTGAGGCTGAATTATAACATCAGTATAAATCACGTTGCAGCGAAGTGAGACGTCAGCGCCCGTGTCACTGTTGACTCTCCACATGAGCAGCTGAACGTTCACGTGCAAACAGAGAAAATCTACCTGCGACACATGAATCCACTCAGACGTTAAATGAATTCCACTGGACTGCAGCAGATTTCAATGGTAGAATATTGATAGATTGTAAATATTGACAGACGTTAAAGCAGATAAAGAATAAAAAGCATCTCATTAATAAGAAGATATTTTTGTAAACTACTTGTCGTCCCTTGTTTCCAGCCCTAAAATCATCCTCACATCCACTTCTTTATCCGTCCACTGCAATTAATATGATGTCTCAGTAACGCTTCAGGGGATTTTCCATCAAATTTGTTGGAAAGATTTACTCAGGCTCATAAAATAATTGCTTAGATTTTAAGGAATTGACGAAAGGTTTTTTTTTTTGAGAGATATATAAAAAACAGAGGGGGGGGGGTTCACAAAAAAAAGCTCATGTTGGATGTTCTGACCCTCATCCCCACATGAATAACATAAATGAGGCTCCATTAAACATTTAAAATAATGACTTTTCTCTGATGCTTCAGTTCATGTGGCCTTCTTTGTTGCGTGTGTGTGAGGGCCCGGTACAGCCTTGGGACCGGGACTGGGGTTCGGTTCTTTCCGGCCGGCGTCAGGTCAAACTGAGGCCATGAGACCCATCTCTAGACGGGCCACGTTCCAACCTGGACCCTCCCCCCATTGTCTGGCTTTTGCCCCCGCTGGACATATTTCCTCCTCCTCGGTGGGGCACTGCAACCGGCTCAGGGTTCGACCAGGAATGTTCGGTGGGAAGGTGGCTCACGGGTCCAGCTGTGAGCTTATAAACCCCCCCCCGTGTTTACGCCATAAACACAGTTTTACTGAATAAAACTGAACTTACAGGAATGAAAAGGAAATTCCTCATTTACCTCTGGTCATTGTGAAAACATGTTTGGTGCCTTTTGACCTTTGACCTACATTCACTAAAATGTTATGTGATCTATGCTGGACCATTTCGCACTCTTCCTGAAAATGTCATGGAAATGTATTTATATCTAGTATTTTTTGTGGTGGGTTAACCCTGAAACCATTCACACATTTTGAATATTAGAGCAGGGTTGGTTGATGAAGCTGGTTCTAGTGCAGTTCCAGTGGGTCCAGTTCCAGTGGGTCCAGGTCTAGTGGGTCCAGTTCCAATGGGGTCCAGGTCTAGTGGGTCCAGTTCCAATGGGGTCCAGATCCAGTGGGGTCCAGTTCCAGTGGGTCCAGTTCTAGTGCATCCAGGTCTAGTAGGTCCAGTTCCAGGGGTCCAGGTCTAGTGGGCCCAGGTCTAGTGGGTCCAGTTCCAATGGGGTCCAGGTCTAGTGGGTCCAGTTCCAATGGGGTCCAGATCCAGTGGGGTCCAGTTCCAGTGGGTCCAGTTCTAGTGCATCCAGGTCTAGTAGGTCCAGTTCCAGGGGTCCAGGTCTAGTGGGCCCAGGTCTAGTGGGTCCAGTTCCACTGGGGTCCAGTTCCAGTGAGTTCAGTTCAAGTGGGGTCCAGCTCCAGTGGGTCCAGGTCTAGTGGGTCCAGTTCCAGTGGGGTCCAGTTCCAGTGGGTCCAGTTCCAGTGGGTCCAGTTCTCATGGGTCTGATTTGCCAGCGTATCCTGCCTTCTTCCTTTGTCTGTTTTTTATCAATCACTCTTAACAGGATGAGCTCCCTGTAGGTTTGGGATGATCGTCTGATTTTCTTGTGGGATCGAGTTTGGCCCCAAAAGACACAATTTGATATAATTAAAACTCTGCTGGAGGAGACGTGTGATCACACACACACACACACACACACACACACACACACACACACACACACACACACATACTCGTTTAGATGTCTCATGAGGACGAAGTTTGTAATCCTCACTTGTAGGTGAAGTAGTCAATGAGTAATGAGTGTAAACACATCTTTATGGAAATAAATATATAACTACAAAACATTGTTTTAAATAGAAAGTAAAGTACAAAAAGTAAAAAAAAAAATTAATAAATAAGGTAATACATTTTAATAAAAAAGAAAATAATAAAAAATACATGGAAAAAAGTAAACATATATTTTGAATAAACACAAAAAAATTTAAATATAAAAATAAAAAAAAATTAAAGAATATAACAAAATAGAATTTAATGTAATTACAAAATAAAATAAATAAATAAAAAAAGCAAACACATCTTGAAACCTTTGAAAAATACATTGAACTTTACACTTGTTTCCCCATGCTTTATGGGGACTTCCAGAAAAAAACAAGTTAATATATTTATAGTGGACATCATTTGCATACTTCACACAGATTTAACCTATATTTTTAATTTAATTCAGGTCCCCACGGTGTCAGAGGTCCCCATGTCGTGACTGTATAAACATATCAATGTCCCCACAAAGATACACACACACACACACACACACTCCCTTCTCTGGGGAACACATAAGTACTTGCTCTCCCTCCAACAGAAGGAACTTCAAGGAGCTCTGAAACTCACTTTGGCAGCTCCTCTCACAACTCTTCTCATGCCCCCCCAGCACACACACACACACACACACACACACACACACACACACACTCCCCCTTTAGCAGCTCCACCTTCATGCTCCTGCTCCTCCTCTGGATCTGTATGCTGCTCCTCAGTCATGCACCTCCTCTCTGCTCGTTGTCGCTATGCAGCATTCAATATCTTTACAGTGTGTCCTCAAGTCAAAGTCATCTCTACATCTCATTTTCTTACAATAAAACCTACTCTTATAAATGTTTCTGTTTTTACCTGGATAAAGCAAACAAACATACACTGAAAAAAATAATTAAAGAAATCCTGATGTTTTTACAGGAAGAAACTGTCAGCTGTAGTTACCAGAACAATACTGTAAAAAAACAAACTAAAAATGTGTTCACAAAGTAACATAGATTTAACATTTTAAATATGTACATTTAACATTTTAAAACATGTAGATTTAACATTTTAAAACATGTAGATTTAACATTTTAAAACATGTAGATTTAACATTTTAAAACATGTAGATTTAACATTTTAAACATGTAGATTTAACATTTTAAACATGTAGATTTACCATTTTAAACATGTAGATTTAACATTTTAAAACATGTAGATTTAACATTTTAAAACATGTAGATTTAACATTTTAAAACATGTAGATTTAACATTTTAAAACATGTAGATTTAACATTTTAAAACATGTAGATTTAACATTTTAAAACATGTAGATTTAACATTTTAAACATGTAGATTTAACATTTTAAAACATGTAGATTTTACATTTTAAACATGTAGATTAATCCATCATTAATCCATTATGTAAAGTTTTGTTTGAACTGTTGAAGGCGTTATATATTCATATTTTTGCATGTTTTGGTTATTTTATCACCTTTAAATTATATATTGTAGGTCATTAAAGACTTACATTTTCTTTAAGTCGACTTATTTGTCCATAAAGTCAAGAGTCGAGTCGACGTGTCGTGATGACGTCGTCACGTTATCAGCTGAGGAACAACACAGGCTAAAAAAAACAAAACAAAAATACATGGACACACGTCTGTCCAGCAATGAGCAACTTATATTAAAGTTCACTGTAGGGTAACAATGTCCACTGACAAGACACAAGCATCAACATTTTAACTCCGACAAAACAAAGGCTAACGTTAACAAAGAGTTTGCTGTGAAATTTAACTGAACTACATCAGTAGGTGAACATATGTCTGCATTTGGTCTGGACCCACGGTTCTAAAACTGGACTGTCCACACGTCTGTCACACTTTTTATATTAACTATACCTTTTCATATTACTGTTTTGTTTTGTTCACCCACCACAACTGTCTTAACTGCAGAGGAAAGAAAGAGAGAGAAAGACTGAGAGAGAGAGAGAGAGAGAGAGAGAGAGGGAGGGAGAGAAAGACTGAGAGAGAGAGAGAGAGAGAGAGAGGGAGAGAAAGAGGGGGGGGGGGGGGGGGGTATGTTCTCCATCGTTATATATTCAGGTCTTAGGGTGACCCTGTTAGTTTCCCGAAATATAATGTATGTTTCCATCTTTGTCACTGCAGGTCAAAGGTCATTTTCGGTTTCTTCAACTTACTTCAGGACTTTGCTTCAGGTCAACATTGGATAAATGAAAACTGAAGAAACACATGATTATCAGTTTTTTCAGTTTGGTTTCGGAGACAAATAATGAAGAAACAACTTGTTTCATTGTCTTATTTTTGGTTTTATTTTGAAAAACGAATGAAGGAACGATTATTATTATTATTGATAATTGGAATTAATCCACAACATGTCTGTGATTAATGTGATTAAAAATATGAAGCTTTTGACAGCCCTAGTATTTTGATGTTGCAGCTTTTTCTGGCATTTATTCTACAATCTTTTTTTTTTTTAATGATTATTATTTAATTTTTTTTAACACCCAGAAGCGTCTTTTGTTCTCCTTGTCGTACCTTCAGTTAACTCTTCCGAGAGCATCTATCATTAAATAATCTATTTAGCAAAAAACTTGGCAAAGAATCTGACCTAGATCTGAGGTTAGATCCAGCTGTCAGTTAAAAGATGCCGTACAGAAGATTTCCTCATTAGGGTTTCGCTGTGAAATTAGTTTTGATGGCAAAAGAAGGTTCTAGACATTACAGTATGTGTAGTGATTTTCTTTGTGCTTCCGTTGGGTCCAATTTGAGTGCTCCTGAGCTCATTTCTGCACATGTAGAAAGCACGGCTGGTTACTTATGCATCACAGTGGGGAGCCAATATAATGAATATGCCGATAGAAGACAGCTTAGAGGGACTTTGGAGTGTAACGCTGTTAGCATATGCTAAAATAGTTAAAACAATTCTTCTGACAGTGTTGTTTCATGGAAAAGGCTGCAGTGTGATTCCAGCTGTCGTTCTGAATAAACACTAGAGTAACGACGGCTGCACAAGAAGTACTGCTGTTATAAAGTTATATGATTTAACATTTGTCCAAAAATAAGAGAAAATATGTACAAAACAAGATGAATACACTTAAATTCCAAGTAAACAAAATTACACAATAAAACTAAAATGTACTTCAAAAGTGTGGTACTGTTTTAAACATGGTTTTAAATTAATTAATGATACAACTACGATACAAATACGGCTCATATACGAGGGGAGGAGGAGGGGGGGGGCTGGAACAAAAACAGTCTTTAACGCAATTACATTATAATTTTTTGTACTTGTTATAAGTTTATTTTGTAGCTTATCTGTAGCTAGCTTGACTGTTAAAACTGCTAGCATAGTTTATACAGCTAACAAGCATTAACAAATGTTATTCTGAGCTGTTTTGAAAATGTAAAAGCAAACAAATATATAAATAAAATCATCTGTAGGCTGTATTTATAAAAGGTCTCAGCCTTGGACTTTTTTTTCCCGTCATTTTATTTTATTTATTTTCACACTTCAGTCTGTGCTATGCTAGCTCCAGACCCCAGGCCCATGGTACTGTAGGTACGCCATCAGCTCTCCAGCACCAAACCAAACACTAGAAACAGGAAAAGATTCAATGCACTTTAATTTTTCCTCCTCCATTTTCTCTCTCTTTTTTTTTTTTCCTTCCCTTTTGCATGAACGGGCAAAGCCTTTAAACAAAGTTAGATCAGCTTTCCCCATTTAGATGGAGCTCATGAATATTAAAGTGAGTCAGGACGCAGATATGTGTACAGTGGGTTTTGAAAAACAATCACGCACTGATAGTTGTCAACGTGACTATCATTTCTATTCACATTTGTTATTCACGCTGCACAACACGTGTCCTCTAACTCCACTGATAAGGAGCTGCTCAGAACCCACCAGTATCACCTTCCAGAACGCTCTCATCCCAGACAACCTTGATGATTCAATAGCGCTTTTCGGAACCTGTCGCTCCATTCGTTCGTGTTTTAGGAAAAGGATAAGACAAAGCAGTCAGCTTTTAAAGACACATGGAGACAAACACCCTTGGATTGACATTGATAATGATGTGCTCGACAGTGAAGCTCCAGCTCTTGCAGATATCCTTTCTCAGACTTGCAGGAGTGACTTTTTTTTTGTTTGGGGAAAGGGGGGGGGGTATTTATGACCGAAACTAGACCCAGGGATGCATTTTTTTCCTTTTATATGGGGTAAAAGTTTCACAGCTTTGCTAATAAAAAGGAAAAGTTGTCCATTGCAAAGGGTATTCTAGTCTCGTCTCATCATCTCAACCCGCTTTATCCTCACTAGGGTCATGGGGGTCACTGGGGGCCTAATCCAGCTACAATGGGTGAAGGCGGGGTCAGAGGTCACAACTGTCTGAGTCTCCAGTTCATTTCAGGGCTGAACATATATAGACAAACAATCACTGTCACATTCACACCTATGGGTGATTTAGATTAACCAGTTAACCTATTAACCAGTTAACCTATTAACCAGTTACCAGCATGTGTTTGGATGGTTTGAGGAAACTGGAGAAAACCCACGCAGACACAGGGAGAAGATGTAAACTCCACACAGAAAGGTCTGATGTGGGAATAGAACCAGGGTCCTTTAGATTTTGACCTATTGGTGACCTAAAAGGTCAGGGGTCATTTGGTCATTACCTGAAAAACTGAAATGGACTATAACAGAAAAACCAGAGAAATAGAGACTTAGCTATTATTATAGACCAGGTGTGAGATTCAAATTACATTTATAGACCAGGTGTGAGATTCAAATTACATCATGACCTTTGACCTTGAGTGACCTTGATTTTAAATGGTCGGAACGATACAACGAGTGGTGATAAGTACTCAAGTTATTATTGTTAACAGATAGGAAGCTACATGTACTGTAAGATCCAAAATGGTATCATGACCTTTGACCTTGAGTATCCTGGAAAGGTCAAACCCTATAGTCTCACATTTTGGAAGGAGATAAAATGTTTGCGAGGGGCTGGAGTTTGTTGTGCCTCGTAACACTTGTTTCTTTTTTTATGCTCATCGGAATTGTTGTATTGAGTGCAATGATGAATGTATGAACCAAAATAACTTCATTCATTCATTCATTCATTCATTCATTCATTCATTCATTCATAGTTCACTAAAGTTGACTAAATACCTCTTTGGCTCTTTCAGGTTGGGGTGGTTCTGCACTATTCGTCTTTGTCGACCATGCTGTGGTTGGGGGTGACAGCCCGGAACATTTACAAACAGGTTACAAAGAAGCCGCCACAGAGCCAAGATGGAGACCCGGCCCCAACCCTAAAGCAGCCCCTCCTCAGGTAAGGTGTGTGTGTGTGTGTGTGTGTGTGTGTGTGAGACTGGGCACAATTTCCAGTCCCATCCGCACCCACAGTGAGCTTTCACAATGTGTTGTCCCGCGCCGCACTGCGTTAGATCTCGCAGGAGTGCAGGGCTCTAACGGGAAGCAAGGAGGGGTGAAGTAGATAATCGGACATGAGGCAGTATTGTTACTGCATACTAGCTAGTTCTACAAAAAAAACACCTTTTTATGGACTAATTCTGACTTTTTATCTCATATTTTTGACTTTTTATCTCATGTTTTTGACTTTTTATCTCATGTTTTTGACTTTTTATCCCATGTTTTTGACTTTTTATCACATGTTTTTGACTTTTTATCTCATAATTTTGACTTTTTATCACATGTTTTTGACTTTTTATCACATGTTTTTGACTTTGCTTAATTTCTTATAGTGCAGTAATGACAGTAATTCCATCATCTGTTTCAGTCTAATACAGTGATTGACTGTAAACTATTGGTACAGGGTGCTAAATGGACATTGGTAAGAACACAGTAATGGTCTTTACTGCCTTTTTGTTTTACTTTACTCATACTTTTTTTTAGTTACTGTACAAACACCCACCAATTTTCTCCAAAACAACAGACATTTGAAATGAGATATTTTATTACATGACAAAGAATGATTTAAATGTTGCAAATAATAATAATAATTTTCACCTAAAAATGCAGTTACTGCCTTTTTGCTTTGTAGGACAGAATAAAACACCACCCTAGGAGGATACATAACATGCCACATCAATCAAAATGACTGATAATCTGATTAAAATGTGTAATTATTTGACAGCTCTTGTTAAAAAAACACATGAAATGTCTTCAATGTGAACTTTTCATGAGCTCAGAACATCAGGAAAATAAATAACTAAATAATTTGGGGGAAAAAAGAAGAATATCAGGCCTGTTTTCAGCTTTGTGACGGTGCATTTTCCGGCTAATCTAAAGGGGATTTTCAAAGTTTATTTAGCTTAAGGAGGAGAATTTATCAGCAGATAAAGCAACACTTAATCCTTCAGTTTATCTCAAACATCCGCAATCAACATATTTGAAGATTCACACGGGACACGACGGGGGATGAAGTATTGTCATTGGAATAAAAACTCAAGCTGTCAGATAAAACTAGTTGAATTACAAGCAACAGTATTTGCCTGTGAGATGAAAGTCTGAAATACACCAATCTAATCTAACTTTATTTGTACTTTAAAAGGCTCATATTTACACTTTATGACGACCACAGCATGGAAATGAAACAATTGATTTAAAGTTTATTGGTTGGTGTTTCTTCCTCAGTAGATTTTTAATTTAGCTTCTTTTTTTCTCCATACTTTAGAGTTTTTTTATATACTTTACTGTACTTTTAGTGTAATTTTGCCCATTTTTTGTGTACTTTAGTGTATTTTGTTGATTGTTGTGCAAATGTTAGTGTATTTTTTGCCCATTTTTCTTCATACCTTAGTGTATTTTTGGCTATTTGTATACTTCACTGTGTTTTTTTGTGTATTTACCTATTTTCTTAATACTTTAGTGTATTTTTTCCTGCCTTTTTGGAAACTTCACTGTATTTTAAGTGTATTTTTCCCTATTTCTTATATACTTTAATGCACTTTTAGTGTAATTTTGCCCATTTTTTGTGTACTTTAGTGTATTTTGCCAATTTTTGTGTAAATATTACTGTATTTTTTGCTCTTTTTTAAACTTTACTGTACTTTAAGTGTATTTCTTCCCATTTTTATATACTTTAGTGTATTTTTTGCCTTTTTTTATACCTTAGTATGGTTTTTTTTGCCTTTTGCATTATTCAGAAATAGGTTTGAAGATGGACCTGTGGAGTTGAATGAATGAAGAATTTAGACCCAAGCAAAACATTTACCTTTAATATCAGAGTGTGGTTTTTAAGTTTGGTCTTACAGTCATTCTGTTTTTACATAGTAAAGACAATAAAGTTATCTTTCCATTAAAACAAGAGCAAAATATCACTCCTTTAAAACCACCACAGTGGATCAAAGCGCTGCACAGAAGAATAAATAAAACCAAAGTAAAAGTTTAAAATACAAAAATAATAATATATTAAAGAAAACATAAAACAGCTGATAAAAATTCAAGTGAAGTACCAGTACCTTAAATATATACTTTAGTAAAGGTCCACTTCCCCATGGTCATATTTATGTCTCTGCAGATTTCTGTCTCATTCTATGTATTTCTTCAGGTGTTTGCTGGCTCATGTTTCCTTTAAAGAGCAACACTAGCTTTATCCAGATGAGTTATTGCATCATTTATCTGCAGAGACATCCTCGGCTCGTTTGCATTCCCTGCAGCCCCTGGCTCGGTTCACTTTGTGGTGACATCGTTGTCGCTCCTCCTGTTTATACGCCGCGCCTCTGTCTCCTGCTGGAGTTCTCCTACGTTTGTTCATATTAAACAACTACACTTTGAATAAGAGCGACTCTGAATAATAATGATTTATCATGTCAAAATTAGGCCTGTAAATACCACAGATTAGAGATGTTGAGTGAATTGTTTTAATAAGTCGAACCTGTGGGGCCTTTTCAGCCTGGACTCTGATATTAGAGGTGACATTGAAAGGGGGGGGTGGGGGGGGGGGGTGCTGCTCCTAGAACAATAATAACTCTAACTGAAACAGCGTCAGTGACTGATGGACTCTCCCTGTCTCTGTCTACAAATATGAATGTATTTTTTTTTTAACCCATAAAGACCCAAATATATAACCAGACTCACATCATCTGCAGCTACAGTAGGTTACAAACCAAACCATGAACAGAGAACACATTACTCCAGTGTTTGTTTCCTTGCACTGGCTACCACTAACCTACAGAATAGATTTTAAAATACTACTCCTCACTTTTAAAACCTTAAATGGAACAGAACCCAATTACATTTCAAACTCACTGATCAATTATGTACAAACTAGAACACTATAACGCTAGAACCGCGTGTACGCTTATAACGCGCCGCCTAAACACCCGAGTTTAGACGTGAGATAATTTGCGGCTACTCTGAACACAAAACGTTGTACACTCCCAATGCTGGATAAACAAAATCTGTTCTGCCTCAACTATGGTTCAGATCAGGTGGGTCACTGCTCTGTACCTGCTCTGGAGGTCCCATACGTCCAAGGCCCAGACACAGGCAGAGGGAATTCCACCACCTGATCCAGGAACTCCATCTGGATGAAGTCCGCTTTCAGGCTCAGTTTTTCTTTCTGCCTTCTTCCAGGTCGGTCCAAGCGTCATACATCATTCCATCACGATGTTGGCAGCATCTCAGCGCTGATTGGCGCTGATTTCATAGCACGATGTCACACGAATTCTCCTGAAAAGTTGAATATTTTGAACTCCAGCGGCAAGGATGCTCCAATGCAACACAGACATTCCTCCATCGCGAAGCAGGAACGCTGTCATTGTGCCGCCCTGGGTGAATCTGCGTCAAAATACGTCTCTCAGTTGACTTTGTATGTAATCTCAATGCGCAGATGTGAAAATTCGTGTTCGGTGTGGCCGTACCATTAGGTCATCCATCAAAAATGGGGACGTAGCCTTTGTTAACTATGCACCAAAGTTATGGAATACAATTGCAAAAGACATCAGGGAATATGTATTATTTATTATTTATTATTTTCATCAGCCTTTGACAGGAGATAAAAATGGGGTCAAAATTCTGTGACCCGTTCTTTATTCTTTATATTTTGTGTGTAATCAAATTTAAATGTACTTCTTATTTATTTTATGGAAATTTTATAATGTATATATAATCAGTTTATCTTGTACTTTTGTAATTTTATAATTTTGTGCAGTCAAATCTTAATGTATTTCTTATTTCACCCTAGTCTTAAATTGCATTTAAATTTTTAATCAATGTGAAGCACTTTGGGCCCCAGTTTTTGAAAGAAAGGTGCTATATAAATAAAGTTTATTATTATTTATTATTATTATTATTATTATTATTATTATTAGCTGCTTATTAGCTGGCTGTGTTTCACCAAACTACACGCTAGTTTGAGTATTGTGTAGTTCAGGCTTTCAGAAAAACGAAAGAGCTCGCTGCTGTGTTACTGTTGGAACCTCAATATCCGGAGGGATCAATAAAATTCAATCTAATCTAATCTAAACTAAACTAAACTAAACTAAACTAAACTAAACTAAACTAAACTAAACTAAACTAAACTAAACTAATATAATGTAATATAAACTAATCTAATCTAATATAATACAATCTATTGTATTCTAATATAATCTAATGCATTCATTTTAACAGGCCTATATATAATATAGTAAATGTTAATTCTTCTGGCTGGTTGTCAGTGTGTTGGGCTTTTTTCCTCCCATTTCTCTGCTGAGTCCACATGTAGTTTCAGAAAAACTCTTTGTTGTCTGTACTTTACAGCGGATGCACAGCTGCTTGATTTGTTTTGCTCTCAGTCCCATTAGTATTGGCATCACCATTCATTTTTTATAGCGCTGCTTCAAAATGTCAATGATCCTCTGTATATTTTTTTGTACTATTGGAAAACATTTGAAAGCTCCAATTTAGCATTTCCCCGTAGGTGCACTCGCTGCGTGAACACATTGTTGTCAGTTCAAGGAAAGTGTCTGCAACGTCTGATTAAATGTCTGTGGTCCAAGTAGAAGACTGTTGGAGTCCTTTTACCCACTAAAGAGGGGGTTAGGAGAGATGTTTCTGACTCTGGTGGGTAAAAATAATGCCCTTCACGCCACAATTACAACCAGTTAATTCAATCCTCTGACAGAAATGGAAAAAAAACAAACTGTAGGAGTGAAAAAAAAAAAATCAATTCTTTTGATCAACCAATCCAAATGATCAACCAGTCAAATGTAATGCACAAATCACATTCTCAGAAGTTTAACTCTATTAGTTACATAACATATATTAGCTATATTATTTATGATGGTTATGTTAATTATATCAGCTGTATTAGTTATAATAGCTATATTATATTTTTATATTAGTTATATTAACTGTATTAGTTAAATTAGCTATATTATATTGTATAGTAGCTATATTAGTTATATTTGCTGTATTAGTTATATAGCTATATTAGTTACATTAATTCTGTTTATGTTCGTTAGATTAGCTATATTAACTAGACTATTAACTATTAACTAGAAAAAATTGTTATATTAGTTATTTCATATGTATTAGCTATATTAGTTATATTCCTAGTGGTTATGCTAGTTATATTACTTATGTTAGCTATATTATATATATCACTTATATTAGCTATATTATATTTTTTTATATTAGTTACATTAACTATGTTAGCTATATTAGATATAGGCTATTACTTATGTTAGTTACATTAGTTATATTAGCTATATTATGTTATTTCTATTGGTTATGTTAGTTATATTAGGATGGAAAGTTTACCAGTCAGTGGTTTAGTCATTATAATAGTGAATTTACATGATATTCTATATATATATTATATTAGATATAAGAGTGTTTCAACTCTTTTTCACATTGTATGACAACTGTTTTGCAGGTATTATGTAGGCGTGGCTTCGGAAGGAGGGGGGGGCAGACTTCTGAATTGTGTGTTTTCCAAATGTAGCTGCTGCTGGAACCGTTATTTCCGTGATCTCCTATCTTTCCCTTAATAACAGACAAAGAGGAGGAAGAGGAGTGATGAAGACTTCAAACAACCTGTTACCATGGCATCAGCTCTCTACTTGAACTAATTACCTCCATCACCCAGGAGACAGCTGAGCCTGGAGCTTTATCACAAATCTGAATCTGTTTAGCCTTCTGACCATTTTCATTCCTGTTCTCACCAAATATACCCACGTCAGATAGAGTTTCTGCTCCTTGTGTGTTGTTGGGGGTTTTTTTTTTCTTTTTCCCCACTGCGTTGTTTTTTTTGCTGACTCAGACGTTTTGGCATGTGTAAAAGGATCAGCTCTGGGACACATGCGCTGCTCTTCCTCGGCTGCAGAAGGTGCTGTGTGAGCTCTTCTGCACATTCAGCTGAGCTGCTGCTGCACAATCCCACAGGCTTCCAGGAGAAATCCTGTTAGGAGGAGGTTTGGGAGCGCAGATAAACACAGGCTGCACCGCAACTAATGCAGCCGTTTGTCATTTAAGCTCATATTCAGTGTCATTTGGTTAAAGCCGTTGGAACAGTGTCAAGCCCTGCTATAGTTTTCAGAATTTTTAGTGAATGAGTGGAACAGGGTCTGTTATATGCAGATGATATTGTGTATTGGGTGTTTAGTTACAGTAAATCTGTTCATTTATCAAAGGTGGTGAAAGTACACACATTTTGTACTCAAGTAGAAGTGAAAAAATACTCTCGTAAAGTAGAAGTACTGATTCAACTCCTTTACTGAAGTAAAAGTAGAAAAGTACAACTTCTCAATTGTAATAAAGTCAAATTCATAGCTGCATTTCTTTACCATGGATGAAATAATACTTATTTAATCAGGAAAAACCAGGAATATTTCATAAGTTTAGTGGGTATGGGCAGGAAATTTAGGACAAATAGACTGTTAAAAAATAGACAATTTAGATGAAATGTCATCATTATGACATTAAAAAGGTCATATGTGACCCACCACCACGAAACCAGGCATAAGTGTCTGGAAATCAAAACTGAGTTATCTGTGTAGTTTAGTAGAGTGAAAGCTAAGGTTTAAGATGGTGAAAAAATTATGTTTCTATCACAAGTAGAACCAAATGGTAATTATGGTAAAATTATGATAAAATTATTATGGTAATTTTAATATCCACTTTTGGACATATTTTGCAATTTGCATATTTTTAGATATTGTCCGTTAAAGTTTTGGACTGTTTTGGGGTAGGAAGTCCTTAGCAACGCATAATAATTTGTATCAGATTGACACAATTTTTTCACAGATGTTAAAGGACACTCTGATGGACATGTCACAGAAGTTTTATATATTATAATAATAGGACAGAAGTGCGACGTATTATAATCATTTGGCTTACGCCATTGGACAGAACATTCAATGTATGCTTTTACCTCGTACCAAACACTTGGGTGTTTACCCACGGAACGGAGATGGGTTTGTTCAGCGAAAAGAGGTGGAAGTCGTCTTTGTCTTTGCTCAGCAATCCCTGAACTTTTGTCACCGCTGAAATAATTGACTCAATAAACACCTTTATTGATTGGATTTCAATGTAATGACCACAGGAACTGAAAATACAGGTGTTAAGGTACCGTTTTTTGATAAAATGTAAACACATAAGAAATCGCCTTCCAGCCTAAATTTGGCTGTAGTTCTGAACGGCTCAGCACGACTTATGCCGGAGTTCGTGGTGGCCGTCACATATATGAAATTAAAAAAGCATAAGAAGAAACATACATATGAAAGAAATGCATTATTATGAGGAAAACGAGTTGAAATTATCCAATAAAAAGTCACAATCATCAGCTAAGTCACAATCTCTCTCCACTGATCTTCCCTCTGAAGCCACTTATTTTTTCACACTGTAAAGAGCGGCCGTGGCTCAGTTGGTTGAGAGGGTCGTCCAATGATTAAAGAGTTGGCGGTTCATGTTCCGCCTCTGGCTGTCCACATGTTGAAGTGTTCTTGAGCAAGACCCTACTGGGAGCAACTTAGGGTTGGTCAGACACCACCGGGGTATTAACAGCAGTCTACTGGTGTGTGTGTGTGTGTGTGTGTGTGTGTGTGTGTGTGTGTGTGAATGGATGAATGTGAGGAATTGTAAAGCGCTTTGGGCACCAACTGGTGTATAAAATACACTATATAAGTACAGTCCATTTACTGTTGAGTTTGAAAAGATAATGAGTCTATTCTGAGAATGTAAAAAGTATAAAGTACAGATATTTATGCAAAGATGTAGGAAGTAAAAATAAAAAGTTGCCCAAAAACAATACATACTCAAGTAAAGTCAATGAGTTATCAACGTACAACCCACCTTTTTTTTTTTTTAAATATAATTCGAGAACAGCGGTAAGTTAAATTCAGTCCTCAACGCAATGATGTAATTCCAGAAATTACACGGTGGTCGGTCTTGGAGATTGAATTATTTCTGTTTTTGGTGGCTGATGAAAAAAAAATCAGTCCAAGCTTGACAGCAACTTGCGATGACGTCCAGCTACAGTAGTATCTATATAGAAACACTCTAAAAAAAATAATATTTTTTAGTTATTACGAGGTCATATGGTTCATATATTGTAGTTGACAGGATAGTTATGAGAAGATGGATCCCCGAGAATGTTACTGTACGGAAAAAAGTACTTTCCCATTCCGTTGAGAGTCTCCGTGTTCTGGGAAAAACATAACATGAAGGATGAAGTGAACATATTTTGACTGTGTCTCCAGGTGTTGTTGTGGGAAATGACACGAAACTCACATTCACACACACAAATATTTGAAGGTTTCCACAGCTCTGTCATCAGGTAGTCGCCCAATTAAAACATGTTGCGAAGTCCAACCCATGTGTTCGGGGGCGGAGACACCCAGATAATATTGTCAAACAGATTGTGGGAGGGGGGACACACAGTTGTGTTTTGTGGGTCAAACTGGACCAAGATCAGCACTAATTTCTGTATTTTACCTGTGAATGTAAATAAACCTTAATTCCTGAGACTAATAGATCCAGATCTACTTATTGGCTGGACTTCAGTTTGTGCAGAGTTTGTATTAATCTCTGTAGTTTTCAATCAAAGAATGGAATTTTCTTACACTAGTATCTGAGTGTCTGAGTCGTATCTGAGTCGATACCATGTAGTGCAGGGGTGTCAAACTGTGGTCCTCGAGGGCCAGGGTCCTGCATGTTTTAGATGTTTCCCTCTTCCATTACATCATTAGTCTGATGAGGAGCTGATTATTAACTCTTTAAGTGTCAGTGCTGATGCATTCTGAATGGATGATTTTGTTTAAATATTCAGAAAAATTCAACAGTTTTACTTTATTTTGTGCATGGAAAAGGTGTCAAAAAGCAAGACGTGTTTTTTTTATTATTTTATTTCACCATTTTTTTTTTTAAATTGCTGTGACCAAATGTCAATACTAGTTTTCTTCTTTAGTAATTTTTTTCCCCAAAATTGTCCACATTATTTGTCATTTTGTAAATATTTATTAGTTTTTGTTCATTTTGTTTATTTTTCTACATTTTGGTTCTTTTCATTTTTAAATTTTTCTTTAATTTTCTGCCATTTGTGTCTTACTTTGCCATTTGTGTCTTACTTTGCTCATGTTACCAGTTACTTTGTATATTCTCAGAAGTTAAAGGGTTAAACTGAATCACATGGAAGAGGGAAATATCTAAAACCTGCAGGACAAATGGCCCTTGAGGACTGGAGTTTGACACCTGTGATGTAGTGGAAAGTGTATGGACATTAGAACACGGTAGAGGTTCACATTAGAATCTGTCTTCATGTAGTATTTTATTTTTATTTTTACAACGCTAATGTATTTGGGAGCGCAGATCTCTCATGCAAGCTCAAGTCTATTTAAAAACATGTAAAAGGTGCTTCATTACCATATGCATGACATGATTAAATCTAAAGTCTGTAATATATTCCTGAACCTTTCATCGAGTCCCCGAAAGGATAAGGACTCGTAAGACAAGCAGCCCCTCCACTTATAAGCAGCACTTTCCTGTTGAAGCAAATCCTCGGATGCCTGCGTGACCGGGGGCTTTAATCTGGAACGTTCTCCAGGTTCCTGCATCACACGCTGCTTGTGAATAAGATAATTTGTGTAGGGCAGGCAGAGGATCATGTGGCTGCGCCGTTGGGTTGATCCACAGTGATTGACTGTAATGCCGTCGCTCACACAGACTCATGCCATCAGACTGAGCAGCTGGAGACGAATCAATTTCTGCTCAGTGCCAAGCCGCTCCCAACGACGACCTCGACCCTTCATCTACCTTTTCTGTGCTACTTCCTCCTTTTACAACAGCTGACGGCGCCTCAGTGGCCTTTGGCACAAATCGGCGGCTCTGTACCAGATCGCACACTCGAAACACTTCATGGTAACTGACGTGCATCCTGCATGTGATTGGTGCTTGACGGTAGAATAAGATAAGATAAGATAGACTTTATTGATCCCACATGTTACAGTAGCAGCCATGTAGAGCAATAGAGGGACAGCAAAAGAAGAAAACATATAGATAAATAAATAGTTTATGTACACAAACACAGATATTGAGAAAAAGAAAAAAGACTAATATGCTATGTACACTATATAAAATTATGCGGGATTGAAAAAATATATACAGAAGGAATAAAACTATGTGGAGATGATAAATAAGAATAATAGTATAAATATATATTAATTGCACATAATATAATAGAGGACTTATTGTCAAGTGGTGTCAATAGTATTTGTTATTGTACTACTTTGGAGTTGTGAATGTTCTATAGTCTGACAACAGTCGGTAGGAATGACCTGCGGTAACGTTCCTTTTTACAGCGTGTTTTTCTGATCCCAGAGTAAAACCTGTGCCTCATCACTAGTCTCTTTTCCATTGGATACATGTGCAAAACTGTAATGATATTTACTAAATGTAAAATAAAAGATAAGATAACATTTAAAATTTTTGTTATTTTCACTAATACAGTCATACCTCAACTTACGAAAGATCGAGCTAACGAATAATTCAAGTTACGAAAAACTTTTATGTACATTTTTCATCTCCGAATACGAAGTAAAATTTAATTTACGAAACAAAACCCCCGAGACATAAATACAGTATGCAATGTATATTCTGTACGTAGCCTCATTCATCAGTTCTAACAGGCATAAAGGACAGAGTTTCTGCTGTTTGTGAGTTTTTTCCCAGTGTGCTCATTGAAACTTTATTACCATATGTATTTATTATTCATCATCAGCCCAAAGAAAATGATTCCCAGTGCGAATGAAAAGAAGAAGCGGCTGCGTTATCAATAGAAGTGAAACAGGAGATGATAAAAAAGGAGGAGGCAGCCATTACTCCTATTCCAATACGGACTGGAATACGGATTGGACTACGTAGTAGATTAGGGACTGGAATATGGATTTTTTATTCTATTCTTTTTATATTTTATTCTTTTTAGCTGCAATCGTCCTTCCATAAACGGCCCCTTTATTTGGAATTAGGTGGAATTAGGTGTTTACATGGTCATGATCTTTATTTATCATGTAAACGCGGGCCTATAAATTAGTTCTTACATCTGACTGAAATGTTTTGTAGGTAATTCTGTCTGATTTTAAGTGTGATGAAATATTTAGACTAAAAATGAGACAAAACATTTTTTAACAGTTCCTGACCATGACATATCCCACACTGCACAGCGTTGTATATCCTGTATGTGATCCAGAGGACGATGCATAAGCAGAGGCGCGGGGGTTATGTGTGTATGTGTGTGTGTGTGTGTGTGTGGGGGGGTGGGGGGGGGGTATGCAGCTTCTGGCTAAAAGGTACTTCAGGGTCTATTTATATCGGATGACTGCTGTTCCAAACTCAGTCAAAAGTGCAACTCTGCATACACTGTTATTTTCTGAGCATTTCAAGGCCTTTTTTTAATAGAATAGCTACAAAAAAAAGTGTCTGCCAGGAATTCTGTGTATTCTCAGTAGAAGCAGTGCACATGGAAACATTTAATGTGCATATTTTTGCATTTAAAGAGGATAACATGTAGGTTGTGAAGGCATCACAGCTTCTGTATATATAGTGTTTTTTATATGTACTTCATATGTATTCTTGGGCAGAAGCCAAGACACAGGCTTGCCAAGAGGGAATAAAGGGCAAGGGAGGAAAAGTACACTGTAAAAAATGATTCTACGCTCATGTAGATTTTAATTCGGGCTGTTTAGTGATTTTAATTTTTAATCAGTTTAATCACGGGGTAGTTTTGGATTAATTAATCATGATTAAATATGTATTGTTAATTATATTTGTAGTGTTTCATTTTTCATGAGCAATCACTCAATTTTGTACAGGCAGCCAGTGAACAAGCTGTTTTGTTACACTGCACAGGGTGTTTTGTTACAGTGTTCAGTCTGTTTTTACAGTGCACAAACTGTTTTTTAACAGTGCACAGGCTGTCTTTTACAGTGCACAAGCTGTTTTTTTTACAGTGTATAGACTGTTGTTACAGTGTTCATGCTGTTTTTACAGTGTACATGCTGTTTTTTAGAATGTATAGACTGTTTTTACAGTGTACATGCTGTTTCTACAGTATACAGACTGTTTTTTACAGTGTATAGGCTGTTTTTACAGTGCACATGCTGTTTTTACAGTATACAGACAGTTTTTTTTTACAGTGTATAGACTGTTTTTACAGTGTACATGCTGTTTTTACAACGTACAGGCTGTTTTTACAACGTACAGGCTGTTTTTTACAGTGTATAGGCTGTTTTTACAGTGTACAGGCTGTTTTTTAGAGTGTATAGACTGTTTTTACAGTACACAGACAGTTTTTTACAGTGTACATGCTCTTTTTACAGTGTACAGGCTGTTTTTTTACAGTGTACAGGCAGCGTTAACATCCCCAGTTCCTCTCATTTGTGCTTATCTGGCTGACGGCTGTGTAAATGGCTTTCTGTTGGAGGAGGTTCCCCCGGGGGAACGTTCCACTCACTGACAGTGACAGGCCGTTAATGCCACCGTCCCTCGCCCCCCTCCGCCCTCCCGCCCAACCACTCACCCCCGTCGCCCACCAACCCAGACAAACATCTTGATTGTAATTGAATTTTTTTGGGGAAAGAGTCGCTCTGTGACGGAGGACAGATTGTACGATGGAAGGAAAGTGAGGGAGATGGAGTGAGAGAGAGGCAGAGAGAGAGAGAGAGGCAGAGAGAGAGAGACAGAAAGAGACGGGCAGAGACAGACAGACAGAGAGAGATGGGCAGAGAGAGACACAGACAGACAGGCAGAGAGAGAGAGAGAGAGAGAGAGACAGACAGGCAGAGAGAAGCCCAGGATTCACTTTGGTTCTGTTTAAATGTTCATTAAATGTTCATGTGCATATCAGATGCAATGATCTATTTGAGTAAAGGTCAAAGGTCAAGGTCACAATTAACTAAAAAGTCAAAATCACAGTATCAGTTATAACTCAAGAACGAAGGGTCACAGAACTTTCAGATTGTTACAAAACGATGCGGAACGAAGATTTCTACAATTCTCATGAATGGTATTAATACCTACGACCAATAGTTTTTGAGATCTCTGGAGGTCAAAGGTGACATGTTGCAAAATTTACTTCTGTAACACTGTGTGTGTGTGTGTGTGTGTGTGAGTGTGTGTGTGCCAGGCATAGACATATCACGCTATATCTTAATCAATGCTGGATATATTATCATAATATTACACACACTGATGCATATATACATGTAATGAAATTATCAATATTGCAAAAGGTCAAAGGTCAATGTCGCATTTAGCCGAAAGGTCGACATCACATTATTGCCTCTAATTGAAGAACGGGTTGTCATAGAAACTTGGGCCAGATTAGGCATTCTGTGAATACTAGTGTCTACGTCCTGTCCTTTAACACAAACCACCAAACCTAAACAGCCCAGACAGTCTGACCTAATAAATACTGCAGATACACAAACCTAACACATCTTTTCCTAATTTTCCTGCATCATAAAGATTTTCAAACCCCTTGAGGCAAATTAGGCATTTGTGATTTTTGGGTCTTTGTTCGAAACTTTACTCTGAGGCTGGAAAATAAGGTGCATCTACTTAATTGGCCCAGTTCTGTTCAGCCCCAAAAGACCCACTGATACTTGTACAGCACACTGCAAATGACACGTTCTCATTATTTAATCTTTCATAAGCAATTTATCATTATTTATTGCAGCTGTCAAGTGATTAAAAGTTTGTAATCAAATTAATCACAGGGTTGCTGTGGATTAATTTCAATTAATCTTCATTAGTCTTTGTTTTAGTGCAAAAAAGTGCATTAAATTATCAAAATATGTACTTTTATAAACTATCCGAACAAAAAACCCTGAAAAAATTGACTTTTCTTGAGAAAAATAAGTATTTTCTGCCTGAAGCTGTCAGTTGTCTATGTGCATTATGGGACATTAAAATAAAAAAACAAACAAATTTGAGATGAAAACATTAAACATTTAGTAACAGAAGCAGTAAATGGTTAAAATTATTCTTAATTTTCTTATTTTTTTCCCAGCTTGTTCATATTCGTTCAAATTATTCATATTTTATTGTTAAAGGGTAGTTTAGAAATGTACATATTTTCAGAATTTAATATTATTTTTTGCACCAAAATAAAGATTAGAAGTTGTCATTATTTATAAGTAACACATATTTATTTATTTATTTATTTATTTATTTATTTATTTATTTATTTATTTATTTATTTATTTATTTATTTATTTATTTATTTATTTATTATTTGCCCCAGGGCTGTCAAATGATTAAGTTTTCAATCAGATTAATCATGAATGAATTTAAATTAATCATGATTAAATATAAATTTTTTGATCAATATTAATTGTTTTCCATTTTACATGAGCAAACAGACTTAAGAAATGGACAGAAGCAGCAGATGACAGATACATGTTTAAAAATGTGGGCATTTTATCATCCGTGAAAACAGAAGAGTGACTTTAAAAACAGGATGTGACTGAAACATCCAGATGTTTACTAGAATATTCTGAGGCTTGGAGAGCATTTGAAAAGCCCTGGGGTCTGTTTCACAAACAGATTTAATGAAAACTACAAATCTGATAAGACTGAAATGAAGGGTTTTGGGGGTTAACAAACTCAGAGTTTTCATTAAACCTGCTTTGTGAAATGAGCCCCTGGGTTTGGCTGCAGATCCTCAGAAAACTCTGTGTGTGTGTGTGTGTGTGTGTGTGTGTGTGTGTGTGTGTATGTGTGTGTGTGTGTGTGTATTCCTATTTTTATGGGGATATCAACATGTCACAATCACACCATGGGGACCTCTGACACTATCGCGACCAAAATTGAGGTCCCCATGAGGGTTAAACTGAGATAAAGGTCCCCACTAGTAAAATAGAAATGATGTGGCCCTATTAATACATTAATTTATTTTTGTCTGGAAGTCCCCATAAAGCATGAGGGAAACAAGTACAAAGTGAAACATGTATTTTTAAAAGGTTTGATGATGTGTTTACTTTAAAAAAATATAGATGTTTTTGTGTTTTTTAAATGATTTACTTATTTTAATTACATTTTTTTTCTTTAAATATAATACTCTTGTTTATTTTATGTATTTATTTTTATTTATTTATTTATTTTTAAATGATTTTTATTTATTCCTTCATTTTTATTTTTATTTTTTTATTTAATTTTCAATGGGTTTGTTCAAATGTTATCATTATTTTTTATTTATTTTTGTTTTATTTAAAAAATGTGTTTATACTCACTACCCAATGGCTACTTGATTCCAAAACTGGTCCTTATGAGACATATAAACAAGTGTGTGTGTGTTTGTGTGTGTGTGTGTGTGTGTCTCGTCCTCAGCAGTAAGTGCAAAATACTGATGGGTATGAAGCAGATTTGTTTTCATCGACAAGGCTGCAGTTTGGTTAAGAGCGACGAACACACACTGTGTTTGTGATCACACCTGCAATGTGTGATCACAAACACTGATGAAGTAAACACACACACACACACACTTCAGACTTATGATCATATTAAATAAAACAGTGAAGTCAGTTTGATCTCAGTACTACTCTTCAAGGTTCGGACTTTGTTTTTTACCTGGAATGTTTTGTAAATGATAAAAAATAAAGATGAAAATAAACCTGACTGTGGATTACAAGGTATGAATGTGTTCAGTGGGGGGGGGGGGGGGGGCGGGGGCGGTATTTGGTGAGAACTGACAACCACACCTCACTTTAATATTATTATTATTATTATTATTATTATTATTATTATTATTATTATTATTATTATTATTATTATTATTATTATTATTATTATTATTATTATTATTATCATAAGTAGTAGTAGTAATATTGCAATTAATATGCAATGACTTTTCATACATACAGAACCCCCCCCCCTTCAAAATCCAATCTGTGTCTGCCTCCAAAACCTAATTCATCTGTATGTTTTTTTCCGAACCGAAATAATTTTTTTTCCCATCATGTTTCCACATGTTGTGTGTCTACAGTGTCTGCTATCTGAGTGTTTTACTGTATGTGTTTGCGTATCTGTGTCTGTATTCCATGGAATTATTGTTTGGCACCTGTGATGGACATACTGTTACTGCAACTCTACTGCTGTAGTAACCAAGGAATTCACTGGAAGAGATCAATAAAGTATCTATATATCTATACATCAATCAATTATTAATATTATTATTACTAGTAGTAGTAGTAGTAGTATTTGTATAGTATTATCAGTTCCATTCCAGTACACAGCTCCAGTTGTCAGTGGATTTTTGGGTCTTTAACTTCAAGTGACAAAATCACTCAGATATTTGGGTTAGATTTGAATGAAGTGCATCAGCCTTAAACTGTATGTGTCACTGTGGGTCTGTCTGTCATTGCTTCTGTGTCTAATAACATTTCTCAGTCACATTTTCCCACTGTACCGTTGTAATCCACATGTTGAGATTCGAGGTTTTGAAATGACACACATTTTTTATGGGCTTGTATTTATTCTCTCCCTCTCTCTCTCTGTCTCTCTCTCTCTCTCTGTCTCTCTCTCTCTCTCTCTCTCTCTCTGTCTCTCTCTCTCTCTGTCTCTCTCTCTCTCTCTGTCTCTCTCTCTGTCTCTGTCTCTCTCTCTCTCTCTGTCTCTCTCTCTCTCTCTCTCTCTGTCTCTCTCTCTCTCTCTCTCTCTCTCTCTCTCTCTCTCTCTCTCTCTCTGTCTGTCTCTCTCTCTCTCTCTCTCTCTGTCTGTCTCTCTCTCTCTCTCTCTCTGTCTCTCTCTGTCTCTCTCTCACAGATTTTATTTAGTCAGCGGTGGAGTGCCCCTCATCATCTGCGGGGTCACGGCAGCCGTCAACATAGACAACTATGGCAGTGGAGAGCAAGCACCATAGTAAGTCTGACACTGACTTCTGCGTCCTTTTACAACACACCTCTGGAACCATTTCACAAATGACGTCACAATTTTGTTCATTAATATTCATGAGCTCCACGTTTCAAACGCATTTCAATGTTTAATACCTGCTGTAGCACGTATAGTATTGGATAAAAACAACATCCCGGAAGCTTCATTTTAATATGATTCAATGTAGAAGCACAATGTAGAACAACTGAAATGATGGTAGAGTCCTCAAAGTCAATGTAAAGAAAAGCAGGATTAGCGAAAGGTGTGTATTTTTCTCTTTTTTTTTGACTATTTAAGTACTAAGTATTAGGGGTGTGACGAGATCTTGTGAGATGTAATTTGACTAGATTGCTCGTCGTGTTAAAATTCAGGCTCACAAGATTTGTTATCCAGCAAGCAGCCAAAATGACATTGGAAAATATAGGTATTACTATTAAAGATGGGTCCATGTAGTATTTGGATTTTCTGTTTATGAATGGGAATTAAACAACAAAAAACGACTGGTTTATTTGACTTCCGTTTTGAAGCACAAAACCAACAATTGAATTACGCTGTATTTTACTTTCTATTTTTTTTTTTTCATTTTACTTTACAAAAATAAATCCACAAAAAATTTAAAAAATTAAAAAGACCAAAAACAAGCATTATTCATATTGTCGCACTGGACGCTGCTATTCAGACTGTAATAAAACGCGAATAACGACCAAGAATTAGGAATGGAAATCTCTGGTACTCTAAAAAATGTAATTTCCTTCTCTCAGTTACAACGATGGACACAGCAGTAAACTACACAACTTCCCTACGGAAAACTCAGTCAGCTTCTTCAAGCTACTTCACTTCCTGCCCTCCATCTGAAAATCATGCGCTTTCTATATCAACCGAACTAATACAGAACATATTCAGGTTCTTTGGGCACATTTTAACTGTTGTTTATGAGCCTGTATCCCATGTTGGTATTTCTCTGAATCCCTTTCAGGTTTAGGAAAAGTAACAAAAAACAAAATTGCCTTCATGTGATGTTGGCCATATCCAGTCTGACACAAACCAAAGCAGCACCAAGTTTGTTTGTTTCTGTGATATTAAAGATGAAGCGATGTTTAAGATGAGATGACAAGCCTAAGTCAGATCTCCTACAAGAACACCGCATATACTTCACTGAGCTGCACTATTAGTTTGTCCAATTTCAACGCTCCTGCACGACATGCAAAGTAGGTTGTTCTAAATTTAGCATTTTGACAAATCCTATTCCGTGGCTTATGTTTCATCTGAGTCATTTTGATTTCACACTTAAATTTTGCATCTACACTAAAAAAATGTCTTGTCAGCGAACACTAGTCTCTTTTCCATTGACCCTCAAATTGTGCAAAATTTATCAAATAAATAACCTAATGGAAAAATGACAATTTCCACAAAAGCCTCGTTTTTGATTAAGAGGTCAGTGTTTTTTTTTTTTTGTTTGTTTTTTTGTTTTTTTCAGGTGAAGTACAAATAGTATATTATGCAAAACACATATGTAAATATAAATACTTGTGACAGTAGAATCGTGTATTTAAGGTTAAATCATGTATTTAAGGTAAAATCCTGCTCCTTAAGCCCCTCCCCTTACCTCAGACATTGTGTGTGTGTTGCAGCTGCTGGATGGCGTGGGAGCCCAGTCTGGGCGCCTTCTTCGGTCCCGTGGCCTTCATCGTCCTGGTAACGTGCATCTACTTCCTGTGTACCTTCATCCAGCTGCGTCGCCATCCTGAGAAGAAGTACGAGCTCAAGCAGCTGACAGAGGAGCAGCAGAGGCTGGCGGCCGTGGACGTGCCTGCCCACTGTCACCAGGGGGCGGAGCCAGGGGCCCTGACGGCACCTGCCGGTGGCAGCCACTGCCCGGCCGGTTGCCCCGGAGTCCCCATAAACCCCGCCCTCCTGGCTAACGAGCACTCCTTCAAGGCTCAGCTGCGCACGGCGGCCTTCACGCTCTTCCTGTTCCTGGCCACGTGGACGTTCGGCGCTCTGGCGGTGTCGCAGGGACACTTCCTGGACATGATCTTCAGCTGCCTCTACGGTGCCTTCTCTGTCACCCTCGGCCTCTTCATCCTCATCCATCACTGCGCCAAGCGGGATGACGTCTGGCACTGCTGGTGTTCCTGTTGTCCCGGTCGCCGTGCCAACGCCTGCTCCGCCGCCGCCCATGGGCAGGCGCCGGCTCGGCCGAAGGTCAATGTGAACGGCGACACCCCAGGGCATAGCCAGTGTCACGGCCACTGCCATCATGACTCCCCATGTCCAAGCAAAGCGCTGATGAGCTGCAGCCACGCCCACTGTAAACACGCCACCCTTCCATCCTCACAAAACCATGTGACGTGTCTGGCACCGGTGGCGCCGTGTTGTACCGCGTTGCATAGCCAGCAGCTGATGGAGCAGGAGCCTGGGGCCACGCACGTGCTGCTTCACGCTGACCCAGAGGGGTACCGGCCAGGGATCCAGCTGCACCCCTGCCTTAAGAGCAGCACCAGGACTAAAGGCCGCCACTTCAGCCGCCGGGGGGGCGCTAGCACATGCGGAGCCACGGGCGAAAGGGAGTACGCGTATCACATTTCGTCCAGCGGCGGTGACGGAGGCAGCGTGCACAGCTCACACACTGACAGCCCCCACAGCACACATGAGCGCCACACCCACATCTGCCCGCATTTGGCCCACGAAGGCCACCATGACGGGCATCACACGTGCCACGTTGCCGCCGCCGCACACGAGGCGCTGGCGTGCCATAACCCGTGCCACAGGCATATCTGCTGCGCAAAGGTGGACATTTTCCCCTCGCTGTGCCCAGCAGAGGGCGGCGACACGGGTGTCTTCCTGTGCGGCTGCGGCAAAGTGGCTGAGGAGGACCCCATAGCGACGCATCACCACCTGGAGATGCACGCCCCCCCGCGCAGACAATCCTACCCCCAGAATCCACCCAATCAGAATGGGATTCTAAAGGGAGGCCTGCACGAAGGCCTCCTGTACGCGTCCGACAGCACAGGGAATATACGCACCGGACCGTGGAAGAACGAAACTACTGTGTAGTCTGTGGGGGGGGCGGGCACCGTCCCACCAAAAATATAAAAATCCTCGCCTCCCTTTCTAGGAATTAAAAAAGTCAATGAAAAACATTTGAAACATCACACACTGTAAAAAAAAAAAAATCTAACTCTGACCAAATGTATTTGTCTCATTTCTTGTCCAAATATTCCATCACATTTAAAATCAGACAGAATCACCTAAAGAGGAACTTTTCAGTCAGATATAAAAACTGATTTATTGACAATAGATCTGGACAAATATGACTGAAGAAATCTGACCAATGATCAGTTTCACTGGTTTCAATGGTAGATATTCATTCTTCAATTAAGCAAAATAATCTTGAATTAAGCAAAAAAATTTATTAAAATCTTGAACGAAGGGAAAAAATATTTAATGAAGTAAAAAATAAAATAATCGTAGTTAAAGTTGATTTTTTTTGCTTAATTTAAGAATATTTTGCCTAATTCAAGATGTATTTTTCTTCATTCATCATACTTTTTGCTTAATTGAAGGCTCTTTTTTGCTTCATTCAAGATTTTTTTTGTGCTTAATTCAAGATTTTTTCTCCTTAATTCAGGATATTGTTGCTTAAACTATGTCAGTGGAACCAGTAAAAATGACCTTAAATCAGATTTTCCACATCTATAGAGGATTGCGCCCCATGTGACCTCTCCTTGCGTGTCTGCCATAGTAACGGTCGACCCTTCCTCTCCTTGCATGTAGTCAGCCACAAAATTTCCAAATTTAGTTGTAAACTTTTCTTAAATCAGTTCTGATGTATCTGTGTTTTGTCAAATCTTAGTTCAGCTTTAATTTTGTTTGGTTTGTTGTTTTTGTTTTTAGTTTTTTGGGTTTTTCTTCACAAATTTAGTCCTAGTTTAGCCTCAATTTTCACAGCAATGCACTTTAAAGTAATCTATGCTAGATAGGTTTTCCATTTCAACAATGAAATAATTTTAGTATGTTTTAGGTACAATCCTAATAAGGTCATTTTCCACATGTCAGTTGTAGTTTGTCCACACAGTGTGCTGCAGCTTTCACAGCAGTTCCAGGGTTCCTTTCACTACTGACTAGACTGGATCAGGCTAATGCTAATGTTAGCTAGTGCACACAAAGGTGCTGGATTTCTTTGATAACAAAAAATGTATACATTTTACTCCAACGCCAAACTATATTTGAAGAGAATTCATTTAAATACTTTCAGGAGTGCAATTTACCTGATCCAAAATGAAGACTGCAAAGCTGCATGTGGTGCGTTCAAGGACGCCAAACACTGTCATCAGAGTCAACCACTTGTTTCTCTATGTTGTTTCTTTTGGGACACAATATACGGCTATTCTCTAAGCAGGATCATGTATTTTATTGCATCCGACTGTACAACAACGCTCAGACATTGTTGGTTTTTACAGTTTCTGGAGGAGACTAGTTAGTTAGCAATAGTTAGCATTAGCACCGTCAAAATGGAGGTGCTCTATGATGTGACAACAAGTTGGAATCCCCTATTGTCTAAAAATCAGTTCTTATATCGCATTTAAAAGTTTCTCTTTAGGTGATTCTGTCTGATTTTAAGTGTGACGAGATATTTGGACCAAAATTGAGACAAATACATTTGGTCAGAATGAGATTTTTTTGCAGTGCAATCAGCGTGAGATATTTTTATTTGACTGTCCTCATGTTTGTATGTGTGCTGTTTTACTGTACAGAATATCATATCGATGCTCTGGAAAAAAAAGCATCCATAAACAGGACAAGAATCTGCTCAGTTCAGAAGAATTTGTGAAATGTGTGCCCCATCATCATCATCATCATCATCATCATCATCATCATGTCATCAGATGTAACTGAAAGTATCTCCACTGCTCCATCTTACTACATACACATATATATATATATATATATATATATATATATATATATATATATATATATATATATATATATATATATATATATATATATATATATATTTATACAAGAAAAAGGAATGGTTGTATGTATGAATATGTGTGTGTTAGTGCTCAAAGGCAACACGCTGCAAGATTTTTTTACTCTTTGGATCCATCAAAAATAATCTATAATAATGACAGTGAACCTCCAGAACTGTTGGCATCCATGTTTTAGAAAAACTAAACCAGCAATTTTAGAACTTCATGGGTATTTTTGCCATTCAGTCAAAGCAACTGTGAATAAATAATAGAGATTTTCTAAATAATATACAAAGATATTGTCGCTTGGATGCTGGTTCAGTTATGAAAAATCAAAGCAACAGAAAAAGAGAAGTGAAATCAGGCGTCTTCTTCCAGGTTGGTATTGATTGTGCTGATTGTACGATGTCTTCACTGTTGTGTTTCTTTTTATTTTCTGGACAGAAGTAAATAACAGCAGCATCAAAAGCAACAGTGAATAGAGAGTTGGTGTGGTTCAGCTGAAATCACTGGATGTAGCTCGCTGTTTATTTATGCTAGTCGCTTTTCCATTGACTCTCAAACTGTGCAAATACAACTTTAACCTCATGGAGAAAGTTCAACAAAACCCTAATTTTTCAATTAAAACTTTGCGCACTGGCAAGAGGTGTTGTTTAGGGGATGTAGCACAAATGGTATATACTCCAGTCCATACTCTAGTTGCTATTGCAGGGTCTCCGTGGATCCTTAAAAAGTCTTATTTACAATATGTGGGTTAAAATGTGCTCTTAAAAAGTATTATATTTCGCTGTTTTAAGTATGGAATAAAATTTTACATAGGAGGTATTAAATTTCATCTGGGTAGCCTACGGTTAATGTCTGGATATTTTTCCATGCTAGTTATTAATTTAGCTTGCGTCGTATGTTATCAAGATGCTGAAAAAGTAGATGTTTGCTCGATCATAGAACTGTTATGTATCAGATAGCACAGGAATCACACTGCAGGGGGCAGTGTGTCCTTTAGCATTTCCACCATTGAGTAGAACAGACGAAGAAGAAGTGGTTGGAACAGACATACGTGAACATGACCCCAGACAAGGAAGTGCAAGTTCAGTGATAAGTGTGTTTGAGAAGCCAAAATACAACAGTTGGTTATCAAAAACAAGGTGGGAATATGAAGCGCTGTGTAAAGTATGTGGTAAAGACATGACGTTAGGAACAATGGACTGTAAAGGCCTTGATGCTCACGTTAAAGGGGAAAATCATACACACTAGCTGCTAGTCAAGTAACAATGGTCCCCATGCTAATGTTCACGCAACGCTCACAAATGCAACTGCAATGACAGCTTTGACTTTAATGTCTCTGGGTCCCAGCACAAGTGCTTTAGCTGCATTCGCCCCAACCGCTATGCTAAAAGTAGAAATACTGTGGGTTCAACTGCTATGCTAAAGGTAGAAATACTGTGGGTTCAACCGCTATGCTAAAGGTAGAAATACTGTGGGTTCAACCGCTATGCTAAAGGTAGAAATACTGTGGGTTCAACCGCTATGCTAAAGGTAGAAATACCATGGGTTCAACCGCTATGCTAAAGGTAGAAATACTGTGGGTTCAACCGCTATGTTAAAGGTAGAAATACTGTGGGTTCAACCGCTATGCTAAAGGTAGAACTACTGTGGGTTCAACCGCTATGCTAAAGGTAGAAATACTGTGGGTTCAACCGCTATGTTAAAGGTAGAAATACTGTGGGTTCAACCGCTATGCTAAAGGTAGAAATACTGTGGGTTCAATCGCTATGCTAAAGGTAGAAATACTGTGGGTTCTGCAGACAATAT
The DNA here is from genome assembly GCA_020466265.1 of Siphamia tubifer. Classification (NCBI taxonomy): domain Eukaryota; kingdom Metazoa; phylum Chordata; class Actinopteri; order Kurtiformes; family Apogonidae; genus Siphamia; species Siphamia tubifer. The sequence goes on from CM035797.1 coordinate 41,267,502, forward strand.
GCTGTACATATTTGTTCCGCATTAGTGGTCTTATTTTTTATACTCAAAGGTCTTACAATGGTCTTAAAAACCATTATATTTGCTGTAGACCCAACAGAGACCCAAGATTAACAAGTTGCCTAGCACAACAAACCCCGCCCCCTTATCTCTTATTATTGTGAAAACACATTTTTGGTGACTGTGACCTTGACCTTTGACCTACATTCCCCAACATTTACTGGCATCTATTCTGGACCACCTCGCACCTTTTTTGAACATTTCGTGGAAATTGATCGAGTAGATTTTGTGTAAAACTGCTAACAAACAAACAGACTCAAAAACAATACCCCTCTCCCCTCATATGTTGTTTACCTTCATCTCCATGTTTATAGAATGACTTCTCATGTCGTTTTGCAATTATAAATAAAGAAACATTTGGGATTTAATACAAACACCCACATTATGTACATGCGTTTTCTACATTTCGTAAATATGGGTAAAGTTTTGCGCATATGTCCAATGGAAAAGCGACATCTGTAACACATAGAGCAGTTTGTTCTAAGCTGAATTACTGTGTGGTTTGTTTCTTTTCAGCTCTTACACACACACACATCACTATTAAACAATAGAAAATCAGCTTCTGGGTTCTTGTAAAATCAAACACTGTGCATCAATTAAATGTGGGACAACATGTGTATGTAACTATGGAAGAAAGCAGCTTCAAAAACCTGTGACCAATAAAACGTGTTCGCTAACCTCACTTCCTGTCAGATAAAGAATCAGTGTATCTTTTGGTATTTACATTTTCCCTTAAGGAAAAAAGGAAAATCTAGTGGTTAATTGATTTTCATTTTAATACACCAGAATTAAAACAGAATTTCAATGTATTTTTTCTTTTTCAGTATCATACAGGTAGAACTCATTGTCATACAAGGCAGTCAGAGATGGCAGACCTCTGCTAAGGCTTGATTTTTCAGTAATTTTTGATTAAACAGGACATTCTACGATGCTTGTTTGCTGAGAAAAGTGATAACACATTATTCAAATGGAATTTTCAATGTTAAATCCAAAACAGGATGATATTTTTCGTGACGTCATTTCCATGTTCGCTCGAGATTTTATTATATGGATCAATAGGAGTCCCTTAGAGGGTGTCAAAATTGGGTTTTTTTTGTAAAAACATCCTCGGTTCAGTTTATGTGATATGGCCATTTCAATATTCGATTACTTATGACATCACTGTGATGTCATGCTATGTTGCGTAGTAACCATATGGCATATTTTTGATCTGATATCTAATATGAAGCACAGTCAGATTTGATAAAATGTGTCAATAACCCTGATTTAAGGTCAAGGTCACAAAGTTTACAAATACATCATTGATTTGATGTCAAAACATGACATGATGGAGCCATATGTGTTGACCCATCTGATGTCTGAAGGTCAGACCATGGGAAAAAACACCAGATTCTATCTGAGATATTACCACTGATCTGTTTTAGCTGTTGACCTTTATTGTGACCTTGACCTTTGACCTTCATTGGTCAAAATTGATTGGATTCTTCCTTGACCCATTATCTATCATTCCTGAAAATTTCATCAAAATCTGTTTAGAACATTTTGTGTAATCTTACAGACAAACAAACAAACCTAAATTAAATACCTTCTAATTATGAAAAGAAGATTGGTATGAAGTTAACATTTGTAAGGATCTTTATGACCAAAGTGTCAGCTCAATTATGTAAAAATGACAGAAGTCTCAGAAAATAAAATGTCATTTTTGGTCAATTTTTCTGTTTCTGTGAAGAAGTAAGGATTTTTTGGTTATTAGAAAGAGACAATGAGAAGCCATCTTTATTTTACTTTTTAATTTTGTTTATCTGTTTTGACATGAAAAAGTTTGATTTTAATCATTCTATTTTAAAACAAAAATCAATTATCCACTGATTTTTATTTTTGTCTCTAAAAAGAAAATGTAACTTAAATTCTTCCATTTTAAAACAACAATCACTTAATCACTAGTTTGTCTTTTCTCTCTGAAATTAATATTAAATTGGAATTCTATTTTAAAACAAAAAATAAATGAACCACTAGTTATTTGTTTTTTATCTGTAAAAATAAAATTCAATTTTCATTCTATTTTACAACCAAAATCAACCACTGTTTTTTCTCTTTTGTCGCTGAAAATAAAATAAAATTACCAACAGATACACTGACCCTAAAGCCTCTGAAAACACAGCACAAATCCATCCAATCCTTGAAAAGATTTTATTTGTACTTTTATTATTTTTTTGTGGACGCAGCATGCAATGTCCTGCTGTTAGTGTTTGTTTGAACACTGTAAATGACTGGTTTTGGCCTTGACCCTGTCAGGCTGCTGCCGCCGCTGCAGATTTCCCTTTCGTAAACGGTCGTTGTCATTCAACGACACCCCTGACGTCATGACGTACGTTACGTCCCATTACTGTTACGGATACAAACGAATGTGCTGTGCTGGCATCGGTAGTAATTTTGCTAAACATACCCGCTTGTTGGCCTCTTCTTTGTTTTTATTTTAATAGTTACGTTATTTATCTGCTCGCAGCTCGATATCCAGTCATCCAGGTTTGCTTTTGTTATGTCCTCAGACAACTTTCTCTTTCCATTTCTGTGCTGTACCGCTTACTGATATGACCCGATAAAAAAAATCTTCAGGTAAGAAAGAAATGATAACCTTCTCATCGATACTCGACTTATATGCACTCTCGTTAGCAGCAACATCTTTAATAGCAGACTCTATACGTCTTTTTATGTCTTTATCGGCCATTGTGTGCTCTGTATAGTCTGTGTATCATTGGTAACCATGGTTACCCCGCGCTATGGTTTATGGTCTGGGGGACGTAACGTACGTCATGACGTCAGGGGTGTCGTTGAATGGCATCGACCCTTTCAGATGGCAACGACCGTTTACGAAAGGGAAATCTGCTGCCGCCGCTGCTGCTGCCGCTGTTGCCCTGGAGGTTTTCTATTACAGCCTAGGACAAAACCAGGCTTCACTCAAACTTCTTAAATCCCAGGACTTACCTTCAAATCCACCAGAAAATCACAACCTTCTCCGTTCAGTTTAAAGTTGAAACACGTGTCGCTTTTTGCTCCCGTGAAGGTCACACTGTTAAAAATATATAAATCTGACCAAGTGTATTTGTCTCATTTCTAGTCCAAAAGTATCTCATCACACTTAAAATCAGACAGAAAGAGGAACTTTTCAGTCAGATATAAGAACTGATTTATAGACAATAGATCTGGAACATCTCATTTAAAGAAAGCTTACCAAGAATATTTTCACTGTTCCAGTAGCAGATTATTTTGTTAAATTACAAAAAAAAAATCTTGAATTAAGCAAAAAAAATGGATTGAATTAAAAAAAATCAAAAAAAAGGGTTTAATTAACCCAAATAATTTTGGAAAAAAAGTTGAATCAAGTAAAAAAGCTTGAATAAAGAAAAAAAATAATTTTGAATTAAGCACAAAATGTTTGAATTAAGCAAAAAAAAAAAAAATCATATTGAGTTAGGCAAAAACAAAATCTTGAATTAAACCAAAACATTTTTAATGAAAAAATACATTGAATTGATAATAATAATAAAAAAGACAGAGTTATGTTTGGACTAAAAATCCTCTTGGTCAGATCTACATTTATTTTATTTTATTAGGTCTTTGCTGTGGACTATGTCTGGCGTAAGGCTGCTGTTATCGCAAGGGATGCATCCCTTTGAGCTCTAATTTGACCCCCTGAAGATGCACCAAAACTCATCAAATTTTGCACACCCTTCAGAAGTGTGAAAAATTGTGAGTAGACTATATATAGTTTCGTAAAAGTCTGTAAATAAATGTCTACAGCTCCCCCTTGAAAGGTCAAATATATTGTATTAGGCCCTAGTGAAGTTAGAGCTATGAATATCAGTACACATGTTCAACATAAGATGACAAACAAAAAACCTAATGATGGCCACGCCAATAAACCAACAGGAAGTCCGCCATCTTGGATTGAAATTTTAAAAATTCTTAGTCATGGTTTTCACTTTCTTCGTAATTTAACAAACTCCTCCTTGGCCGTTGGGCCCAATGTGAACACGATCTAGACAATTGGGACATCAAAAGTTATTTAAACTTTTTGGAAAAGTTGCATCGTTTTTGTGCTACAATGTCGCAAAATTAGCGAAGTTTGTGGGAAAAATTACCACTACATAAATTGCTTCAGCTCAGACATACGAACACCGATTTGGCTGAAATTTGACTCAGACGTTTATCCCCTGGGTCTTCACCAGTTTATCAATAGAAATTATATTTTTGCTCTGTACCGCCCCCTATAAATTCGCTATTACTAAAATGGTTGTAGTTTGGACATACAAACATTGATTTGGCTGAAATTTGTCTTAGTTGTCAGTCTCACAGTTCTACACCCATTCAACCCACAACATTTCAAATAAGTCGCTCAACAGCGCCCCCTATATATTTATACAAAACTAGGCATTTCTGGCTGCATATCATATCCTGCCCACGCTAAGCTGTCTGTTGTTGTCGGCAGTTGTGAGGGATGGCCAAGGCCTTTGAGACTGCTTGTAGTTTTTATTTAATTTTATTTTTACCGGTGCACAGTCTTTGAAGGGTCTTCATTCCAAAACAGAAGCAATAGTTTGTTTTGTGAAAGACGGTATTGAGTTTAATGCAGCCGCACATTTGGTCAGAGTTGGAAGAAAAAAAAAAGCCTCAATTAACTGATAAAACATGAGCTCCAGTGAATCCACCTGAGCAGAAACACCTTCTCTTTATCCATATTCTGCTCTCTCTCACTCTCTCTCTCTCTCTCTCTCTTTTTTCTCTCGTCCGTGTAAATAGAACTGGTTTACGATTAATTATTTTATATGAGATTTAAGATATTTAAGAATAAAAATGACTCTATGTAAAGAAAGTTGTATGGGGAAAAAAACTGACCTCTTAATACTTGTTAATACTCAGTATCTGAGTTTATAGAAATGTCCTTTTGTTTTCATTTGCCTTTTTCTGTTGCAGTTTTATTTGACTCACTGGGGAAAAAAATTATATATATATATATATATATATATATATATATATATATATATATATATATATATATATATATATATATACATCTGAGCATGAGTATTTGTCTCATTTCTATTTAAAATATCTCATCACACTTCGAATCAGACAGAATCCCATACAGATGAAGTTTTCACTCAGATAAGAAGTGATTAATAGAGTTTTTTGTTTTGTTTTGGTTGAATTAAGCAAAAGATAATCTTGAATTTAACAAGAATAACCTAAAATTAAGCAAAATAAAAATATTGAATTGAGAAAAAATAAATCTTGACTAAAGCAAAAAATAAATAAATTAAGCAAAAAAAAAAAAAATCTGGAACCAGTGAAAGTGATCATTGGTCAGATTTCTTCAATCATATTTTCCAGATCTATTGTCTATAAATCAGTTCTTCTATCTGACTGAAATGTTCCTCTTTAGGTGATTCTGTCTGATTTTAATGTGATGAGATATTTGGACTAGAAATGAGACAAATTCACTTGGTCAGATTTAGATTTTTTACAGTGTTTCATAAAGTATGCAGACTCTCCATGTGTTGTGAGATTTATCCTGTCATATCAGAAATAGAAATGCACTACCCATCCCATAATAATGTTTGGCTGCCACAATACAACTTGTCACTGAAAGTGTGTTTAACATAAACATGTGAGTTTTGACTGAAAAAGCAGAAGCTGTTCCCTTTATATGTGGATCTGAGGCTAGAAACTGTGGAAGGCCGGAGGCGCTATTCCTATTCCTGTCCCTGTCCCTGTCCCTGTCCCTGTCCCTGTCCCTGTCCCTGTCCCTGTCCCTGTCCCTGTTCCTCTTCCTATTCCTATTCCTGTTCCTGTCCCTGTCCCTGTTCCTATTCCTATTCCTGCTCCTGTTCCTATTCCAATTTCATTTCCTGCTACCGTATCTATTCCCTTTGCTGTTCCTGTTTCTGTTCCTGTACCTATTCCTGTTTAGCCTAGCCATGCTAAACTCCTAGCAACAGTACATGTAATGGGCTACAGTAGTAGTCTAATTACGCTCGATTCAACTTTTGGCTAGATCTCCCTGAAACTGGCCGACGAATCACAGTGAAGTATAGAGTCAGAGGGCGGGCGTAACAAAGTGTACGCTACAACGATTCACACTCAGAGCCAAACAACCGGATGTAACCATAGAAAAAGAACAACAACGGGTGGTGATTTCCTTTTATCAAAGATGAGTGAAAAATGTGAGAAAGTTTGTTAACAATCTTTAAATTGTTTTTACAAAACCGACAACAGTGGTTAAACTCTATAATCCAACATTTTGTTTAGTCATTCCTAACTTTCTCCGGACTCCTCCGTAAACGTTCTGGTGTCTAACTACGTCATCCTAAAGATTGAGCTGATTGGTTGTAGTATCGTCCTATTGCATACAGAGGATTTGAAAGACAACCTTTTAGCACGGCTAGGCTAATTTGTTCCTATTCCTGTTCCTATTCTTGTTCCTGTTCCCATTCCTATTCCTATTCCTATTCCTATTCCTGTTCCCATTCCCGTTCCTGTTCCTGTTCCTGTTCCTGTTCCTGTTTCTGTTTCTGTTCCTATTCTTGTTCCTGTTCCTATTCCTATTCTTATTCCTATTCCTATTCTTATTCCTGTTCCCATTCCTGTTCCTGTTTCTGTTCCTATTCTTGTTCCTGTTCCCATTCCTGTTCCTGTTCCTGTTCCTATTCTTGTTCCTATTCCTTTTCCTATTCCTGTTCCCATTCCCGTTCCTGTTCCTGTTTCTGTTTCTGTTTCTGTTCCTATTCCTATTCCTGTTCCTGTTCCCATTCCCGTTCCTATCCCACGTCATAAATGATGCATGAATCTGAATGAAAGCTTTGAACTGGAGCCGATGGAGTTAATATGTCCCTGTCTCTGGGACTAAAGGGGACATTATAGACTTAAGTTACACTGTAAAAAATCTAAATCTGTCCAAGTGTATTTGTCTCATTTCTAGTCCAAACATCTCCTCACACTTACCCTCCTCACCTAAAGAGGAACAATTTTAACAATTTTCTTTTTTGCATAATTAAATGTATTTTTTTTTCCTTGATTCAAGATTATTTTGGTGTAATTCATCCCAAAAAAAATCTGCCAATGAAACCAGTGAAATTGTCTATAAACCACTTCTTATATCTGACTGAAAACGTCCTCTTTAGGTGATTCTGTCTGATTTTAAGTGTGATGAGATATTTGGACTAGAAATGAGACAAACACAGTCGTTCAGACATAGTTTATTTTTTACAGTGTACTGTTCTAAAGGTCATAGTTCATACCACAGTGGCTCCTTTGTTTCCTCAGACGCTGTCAGTCAGTGGTTGTGGCTTTATTGTTATTGGAAGGGGATTTGTAACAGTATCACACGTTACAACAGAATCAGCCTCTGTCCATCTGACCCCCCCCCCCCCAAATTAAACTTAGAGCTCAGTGGTCTGGGTTAATTGCTGCTGTGGAACCTGTGTATTTGCTGGCGGTGCGTTCAGGGAGCGGCCGGAGCTGTTGGGTGTGTTGTGTTCAGTAGCAGACGTACTGCCCACATGAGTTGCTGACCTGGTTTTGGCTTCTGGAACATTCACCTGTGGTACTGTGACAAAACCTTAAGCCACTTTTCACTTTTTTCTACATTGACACAGATTCCAATAAATGTATTTTTTCACCATGCAACGGATGAGAGCGTCTTTGGCTTTGTGTGTGTGTTTGTATTCCTATCTTCATGGGGACATTGATATGTTTACACAGTCACACTATGGGGATCAAAATGTAGGTCCCCACAAGGGTTACATATGAATAAAGGTCCCCACTAGTAAAATAGAAATGATGTGGCACTATAAATACATTAATTTGTTGTTGTTGTTGTTGTTTTTTTAGAGTTCCCCGTAAAGCATGAGGGACACAGGTGTAAAGGCAAAAGTAATTTTTCTAAATTTGTAGATGTGCTTACTTTTTTTTATGTATTTAGGGTTTTTTATTTTTTAATTTATTTATTATTTTTTAATATTATTTATTTATTTTATTGTTTAAATTATTACATTCATTTTTAATTATTTTTAAATATTTTATTTATTTTATTTTATTTAGGCCTATTTATACTTTTTAAAAATATGATTATTTTATTTTTCAATAAAAATAAGTGTGATGAGACATTTGGACTAGAAATGAAACAAATATATGTGGTATGAGTCAGATTTTTTGCAGACTGCAATGTGACTCCTGCAGATGAACATGAATGAACAGATAAAAAAACAAAAGCCCGTCTTTACCCGTCAGTTCTCACTGTTCTGTGTTTATTTCTTTTGACAGAATGATGAGGATTGAGACGTTTTGACAGAGACACTGCAGGGAAGAAATTCAAATGATAGCAGGCATGACTGCCAGTGTGTGTGTGTGCTTGTGCTTGTATTCCTATCTTTATGGGGACATTGCTATATTTACACAGTCACACCATGGGGACCAAAATTCAGGTCCCCACAAGGGTTAAATATAAATATAGATCCCCACTAGTAAAATAGAAATGATGTGGCCCTATAAATACAATAATTAGTTTTTTTAGGAAGTCCCCATAAAGCATGAGGGGAAACGGTTGCAAAGTGAAACATGTATTTTTCAAAGGTTTTAAGATGCTTCTTTTTTAAATACATTTTTCTGTATTTTTAAAAAATTATTCATTTAAATTTTTTTATTTACTTATATATTTTTTAAATTTATTATTATTATTATTATTATTATTATTATTATTATTATTATTATTATTATTATTATTATTATTATTATTATTATTATTATATTAAAAAAGGGAAAAAGATGTGTTTACACTCACTATGGCAACTTGACAAACTTGGTCCTCGTGACGCATATAAATGAGTGTGTGTGTGTGTGTGTGTGTTTAACCCGTACATGCCTTTATTCGTGCGCATGAGACGAGAACATCTTCAGTGTTTCACACAAATCACAGCAGGGTTTGACAGCCCATGAAACGCCTCAGTACATTCAATATGCAGCTGTTTTTTTTTTTTCTGCTTGCACGACCCCCCCCCCCCTCATCTCCCCACCCCCCAGATTATACGTCTGACTGAAATCCATGGTAAATGTCAGAGTCCGTGTGTGCGTCTCCCAACAGTCCCAGTGACCACAGGCCCAGCACCCAAAGGTGAGTCACCTCTAACAGAACCCACCCATGCTTGTGTTCTGCTGCGGCGCCAAACGAGCTGCGCAGGTGATTATATCCATAATGAGTCTAAGGCTGTGATGACTTTAATTACTTTGGGTGCTTTTAAGCCTTTCACTGTGCCGCTTTTAGTTTAAGCACAGTCGGCACACTGGAAAAAAAAACTGGAAAAACAAGAGACAAAAAATTAATTCAATATATATATATATATATATATATATATATATTTTTTTTTTTTTTTTTTTTTTTTTTTTTTTACTTAATTCAAGATAATTTTGTTTAATTCAAGAAAAAAAAACATTTGGTGTTAATTTTTGTTTTTCCAATGACTCTTTGCTTAAACTGAAGCACTACTTTCACTTTGACCAAAACCGGATCAGAACTTGACTCACAGGACACTGTCAGGGGTAAGTCACCAGAGTAAAGATACTGATTCTATACATGTGAAAAATAGTGAACTATCTCTTTAAGCAAAAAATTATCTTGAATTAAGATAAAATCTCTAATTAACTGCAAAAATCTTGAATTAGCAAAAACAATCTTCAATTAAGCAAAAAAAAAAATCTTGAATTAAGCCAAAAAATATGATGAGTCAAGAAAATAAATCTTCTGTTCAGCAAAAGAATCTTAAATTAAGTAAAAACAAAAAAACAAAAAACATTGAATTAAGTTAAAAAAAAATGTTTTTGGTAATGGAACCAGTGAAAATGATTTTCTTCAATCATATTTTGCAGATCTATTGTCTATAAATCAGTTCTTATATCTGACTGAAATGTTCCTCTTTAGGTGATTCTGTCTGATTTAAAGTGTGAGGAGACATTTGGACCAGAAATGAGACAAATACACTTGGTAATTTTTTTTTACAGTGTATAGAAGAGAACATTAGCAGAGCATTTGTAAAAGTGCAGGCGTCGTAGCTTGAACCCGTGGTTGGCGGAGGAACAAATCGGCCCAGGACGGCATCTGTTTCATTAAAAATTAATCTAGTGTTAGTAACACAGATGTGTGTTTGTGATACAATTAACTGTGTTTTAATTTCCTGCTGTAATAAAAAGGTTTGATAAACAGCAGCAGAGAGTTGGGAGTCGAATGTGGGCCTTTTCGAGCGCCCACATGTTCCCCTTTCACCAAATGTGCGGCGTGTAGTAGGAAGGCAGCACATTAGCAAAACTAGCCATGTGCTACGCTAGTGACGTAACTCAAAAAAGCTTTGTAGAAATGACAATACGACAATTTTTGTTAGTTTAGTTTAGTCACTTTATTTCAAATATGTCAAGCATAAAAACATTTGATCTTTCAAAAGCCAATAATTGAAAAAAATAACAAGACAAAGACAATATAGAATGAATAAAAAATAAGAAAGCAAGTAATATATTCAAAAGGGAGTGGGAGGAGTCAAATTAAAACTGCAAGCCGTCTAAAACCTCCCCACGCAACGTCAGAGTAAAATTTGAGCCATATTGGTGTTCCTTTTTAGTGAAGGCACATTTGTAGGGGGCGCTATAGAGCAAAATCCCAATTTATATTAATAATCTGGTGTAGGACTGAGAAATAAACATCTGAGTCAAATTTTAGCCATATGTCATATGTTCGATCCACTGCCATTTTACTAACAGTGTATTTGGCGAATCTGTAGGGGGCGCTATAGTGTGAAATAACAATTTCATATGACGAGACCCAGGAGATACACATAAAAATAAAAAAACTATTTTAGTCGACTAAAATGCATAACAAAATTTTATGAATTTTGGTAAACTGAAACTAGACTAACACTAAAATTATATAGATGACTAAATTGTGACTAAAACTAAACTTACATTTTCATCATGAGACTAAAACTAAATAAAAAAAACTTCTGATTATTTAACACTGGACGATTTTTTATGGACAGAATCCTGAGGCAGTTTAGCTTCACTTCATTCTGAGTATTTTTACATGTACGTTCATTCAATCAGTGGTCTTCAGCCCTTGTCCTTAGGGTCCACTGTCCTGCTCTCGTGCCTCACAGCAAGAAGGACATTGGTTCAAATCCCACACCAGACCTTTCTGTGTGGAGTTTGCATGTTCTTGTGTCTGTCTGGGTTTTCTCCAGGTACTCTGGCTCCTCCCACCATCCAAACACATACACTGATAGGTTAACTGGTTAATCTAAATTGTCCATAGGTGTGAATGTGACAGTGATTGTTTGTCTATATATGTACACATACACTCATATACACCTGTGCACACATACTATTATTTGGTAAATTATACGCTCTATATCTTTACATCTGCCAATACTTTCATATACATATGTACATATGTACACACATATCCGCATACATACACAACAAAAATAAATACATACCCCTGTATGTATTTATTCACATAAAGAAATGACGATTTCATCCACTAAGAAAAATATTCCTTAACAATGTTAAAATCATCCAGTTGTTTGTTTGTATGTGACGCAATTATTCCTAATTTCAGACCAAATACTGTACAAGTACAATCAATGAACCTGCAAATGCTACTTATTCCTTCCTCCACTGTAAAAAAAAGTCGGTTGTTTTGACATGAAACATTTTTGACATGAAAAATCTGGCAGCTATAGTTACCAGAATAATTCTGTAAAAAACATGTGAAACTAATCAGATTTACAGAGGGACATAGAGATTTAACATTTTAAACATAGAGATTTAACATTTTAAACATGTAGATTTAACATTTTAAACATGTAGATTTAATGTTTTAAACATGTAGATTTAATGTTTTAAACGCATAGATTTACCATTTTAAACATGTAGATTTAACATTTTAAACATGTAGATTTACCATTTTAAACATGTAGATTTAACATTTTAAACATGTAGATTTAACATTTTAAACATGTAGATTTAACATTTTAAACATGTAGATTTAACATTTTAAACATGTAGATTTACCATTTTAAACATGTAGATTTACCATTTTAAACATGTAGATTTAACATTTTAAACATGTAGATTTAACATTTTAAACATGTAGATTTAACATTTTAAACATGTAGATTGATGTAGATTATAATTGACCATTGCTGTTCCTAACAGTTGAACATAACAGGAGGGTAAATTAAAAAATCTGCCAATGGAACAGATGAAAATCATCTTTTTAAGATCTATTGTGTAGAAACATAAACCAGTTCTTATATCTCACAAGTTCCTCTTGAGGTGATTCTGTCCTAATTTCCATGCGATGAGATATTTGGACTAAAAATGACACTTGGTCACATTCAGATTTCTGCTGCGTATATTTGATTTAATTGTAAATACAAAAATCATGTCCAAATAAACAACTGTATATTGTATTTTCACTTACAGTTTTTTTTCTGTTGCAGTTTTCCAACTTTTTGCAGTTAACTCTACAGTCACTTTTTACAGTGTACAGACCGTATGGCGTGGCTGTGATTTTGGAGTCTCTTTGTTGGCTCGTCTCCTGACACTTGTGGAAAGTGCTTTTGTCTTTCATTGACAGAACATATGAGGCTCCTTCATGTGATCTGACAACATGTGTCATGTACGTTTATTATGTGTTTCTTTAATGTAAGCTCAGTCTTATGCAATAACAAATTATCTTTGATTCCTTCTAAACCCTGCGATGGTGCCTCCGTACCTTTTGGTGCTTTGGTGCATGTTTACTAGTTGTGTGTCTTCTTACTAACAATGGATAGTTTTCCAGCCTGGGTAGACTGGAGCTGGGATAGAAGGCTGTGGTCGTCATGGTAATGCATGGGAGTAATCATGATGTTAACACTGGTGGGGACATAATTTGACGACTTCCTCGTGAGAGACAGCAACAATAAGTAAATAAATAAATATATAAATAAATAAATATAAATAAATAAATGAGAACATGACTAAAATAATTTAAATAATGGATGGTTTTTTTGTTTTTTTTTCTAAATCTTTATTGTTTTTCAAATTTTGAACACAGACATAACAGTGGGACACACCTATTATCACATACTTAAACAGTTAAAATCTTATTTCTTGCATCATCTAGATTAACAATACAAAATCCATACAGAATATACAATACAGAAGTAAAGATGTTGTAAATATATATACACTGACACTGGTGGGGACATAATTTGATGACTTCTTTGCGAGAGACAGCAACAATAAATAAATAAATAAATAATAACATGGCTAAAAGAATTAAAATAATGGATGTTTTTTTAAATTTCCTAATCCACGTTTTGTCTGGTTTTTATGGGTCATCTATAACTGCATTATATATTTAATTATAGTTATCGTCACAAGACCCACTTTTACGTCTAGTTTGGTCTCGTTTATGTCACATGATAAAGGTTCGTTGATGACAATATTTAGTCACTATAAAGTGCGCTGTCAATGAATGGTTTATTTTTTTAGGTTCTTCATATATAAACCGCACTGGATTATAAAGAGCATTAAGTCCAAAGTCATTAGATAAAAAGTGAAAATTATTAGATTAAAAAGTGAAAATTATTAGATAAAAAGTGAAAATTTTGAGATAAAAAGTCAAAATTATCAGAGAAAAAAAGTCCAAATCAAGACAAAAAAATTCCCAGTCACTAAGCACAACTAGAATGAATCCATATATAAGGTGCACTGTGGTTTGTGAAGTCCTTATAGTCCAGAAACTACAGTAACCTTTTGTTTCCCAAATGTCATGTCATTTCCTATTCAAAAATTGGCATGGACATTTTATAAACATCCAAATGTTGTTATGGAAATATCGTCAATACACAATTTTATGCCTATGTAGTAATGACGTCTTTGACTCCAGCCTGAAGGAGTGGAAGAGTCAGGCTGAAGTGAACGGACCAGTTGAAAGGAGGGTTAGGGTCACTGAACAAAATCTAAGGGTCCATTTACATAAGGACGATTGCAGCTAAATACAACAGTATATTTTAGTGCCTTTTCATTTACACGAAGCTGACGCACATGTTCACGTTATGGCCGTCTTTACTGTACGTTGCATATGTTCAGGTCACATACACTTTCATGTTACATTCATACACTGAGTGGGTAAAGCAACAAACATGTCAGATGACCTGGATCCCACAGATCTTCCAGCTGCACTAGCATTAGCATTAGCATTAGCTAAAGTGTACACGAGTCATTTCAGCTATTGTACAGATATTACATGCTCACCATAGGTGGACAATTACATATATCTCATCACTCCTTTTTCCTCACTGGGGGCCTAATTTAGATTAACCAATTAACCAATCAGTGCATGTGTTTAGATGGTGGGAGGAAACTGGAGTAACCTGGCTCAAGTACTGTGCCACTCCCGGACAGGAATTTAATTTTCAAACTAAAAGTCTGCTATGTCCAAACTGGAAGTCACTCTTTACTCAAAATAACAAATATACAAATTACAGAAGTGAATTTAGTAATTGTATTCAGGGTTATTTACAATTTATGAAGCATGTTGCTTTGTAATCTTATATAATTCCCAATGAATGAAAAGTGTGTTGATCCCCACATACACAGACTTGTACTGTATATATTTGCCTGGCAGGCAAAGACAGGGATATATGCAAATGTCAGACCCAGGGGTTTGAGACCTGGGGAAAAGAAAAGCAGATTCCACTGGTTTATGTGGTTGTCAGAGCTGTGTTTGCCTGCGTATATGGTTCCCACTGCAGAGGTTTACCTTCCAGCAAATCACAATCTCCCCGTTTCCCAGAGAAAACCTATGAAGATTTACATCCTGTCTGTAAGCGCATGAAAGTAATGAACAAAAACCCTATTCACCAAACTCAGCCCCGTTGGCTGGTTTATACTGTCAACACCCGAGTTTACTTCTGTGATGTGACAATCCGACAGAGCTTCTCACCCGCCCCCCCCCAAAAAAGAAAGACCTGACGTCTGGGTGAGTGACACACCTGAATATTCCCTTTATCTTGTTTTGTCATCACATCCATTGGCCCCCGCCGTGCTACTGACTTCCTTTATACCTCAAATCTTTTGTGAGGATTGTGACACATACTAAGGACGAAGTCAGGTAAGTATGAATATGAAATATTACTGCTGGGGACAACTGTTCGGAGGGAGACAATAGCTGCTAATTCACGTTGTTCTGTGTATTTGATAATGCCCCCCATCCCATCACATATCTCCCCCTCCCTCTCTTGCAGACCTTCTTTGTTATTTATAGCTTCCTCCAATGATGACGCAACAGTACAACTGGAAGTGAGCAAAGAATCATGTGATGGTTTTAATGCAACAATCCAGTGGATTATGAAGGCCTAAGAGGCTGTTCTGCAGTCTGTAACATCAAGGCTCCAACACAACAGCAGCCAGGCAGGACCCACGACGGACAGCCCCCCCCCCCCCCCCCCCACACACACACACACACCCTCCCTTCCTCCTTCAGTGGAGAGAGAACAGTACAGCTGGGGACAGCATGATGGGCAAACAACCAGGGGGGGGTGCAGAGAGGATGGTGGGGGACGGGGGGTGGGGCATGGAGAGATTACGCTACAGTAGCTGTTTGTTACGGTTGTGATAAGTCCAACCCAGCTGCCACAAACTGGTATCTACCTTTTCTTTATCAAGAAGAAAAGGTAGGTCCAGCCTCTAATGGGAATATTCTGACAAAGCTGCTCCATGATTTAAATCAGGGGTGTCAAACATGCGGCATGTGGCCCCACGCCCCCACAATGTTTCCCATCCGGCCCTGGAATGAATTTACAAAGTGTAAAAATTCCACAGTCAAGGCTATGGAACTGAAAAAAAAATATCATATTTAATCATGATTAATCAAAAGTAAAGGTCAGGTAGGAGATGTTGGAAGTTCCTGCAGCTATATTTTGAAAGTATACACACCTATGCCTCTTCATAAGCCCACCCTTTGAAACCGTGCCTTAAAAAATACATGAACACGCATGATGTCTGGAGTGACCACAGAGGTTCAACTCAACGTTAAATATTCCTAAATAACAAAACAACACAGTGTTGGTAACTTTCTGTTTGGTTAATATCTGACATTTTCTCACTGACGAGGTGAATACGATACCTATAATCGATTATTATGTCAAAATATTATATAATCATAATGGTGTCATCTTACCTTAGCATCGGTTTTAAACCTCTTTTCCTTCTTCAGTTGACGTCAGCACTCTAAAGCCGTAGTAATTCCCTTTCTTGCTGATAAGACGGGTCTAAGGACAGGGGGAGGGTCTAAGGACAGGGGGAGGGTCTAAGGACAGGGGGAGGGTCTAAGGACAGGGGGAGGGCCTAAGGACAGGGGGAGGGTCTAAGGACAGGGGCAGGGTCTAAGGATAGGGGGAGGGTCTAAGAACAGGGGGAGGGTCTAAGGACAGGGGGAAGGTCTAAGGACAGGGGCAGGGTCTAAGGACAGGGGGAGGGTCTAAGGACAGGGGCAGGGTCTAAGGACAGGGGGAAGGTCTAAGGACAGGGGCAGGGTCTAAGGACAGGGGGAGGGTCTATGGACAGGGGGAAGGTCTAAGGACAGGGGCAGGGTCTAAGGACAGGGGCAGGGTCTAAGGACAGGGGGAGGGTCTAAGGACAGGGGCGGGGTCTAAGGACTGGGTCTCAGGACAGGGGCAGGGTCTAAGGACAGGGGGAGGGTCTAAGGACAGGGGCAGGGTCTAAGGACAGGGGGAGGGTCTAAGGACAGGGGATGCTTGGGTCTTTTATCTGTTTCTATAAGATGACATTGTTGTAATTTTATAAATAAAATTGGAAATTTAAATTGAACTCTACGCTTCAGACACTCATGAAATGTTTGAAAATCTAATATTTAAAATATCCATGTGTGTTCTAATGCAAACACACATATGGATATTTTCATTTTGTGTTTCTGGGTGTATTTTGTGGTTTACTTTATATGAAAACCTGTGGGACACCAAAGTCAGAAAATCACCTTTTTGGGGAAGAGGTTTGTTTTCCTGTCGTGTCTGCATCTTGTCTGACTTGTCTGTGTCGTCCTTGACTCCTTCATTGTCTTCAACTGGTGTCGTCCTGTTGTCTCCTCACACCTGAAGGTAATCCCCCCTCACCTTATATACTCTCTTCTTCCCCTGTGTGTTGTCGTACCTGTTAGGTCTTATCATCCTGAAAGTGTTAGTAATGGAATAGTCATAGTCACGGGCATCGCACCCATGGGGGATGGGGGAGTTTGCGACACCTCCACTTCTACAACCAGATGATTTCATACCCTCCACTTTTTCCTCAAGTTATATATTGTATCGTTCCACTGGATCCAGGAAACAGATGGAGAGTTGGTCTCACCTACTTTTTTAACAGTTACTGTCGGTCGCAGTCACTCCAAACAAACATCAACAAAATTGCGGGGTCATTACAATATCTATGGTTTAAACTGTTTACCTGCCCTTGCGATACACCAGCATAAGGAAATGAAGCGCACCTCAGTTCCTGGGACAAATATAAACAGCTTTTCTTTGCGGTGTTGGCAAACAGTCATCAACCAGTCAGTAATGAGTAATGTTACCATTGTTAAACTAAGTTAACTAAACTGTGTCTTGCTTTGTGACATATACACTAAGATAATTTGCTGACAGTAGGAGGAGCACTTTTGGATGTTTTCAGTCGGGGCAGGTTTTCCTTCTTATTGTATTTCTGTCAATAGTTTTGTTCTTCTTGGAATAAATGTTTAATTGAGGGAAAAACACATTTTTGTTATTATTTTTGGTCGTATATTACTTTTTTAATATAAAAAAATGAACCATTAATGGATAATTGTTGGTTGATTTTCTTGATGATAGATTCAGAAAATGTTGCTCATGTGCCACAACCTAGAACAACCCCACATTTATAAATGTCTGTGACGCCCCTGGTTATAGACTTTTGTTAGTTTTCTTATATTTTAGGGCAACTGAGCTCCTTTTTGGTTTTGTTCACTTGGTACATTTGGTATTTTTTTCTCTATCAAATGAAAACAAATGTTAGAAAATATCCATTAATTGTAATTTGAACTTATAGTGACAGTTAAACTAATAAATATTATTAAACTTCACCTTCTAATTTCCCTCAGGGTTTCTTCCCAAGGGATCAGTTAAGTTCTGTCTAATCTTTTTGTTTACCCTTCTGCCCCTTTTCTATATATATATATATATATATATATATATATATATATATATATATATATATATATATATATATATATATATATATATATATATATATATATATATATATAGTTTTTATTTATTTCAGTTTAGTTTTTTCAGCTGTAGTTTTGATCTTTTCATTAGTTTGCATGAACGGTAATAACCTTGTTTTACAGTTTTCAACAATGGAAAAAAACCTGGAACATTCAACCGTCTGTGATTCAGCCTGTTTTCTGCTTTTAATGCAGCACTGTCATCTAGTGGTGAGGAGAGGCTACTGTACATGAGTGTGGATTATTACTAACATCTGTGGTCACTCACATGCATCATCTGCAAGAGGGAGTTTGAACAGAGGTCAAAGGTCACCAGGCGAGTTAATGCATGAGCAGGGAGAAGATGTTCCAGCGCAGAGTCCATCTGACGGATAAACTCTGCAACTGACGACAAAAGGAAGAGATTATTCAAACAAATGACACAGGTCAAGCTCATTTTCCATATGTGCTGTTGTCCACCAGTAAACCTCCTTATGTTTCAGTGTGTATAAGGTATATATACTGGTGAGTATGGAGGCCCAACACTGCCATACTGAAAAAAATAAATATAGAAATTAGAGCTTTCAAACCACAAAATGTTTTAAGCAATTTAATTGCAGTGTTGCCTAGGATTAAGTTTATTTAATCATGATTACATATTCCTTTTTGATGTATATTATCTGTTTAATTTTTCAAGAGCAAATAGACTCAAGAAAGAAGTGAATATATCTGCACAAATTGGGTGATGCATTAGCCTAGAGCTAGCTGACACCCACACTAACCCATGCTTAACGTTAATATGGTATTTTAATCTGGAAATGCTTCAGTGAAAAGAAAACTGTCACTTTATGTCGATCGACTGTCCTGTCCTGGAGGGGGGGACTCAAATACAACCACAAATACACTAAGAAACATAAAAAAGAAAATCTGCATTAATGCATTTATTTTGAAAGAAACTATTTCCTAACTATTTATTTATTTGTAATTAATGCATGTGTCCTGTCCTTATTTATGTATGAAAGAACTGATTCATAGACAATAGGTGTGAAAATTGTGACTTCAGAAATCTGACCAAGATCATTTTCTCTGGCTCCACTAGCAATTTGTATTTTATTTAATTAAAAATTAATGATTCATCCATTTATTTATATTGCTTAGTTACCTCTGTCAAGGAGGTATTACATTTGGGCCTGTTTGTCTGTCTGTCTGTCTGTCAGCAGGACTACACAAACAGATTTTGATGAAACTTTAAGGGATGATAGATAATGGGTCAAGGAAAAACCCATTAGATTTCAAGCAATGAAGGTCAAAGGTCAAGGTCACACTAAAGGTCAACATCTAAAACACATCAGTGGTAATATCTCAGGATTCAGACAAGATAGAATCTGTTTTTGTTTTTTTCATTCACATGGTCTGACCTTCAGACATCACATGGGTCAACACCTGTGGCTCCATTACGTCATGTTTTGACGTCATATTAAGTCTTGGCGAAGGTCTGCTGTTTCTGACTGCCTAGTTCAATATTATTTTTAACATATTTAAAACAAATATAAAATCTGAGTTTGGTTTAAATTAAGAGAAAGTAGATGAAGTGAGTTGATAAATATTTGTCCTATTGTAACATATGGAGTCTTAGAAAAGTTATTTAACTGACTCTTATTTCACAGATTGTTCCAGTTCATTGTTTTGTCTGTGAGGTCTGATGAATATGCATTTATGCCTCTGACTTTTATGCCTGACTGCTTCTACAACAACAATCTGCACAAAGATGTATTTGTGTGCAACGACACACACACACACACACACACACACACACACACACACACACACACACACAGACACACACAGTCCTATTTCTCTTCATTTCTTTTATTGCTGTTCATTGTTAATGTGCTCATTAAGTTGTATTTCAACAGGATAGTTATAATTGTCATATTTTCATCTTAATGATGAAATTATTCTAATTTGAATTAGAATATAAAAGTCTAATAAACTTAAATATTCAAAAAGGATCAGTCAGAACACAGACGCTCATGATCATATGAAAGAACCAAAATGGAACAAAGTAAATATGAATATTTTAAAGTGGAATTAAACAATTAATATTAATTCAACATTTACTCTAGAGGACACATTTGTAAACACACTGATAGAACAGACCTCGTTCTTTCCAAACACATCTGAGCATGGGTGAGTGTTAGGGTTTGTTGACCCAAGAGGTCAGAGGTCAGTCAGTCAAGAAAAATGAAGAAAAATTGACTATAATGGAAAAACCAGTGTCAAAACATACTTTTTTTCAAATAAAACATAAATAAATAAGAAATAGACTTACTATTATTGACAGATAGGAAACCTGGCATGACCTTTAACCTTGAGTGACCTTGAAAGTGAAAAATCCAGGTCACTCAAACATTTGTGAGGGGTGGAGCTTGTCGTGCCTGGAACCACTTCTTTAAATAATATCTCAGAGGTTAAAGGATCATTTTCTTCATTCAGAGCATAAATTACCTGAATCTGTCGGTAGTTATCTGTTTTTCACATGTTTATTTCACACTTTTATTTTCAGATTTAGACTTCATCCACTCCAGGTAAAGTGGGTTATGTCTTTTTGTGTTTGTCCTTATTTTGTGTTCTAGGAAGGTTTTATTAACAGCCCTGCTGTGAAAATGAGGCCTGTCCTGAAGATACTGATGATGAATGTGTTTTAGGCTAAGTGATCAATCAGATCCTGTTAAAGCTTATGATTATGAAGAGAGAGAGAGAGAGGACCACAGTCTGAGCGGCACCGTCATATTTCACTGGGTAAGTGTCACTCATCCATCACAGTCATCAAGTGCACAACTCTATGTAAACATTAATTGCCTTTTCTGAACCACTTTAATAACAGGCCCAAGGCTACGAAGGAATGTAGGGGAGGAAAATCTAACAACTGCACTTCTGATTTACAGAGTGGACACTGAAACTAGAGCACAAACTGTGGAGTTTAACCCATGAACACCCACAACTGCTGCTATCCTCACATTTCCCATACACACACACATATATATATATATATATATATATATATATATATATATATATATATATATATATATATATATATATATATATATATATATATAAAAGTCAAAATCACATTACTGGCTCTAATTCTCAAACAGGTTGTCATAGAAACTTGAGATTGGCACAAAATAGGGGCGATATTAGGCATTCAACTGAATACTTGTTTTATATTATTATGGTCTGTATTTATAACCTGACTTATGTCATCGGGCTGCGTTACGCTACACTCACACAAACACTCTGAGTAGCATGTAAATCAAATCTACTTCAAAACAAAAGAGCCAATCAGTTTCGCAAGGTGGGACTACCTGGTGGTGTTGTGTTTGGTGTGATGTAAAACAGAAGTGACGGCAGTGTCGTCTTTTCAAATACACAACAACAGCAGCGTGTGTTAGGTATCCCAGGGTCCACATCGACTACCGCATGTTCATTCCTTAAAAGATGAACAGAGGACGACTTTGGACGTGTTTGTTAATGGAAATGATGTTTTCACTCTTCTTCTGACCGGGTTTGGCAAGAGTTTGATCTATCAGATGGTTCCACCGGTGGGTACAGAAATAGTACCAGTGCAGAAGCCCATGGTTATTGTGTTACCCCCATGGTTGTGTTGGTAGAGGACCAAGTCAAAGAGGCTGGTAAACTATGGCTGACAGTCATGGAACTGGGAGGAAGAAATGATAACCACATCAACAAGTGGTGTTCTGTAGCCCCGAATTATGGCTGAAGGATAAATGTAGAACCAATCTTTCCTACGACATTTAACAGAAGAACTTGGTGGACATCGTAATATATGAGGTTATAAAGAAACACGACAAATAAATGGTAAGTTTAAACCCCTTCTGTTGATGTGTATATACCTGATGAAAACTATTTTCACCGATTAAGGGGCTTGACTTTAATGTAAGTGGATGAAGCAGCAGCAGATTTTTCATCAAATCACAGGCAAGGATCTTAGATAAATTGTTTAAAAAAAGCAAAAATAAATAAAATATATATTAGCTTTTTTTAAACAAGCCTTGAATTAAACAAAAAAAAGCTTTTTTTAAATTGAACAAACATTTAATTAAGTAAAAACCAATCAACCAATCAATCAATCTTTAATTAAGTAAAAATCCAATGTAACCAGTGAAACTGATCTTGGTCAGATTTCTTCGATCATATTTGTCTAGATCTATTGTCTATAAATCAGTTCTTATATCTGACTGAAAAGTGCCTCTTTAGTTGATTCTGTCTGATTTTAAATGTGATTAAATATTTGGACTAGAAATGAGACAAATACACTTGGTCAGAGTTATATTTTTTACAGTGTACTGTGGTTTGGGACCTTCACTATGAATATTAAATGCTATTAAATGCAGTTTAATGTATGTTCCAACCTTCCCGCTGTTCATCTGAGCTGTGCTTCAGTGGACTCCTGCTGCACATCTCAGCATGTCAATGTATTTCTGCTGCTTTTCTCACTCATATTTTCTCTCAGGAGTTTCCCCGCTCAGACTTAACCCCAGCTACACTTTCTGGAAGCGTCAGCTCAAGGAACTTTTGACACTTTACTGGGTTTTTTTTTTTTTTTTTTTTTTTAGTTCTGGTGCACATCTGCCTGTCTTCTCTGGTCCCCCAGAGCTGAAAACTGTCCTCATGCTTGACCTTCCAGTGCAGTCATGTGACTCTACTGTCCACACAGCCTACACTGTAAAAAATACTAATCTGAACTAGTGTATTTGTCTCATTTTTCGTCAAAATATCTCATCACACTTAAAATCAGACAGAATCAACTAAAGAGGAACTTTTCAGTCACATGTAAGAACTGATTCATAGCCTTCTGAGACCCAGGAATGTATTATTGTTGCAAAGGACATTCTATTAAAAAAACATAAATATATTCAAAAATATATTGTTTTAAATGTATCTGAAGAAACTATTGCATTATTCACTTTCCATTCAAGGTAACTGTTAAATGTAAAAAACCTAAACTTTTCACTTTCCTGGATGAATCTGATTTTGGAAATCTGACCCTGGAGACCACATTGGACCTCAGAAGTGGACCTTACAGACCCTGGAGACCACATTGGACCTCAGAAGTGGACCTTACAGACCCTGGAGACCACATTGGACCTCAGAAGTGGACCTTACAGACCCTGGAGACCACATTGGACCTCAGAAGTGGACCTTACAGAACCTGGAGACCACATTGGACCTCAGAAGTGGACCTTACAGAACCTGGAGACCACATTGGACCTCAGAAGTGGACCTTACAGAACCTGGAGACCACATGTTTTCACCATGTGATCATTTTGTCTGTAATCGAAAAAGTCCCAACTCATAAATCCTTGAGTACTGTGTTCATGTTCTGTTGTTAAAGTAGAATATGTGTTCCTTGTGCATCTGCTGCTGTTTTCCTTTTCTTTATCGAAGGTAGCGCTGTCACGGCTGCATGACCTGATCAGCCTGGGAGGGGTTTGGTCGAACCGCAATTCTCGTTTTGTGTTCCTTGGATATGCAAAATGACATTCTGATTCTGATTCTGACATTGGACCACATAGGTGGAGACCACATTGATTCTCAGAAATGGACCTTAAACACCCTGGAGACCACATTGGACCCCAGAAGTGGACCTTAAAGACCTTGGGGATCACAATGGACCTCAGAAGTGGACCTTACTGACCCTGGAGACCACATTGGACCTCAGAAATGGACCTTAAACACCCTGGAGACCACATTGGACCCCAGAAGTGGACCTTAAACACCCTGGAGACCACATTGGACCCCAGAAGTGGACCTTAAACACCCTGGAGACCACATTGGACCACAGAAGTGGACCTTAAATACCCTGGAGACCACATTGGACCACAGAAGTGGACCTTAAACACCCTGGAGACTACATTGGACCTCAGAAGTGGACCTTACAGACCCTGGAGACCACATTGGACCTCAGAAATAGACCTTAAACACCCTGGAGACCACATTGGACCACAGAAGTGGACCTTAAACACCCTGGAGACCACATTGGACCTCAGAAGTGGCCTTACTGATAATGTTGGACCTCATATTGTGGACTCACTATCCTCACTGGAACGGTTTCTGCCACTGTCTTCTATTTTATGCAGAAATGACCAAACATAGTCACTTGTCAGATAAAGGGTTAGTTATTGCAAAGCCACTGAAACCGTTTAGAACATGTCAAATATAAATAGCCTTGGTCAGTGTCAGTGCTGTTGTCATGGTAATAGGCTTAAAGCACGTCTTTGTGCAGTTATTGGGTCAATGCTGCTGGTGTTAAAGTGCAGTTCACAGCTGGGGAATTCAACCAACACCCAAAAATGAGCTCAATCCAGTCCAAATATGGATGTAAGATGAGCCCAATGTTGTTGCAGAACCCTCCACAGGTTCAGCTCCAGCTCATTTCCACTTGAGCTCGGTTGTAGCTCATATTTTAGCATAAATAAAGTCATTAGTCCGGCTGCTGGTCTAAGTCAACGTTGGTTTTGCTCCATCATGTCTCACTAGAGCTGGAACTAATGTTGTTTATCATTTGCTCAACACGTTTTTGACTTACTAATTAATTGGTTTGTTTTTACAACATAAAAAAAGAAAACATTCTGGAGCATGAGGTGACATTAGATAACTTGTTTGACCAGTGGTCTGTAAAATTAAGCACATCAGCGGAAAAAATACCCAGCATGTAACATTTTACAGCAAACACACAGATGTTTGTTGTTTTTAACTCCCTCCCATAATGCTTCTCTGCTGTTCTTGGAGGAAGCCACAATATTTGTCTAATCACTATATACAACTGATGTTTGCTACTGAGGCGTCTATTCTATTCTATTCTATTCTATTCTATTCTATTCTATTCTATTCTATTCTATTCTATTCTATTCTATTCTATTCTATTCTATTTTATTGGTTGTAGGTGATAACACCAATGGAACTATATCTATCTATCTATCTATCTGTCTGTCTGTCTGTCTGTCTGTCTGTCTGCCTGCCTGCCTGCCTGCCTGCCTGCCTGCCTGCCTGCCTGCCTGCCTACCTACGTACCTACCTACCTACCTACCTACCTACCTACCTACCTACCTACCTACCTACCTACCTATCTATCTATCTATCTATCTATCTATCTATCTATCTATCTATCTATCTATCTATCTATCTATCTATCTATCTATCTATCTATCTATCTATCTATCTATCTATCTATCTATCTATCTATCTATCTATCTATCTATCTATCTATCTATCTATCTATCTATCTATCTATCTATCTATCTATCTATCTATCTATCTATCTATCTATCTATCTATCTATCTATCTATCTATCTATCTATCTATCTATCTATCTATCTATCTATCTATCTATCTATCTATCTATCTATCTATCTATCTATCTATCTATCTATCTATCTATCTATCTATCTATCTATCTATCTCTCTATCTCAGCAGTACTTTCTAACCAGTAGTAAATGAAGAGCGAGTGTTTCTCTTAATTAAAAGAATGGATTAAACTGAACCACTATAAGTTGACTTCAGTTTTCAGTGTCGACTTCCCGCCTGCCAAACGCTGCCTCTGTGTAAATGATTCAGCTGTTTCCTGCAGCGCAGACCCTGGGAGCATTACCACAGTCACAGTTAATCCTTTTGAAGATGAAATACCTCCTGAATGTATCTCAGTTGGCTACTGTACAATGCCAACAAGGATCAAATAGACTGCCTTGTTCTCAAGTAATAAGTCATTGAGGGGATGAGCCAGAATATGTATGATCACATTAATTCTCTGGCAGCTGAAGTAAAAATCTTCCCTTATTATCTCCACATGCCAGAACACTGAGCTGTCAACAAATCTAATAGTTGTTCTTGTGCGTCCGGACACAGGCGCCTGTAGATCACTGCTCACAACCACAGGCCAACGCCACCACAATAGGGACATTATTGTGCGTCGCTGGCAGCCAAACGAGCTTTCCATCATCACAAGGACACGACAAAAGATGATATTCAGATGGATCTGGCGTGTCGGAACATTCTTGATCTTGAACACGCTCCAATAAGAGGCTGAGTGCATTTGGAAGAAATTTGAGTCAATAAAATATAAACAGGTGATGCCAGACACAACAAACTCTGCACCTCGAAATCATTTCAGCTTTTAATGAACATCTCCTTCTCAAAATGTAACACTGTGGGGTTTGACGTTTCATTTTGGAACCTAAATATAGTTTCTTATCTGTCAATAATAGTAACTGGGTCTAAGACAAATGGCTTTTGTGTTATTGTCCATTTTAGTTTTTCAGGTATTGACCCAGTGACCCCTGACCTCTTGGTTCAGCAACAGGTCAATATATATATATATATACATATATATATATATATATATATATATATATATATATATATATGCACACAAGATGCACAATTGAAAGACCAGGATTTTGGTGCTCATTGGTAGTGTGTTAGATGAATAGTTAAAAAGTTTTTACCTTTATTTATTTATTGTACCTTTATTGTGACCTTAACCTTTGACCTAGAGTTTATGTAAATAGCCATTTCTTTTCATGTGTGTTTTATGGTGAAAATTACCATTACACATTATGACAATGTCAAACTTTATACAATACAACAGTTATCACAACTGAAAACTTTTAATTAATTACGGCAAAATACTACATTTGTGTACATGTACTTCTTTCCTAGATGCCACCATTTTTAAAAGGATTCACATTGTATTCTGGGAAATTTCTCGTACCCCTCTGTTTGTAGTTTGTCTCTGGAAAATCTCCGTTTGAAGGGGTACAAAGCCGTTCCCCTTCCCCCTAACCCTCTGCTTTAACATGAATTGTGACACCCCTACCCCTATATGTACTGGAGGCTGTGGCTCAGTTGGTAGAGTGGGTCATCCAATGACTGAAAGGTTGGAGGTTTGCGTCTCGGCTCTGGGTGAGCCGGGACCTGTCCTTGAGCAAGACACTGAACTCTGACTCCCAGTAGGACTGACAGAAGTGTGTGTGTGTGTGTGTGTGTGTGTGTGTGTGTCTAATGTAAAGCACGTTGAGCACCATGAAGGTGGAAAAGAACTATAGAAGTGCAGAACATTTACATGTGGACGCGCAAAACGGATGTTGTTCAAAGATTCAGCCGTAGTCACTTTCATGCTGTTGTGTATTCATATATGCTGTACCGCTTTTGTCCAGCAGTCACCGCCAGAGTGTTCTGATCATGGTAACATGAGTATAAATAAAATATTGGTCTGATCAACCTGTCATTTTCACTCGTCTGTTCATTGACTGAAACTGTGAAGTATGACACTGCAGCAGTCAAATGTGCACAGTTACTGCTTTATTTGTATTTACAAGTTTTGTTTAAGTCATTTCCAACTTGCTCATATACATGTACACAGAGGGATGTCTCATATACTAAAGACTAAACTAAACTAAAGTTATCAAAGATAAGATATGGAAGTGGAACAAACCAGCTAAGTGTTTTAGTATTGAAAACAGAACAAAACATGTGGAAGACATGAAGAAGACATATAATAATTACATATTCATCATTATACAGTATATATAAGTATATATATAAATTTGACTATATATATATATATATATCTTATATATATATGTATATATATATATATATATATATATATATATATATATATATATATATATATATATATATCTTTTCATGTTTCCTGTTTCTTGTGTTGGATTTGTTGTGTGATTTTTCTTTGTGTGTGTTTCTGTGCTTTTTTGTGTATACTTTTCTTTTTCTTGCGTATTGGATTTTCTTTTTCCTGTATACTTTTCTTTGTTGCGTGTGCTTTTCTTTTGTGTGCTGTTCTTTTTCCTTGTGTGCTGTGTGATTTTTGTTGTGGTTGGGGCTTCAAGGCCGCTGTAGAAAATATGCCAAAGTGGAAATGGAAAAGTGTCCAATGTGCATCTGTATGATTGTATCAGTGAACTGAGGGAAATGATGTTTCAGCACATTCTGATAGAAACTGAAACCTCTGATATTTACAGAAACAGAACAAACCACAACAGCTTAATTTCACTGTTGAAAAGAAAAGAACCGACGTATTTGTGTGTTTGTGTCTGTCCAGTGTTCAGAGCTGATGCAGGACAAGAAAGAACAGAGTGTGAGTGATGAAAGTGAGTCACTGAAAACACGGAGTGAGAACAGAGGCGTGAAACCAACTGTGGTTACCCCCCCTCAGTAGTGTAGTCCAGGATATACGCCAGTATAGAGTAAACCTACTTATTTTTCAGGCAGTATTGGGTATACCCACTTCTAAATCCCCCTGATGTGTATGTGACCAACCCTGCCATAATGAAAAATACATAAATACATCTAAAAATGGGTTGAGAAATCTGGGAATCTTGATAAAACATTGGTGGTAATCCTCTATACCCTATACACTTCTCTAGGGAACCCCCTCCCCTTTCTGCTTCTTTAATGTATATCCCTGGCCTAGCAGTGCTATCCTTATTCATTAAATGTATGGGTCTAGTGGTGTTTCATAGTCAGGGGAGGCGGGGCTAAAAGGTTGTCTTTCAAATCCTCTGTATGCAATAGGACGATACTACAACCAATCAGTGTAATCTTTAGGATGATGTAGTTAGATGCTGGAAAGTTCATGGAGGAGTCCGGAGAAAGTTAGGAATGACAAAACAAAATGGTGGATTATGGAGTTAAACAACTGTGGTCACTTCTGTAAAAAGAATTGAAAGATTGCTGATGTTTTCTCACATTCTTCACTCATCTTTGATAAAAATCATCACCCATTGTTGTTCTTCTTCAATGGTTGATTCCTACTGTAGCACTTTGCATGTGCTGCGGCTAGGAGTATAGCGCGGCTAGGCTAACCACGTGCGGCTTTGCAGTCTTCACTTTGGATCAGGTAAATTGCACTCCTGAAAGTAATTAAATGAATTCTCTGCAAATATAATTTGACGTAAAATTTATACATTTTCTGTAATCAAAGAAATCCAGTACGTTTGTGTGAACTAGCAAAAATTAGCATTAGCCTGATACAGTCTAGTCAGTAGTGGAAAGAACCCTGGAACTGCTGTGAAAGCTGCAGCACATTGTGGGGACAAACTACTGATATGTGGAAAATGACCTCATTAGGTTTGTACGTAAAAAGTACTAAAATATATATTTTCAAAAGTATTTCATTATTGAAGTGGAAAACCTATGTAGCATAGATTTATTTAAAGTGTATTGCTGTGAAATTTGAGGCTAAACTAGGGCTAAATTTGTAAAAATAAATAAATAAATAAATAAAAAAAAAATAAACAAACAAAAAACAACAACAGACCAAACAAAACTAAAGCTGAACTAAGATTTGAGTAAACACAATTACATCAGAACTGATCTAAGAATAATTTACAACTAAATTAGGAATTTTCACAGCTGACTTCATGCAGGCAGAGGGAGAGTAGGTGGACACGCCAGGAGGGGTCACGTGGGTGGTAATCCCCTGTACCCACTTCTCCAGGGGAACCCCCCCCCCCTCCTCCTCCTCCTCCTCCTCCCCCCACCCACCCACCCAATTCCTCCGGCCCTGGCTGCTCCACTGGTGGGATGAGACACGGATCTGCAGTTCCTCATCTCTTTCCGTGTTTGTCTGCATCCGTGGATGTGGAGGTGTGGAAGTCCAACCACCACCACCACCGGCAGCACGCGCCCCAGCAGCAGCAGCAGCAGCAGCAGCAGGCGCGTTCCCCCGGTGCGCGCGCCGCCGACCGTGGATCCACGCGCCTTGCAAAAACACGCATCACCCCACTCTGTCCCGGTCTGCCCCCGTCGTTTGCTTCAGTATCCCGCAAGAAACATCCACCGACTAACCGGGCGGACTGCGGCACGTACCGGAGCCCAGGGATGCGGACCGGAAACACCGGAATCTGGACACGAACCCGCCTCAGTTTTTAACGGAATCAAAGTTCGTGCAAATGGAGAGTTTAGGGAGTGAAGCCCGGATCAGTTACCTGGGCAAAGCCGACGAGCTGGACGGAGGGTCGGATGTGGAACATGTGGAGCATCTGCCTCCACTGCTGGAAGATGAGGTGACACACACACACACACACACACACACACACACACACACACACACACACACACACACACACACACACACACACACACACACACACACACACACGCACACACACACAAACATAATCATCACCTGTAGGTAAAATGTCCATTGGGTAGTGAGGATCACACCCCACCGAAAAAAAAAATTAATTACATTTAAATATATATGTGTGTGTGTATATATATGAAAACCTATAAAATAATTTTAATTAAAAAATAAAGCACAAATTAAATGTTTTGTTAAAATAACAAAAATCTTTGTTATTTTAATAAAAAAAACCAAAATAACAATATAATATTACAAAAATATATCATTAAAAAAAGGGAAACAATTAATAATAAATGATGATTTAAAAAAGCAACATCGTCATAACATTTGAAAAATACATGGTTTACAAAACCCAAATATTTAATGTAGTTATAGGGACATATCATTGTATAAATTGTCATACACACACAGATTTATATTTTACTCTTGGGGATTTACATTTATATTTAACCCTAATGGGGACCTGAATTTTGGTCCACATGGCGTGACTGTATGAATGTCCCCATAAAGATTGAAATACAAGCACACACACACACACACACACTGGTTTCCATGATTCATGAGGAACGAGTTTGTAATCATCACTTGTAGGTAAAATGTCCACTGGGTACTGAGGACCCCCCCCCCCAAATAAAAAAATAATTGAATAAAATTAAAAAAATAAAAACAAGGGAAAAAAGATTCCAAAATTAACAAACAAGTAGACATCTTTAATAAAAAAAATGCAAAAAAAACCCCTACATAAAATGGCTTTATATAAAATAATGAAAGAAAAGGGAAAAATCAATAAATTATTTAAAAAAAAAACAGAAAAACATCTTAAAAGTTTTGAAAAATACATGGTTTGCTTTTTACGTGTTTCCCTCATGCTTTATGGGGACTTCCAGAATTTTTTTTTATTGTAGTTATATGGACATAATTTGCCTACATTTTCATACTTCATACCGCCACCGTCCATAGTGGAAACCAGATTTACATTTAACCCTAATGGGGACCTGAATTTTGGTCCACATGACGTGACTGTATAAAGAGATCAATGTCCCCGTAAAGCACACACACTGGTTCCCAAGTTTGTAATCATCACTCGTAGGTAAAGTACCATTGTGTTGTGAGCAAAAACACATCTTTACAAAAAACAAAAATATTTCCGCAACTATTCACATTCACAACTATTTTTGCTTCAGTCATTTCTGTTCTTTGATCTTTCACTACTGCTGGTCGTCATGGAAACGGCACCTGTGTGTAAAAGAGGTGTCTGTAATTAAAAGAATGTGAGAATAAATGCTACTACTGTAACTACTAAAAATACTATAAAAAAAATACTATAACTATGACTACTATTACTCGTCCTATTACTAATACTTTTGGTACTATTGGTACTATTACTACTGCTAATATTATTAATACTATTATAATTACTTCTACTAATAATACTACTACTTCTAATAACATTACTAGTAATACTTCAACTACGGCTTACTATTGCTACTGTCAGTACTACTACTGCGAATACTACCACTATTATTGGCACTCTTACTACTAATGCTTTAACAGGATGGACAGACAGTGGGAGGGGCTTTAACAGGATGGACAGACAGTGGGAGGGGCTTCAACAGGATGGACAGACAGTGGGAGGGGCTTTAACAGGATGGACAGACAGTGGGAGGGGCTTTAACTCTTGTATAATGTTGAAAATTAATTAGATTTATTATTTTGCTGTTAACATTCACTCCTCAGTCCTCCTTACTCATCCTTACTCTTTACTCCTCCAAACTCGTTACTCCTTTACTCCTTACTCCTCCTTACTCTTACTTAGTCCTTCCTCCTTTTTTCTCCTTACTCACCCCTCATCCTTCTACTTATTCCTCCTTACTCCTTTTTACACCTTACTCCTCACTCCTTCTTTGTCCTACTTACTCATCCTTACTCTTTACTCCTTACTTCCCCTTACTCCTCCTTACTCTTACTTAGTCCTTCCTCCTTCTTTCTCCTTACTCATCCCTCATCCTTCTACTTATTCCTCCTTACTCCTTTCTACACCTTACTCCTCACTCCTCCTTTGTCCTACTTGCCCCTCCTTACTCTTTACTCCTCCATACTTTTTAGTCTTTACACCTTACTCCTCACTTCTTACTCATCCTTACTGATTCCCCCTCCTTTCTCCTTACTCATCACTCCTCCTTACTCCTCTTTTTCTTTCACCTGTCAGTAACCCCCCCCCCCCCACTCACAAATATCTGCCTGATATCAGTCAATCATTACTTCTGACTTTTCTTTTGTGTCTAAACATAAACAGTCACATCCTGTACATGTACATCGGTTGCTACTATACAGTGACCTTTGACCCCCCCCTCCCCACATACACACACACACTCTATCTCGTGTGACGGTCCAGAACCAAATGGAGCCGTTCATTTCCTCAGACTGGCTGATCTCACAGATTCCATGAAGGAACGAGGCTAAAGCTGTGGTCTGATAATTACAGGACGGTCTGTTCCATGTGCATGTGGAGACAAAAGCAGCCTGGTCTCAGATCAGGGGTCAGAGGAGGAGCCCAGGAGGTCACAAAGCAACATTTGTTCAATGCTCAAGCTCGTTCTTCCATGAGCACCAACACGGAACCGTTGATTGGTTCAGTGGGTTTATTTATATCACACGAGTGGATCTGGAATAGAAACCAAGACACTGGAATTTGTTTTACAGGCAAATACAGACGGACAAATTAACGGAAAAATGAAATAAATGTAAATATATATGTATACATTTTAAAAAATCAATATGCAAATATTTTTTCAGGTTGCTTCTTAGCCAGGACTCTCCTTGAAAAGAGGTTCTTAATCTCAATAGGATCTTTTCTCCTGGTTAAATAATGGTTACATATATATATATATATATATATATATATATATATATATATATATATATATATATATATATATATATATATATATACTGTATATATCCGTGCCTGCATGGTCAAACTGCATCTTGTTTTGGATTTGCAAAATGATAAATAAAACTAATTCTGACATATTTGAAAATGAATTAGGAATAAATAAGATGAACCAAAAAAATTAGAATAAAATAAAATAAAAAATATACAAAAATAAATTCCAATGAAATGAACCAAAAATTATATATGTATATATATATATATATATATATATATATATATATATATATATATATATATATATATATATATATATATATATATATGAAAATGTATTTGAATAAATTAACATACATACACTATGTATTAGCATTAGATTAATTACAATTATTCAATAATTCAATTTTATTTAATAAATAAAAAAGAAAACTTTAGATTAAATTAATAAAACAAAAAAATATTACATTTTAAAAATAAAATAAAACAATAAAAAATATTAAAAATAAAAGTAATGACAACATGATTAAAAACTAACAATAAATAAATAAAAACACTGAAACTGTAAAAGGCACTTTTAATTAATTCTTGTCATTTTTTTAATGTAACCTTCAACTGTAATGTGAGCTTTTATCAACATCTACATGATCAGTTCATTAAATATATGAAAAATATTAGATTTCCACTGTGAAAAAATGCAAAAAAAAAAAAGATAATATTGCAATAAATGGTGAAAAACGAATCCCTTAGAAAAGTTAAATATTCTGTTGGGAGTTCCCCAAATGTCGCCCTGGTTCTTCATGGGTTAAACTCTTCCAGAGCAGCTTCAGTGCATCTTGTTTTTTCCACCAGTCCGTGCTTTCTGCTGTGAAGGTACAGGTGTGGAATAAATCTGCACAGCTCTACTTTTACTGCACTGCAGGAAGGATCCGGAAGCTTCTAATAAGATCACAGATCACTGTTGATTTGTTCAGGTCCAGAACAAGGTTATCATCGTTAAGAAAAACGAACGAAATGATGAAAACTCAAGTGGAAATGTTTTTTTTCGTGAACTGAAATAAATAAAAACAGTAATTAAAATGCAAAAAAAAAATCACATTTTAAAATACAAAACTAACTACACTGAAAAAGTAAAACATTGAATCAACTTAAAAATTGTTCTTCAATAGGTCACAACATGTAGTATCAAATTAAATTTGAACTGCAAGCAGTCTCAAAGGCCTTCGCTGTCCCACACGACCGCCTCCCCATGTGACATCTGAGTCAAATCTCAGCCACATCTGAGTTTTTAGGTGATTTTGTAGGGGGCGCTATCGAGCAAAATCGCAATTTCTATTGATAAACTGGTGTAGGACAAAGAGATAGATGTCCAAGTCAAATTTCAGCCAAATTTGTGTCCGTATGTCCAATCTACTGCCATTTTACTAACAGTGTATTTGGTGAATCTGTAGAGGGCGCTATAGTGCAAAATGTGGTGAGTTTTTATGCATGTTCAGGGGATCAAATTAGAGCTCAGAGGGGTGACTGCCCTTGCAATCACAGCAGACTCAATAGGCCTTGCGCCCGCCGTGGTCTGCGGCGAAGGCCTAATTAAATTAAAATAACCCTAACCCTATGCAATATATATACATATATATATATTTTATATATTTATACTACAGACGTAGGTTTCCATCTTTATCACTGCAGGTCAAAGGTCATTTCCCATTTACTCAACTTGCGTCGGGACTTTGCTTCAGGTCAAACCTGGAAAACCACATTGTTATCCATTTTTTCATCTTGGTTTTGGAAATAAAATAATGAATAAATGACTTGTTTCATTGTTTTATTTTGAAAAACGAATGACACACGGATTCATGAACATCCTTTTTTATTTATTTTAAATGTAAAAAGTGAATTGTTATTGTTTCTGGTGAATGTGAACTGAATGGATTTGTGCAGACAATACATTTTGACACTTGGACTGCAGCGCTGACACGACCCTTCCACAACATGTTGGTGCAGTTGATGCTTTAATGACAAAGGTGGAAGCGCTGTCAGCCGTGTTCAACATCTGCCGTAAGCAGGTTTTTTTTCCCTCCACACAGATGAACATTTCAGACCATCTCCAGCTCTGGACATAAAACTTTGACAGGTGTCTCCACTGAAAGCACTTTTCTGGTGCTGATGCGAGTTTCCACTGTGCTGAAATGACACTGATTAAACCAAACGATGCAGTCGAGCCTCGGTTTAGTTTGTGGATAAGGTTAGACTTCACCCATAAGGCTCCATTGTGACATTTGTGACAAGTCCCAAATGAATTTTTCTCTAGATGTAACCATCTTTAAGTGGTTTATCCCCATTTATTGTAATATTACCTCCTGTATCTTGTATGTAAATCAGGAATTTTCCAACATTTAATTGACTAATCATGTAGATGTTCATCAAAACTCAGAGTAAAATCGAGGATTATTTTATCCTCCTGAGACCCAGGAAAATAAATTATGGCTTTTTTACATGAAATAATTGCCTTGATTGCTAACACCATATACTCCTGGGACCCTTCAGTTCATGGACAGTGTGGAGAAACACACCTGAAAACATTCTTCTTAATCTCACCCAACATTGGTGGAGTGAGATTTCTATAATCACTGTGTGTGTGTGTGTGTGTGTGTCCACAGATATATATCATGCTATAACTCAATGAATACATGAGATATCAAATGCAATGATCCATTTGAGTAAAGGTCAAAGTTCACAATTAACTAAAAAGTTCAAAATCACATTATCAGTTATAACTCAAGAACGAAGGGTCACAAAACTTTCAGATTGGTACCACACTATGCAGAATGAAGATTTATACAATTCTTATGTTTAGTGTTATCACCTACGACCAATAGTTTTTGAGATCTCTGGAGGTCAAACGTGACATGTCGCAAAATTAACACTGTTTGTCAAACATAGACATATCACGATATAACTTAATCAATACTGGATATATT
>CM035797.1:41308952-41403952 GCA_020466265.1 Siphamia tubifer
GTAACTAAATCAAGCGCAACATTGTTGAAGGTGGAGACGCAGAGGACAAGAAGACGTAAGGATCATCCTTATGGACCCAGTCTGTTCAGATGATCCTGACGTCATCTGTTCTAATAGAAATACTATGTTTTGTCCACTTTGTAAACATCCACTGGTAACTGTGATCCTTCACCTCTGTGCCTCCACCTTCAGTGATGTTGAGCTTGAGTTAGTTACCCAGCTGTCCAGGAATTAAACTGATATCAGTAATAAGTATTTTGTACGCAAGTTATATTTAATTCGTGGCCACAAATTAGTATTTCGTGTGTTCGAAATACCTATTTTGTGGCCACAAGATACTAATTCATGGCCAGAAATTAATATTTCGTAACCTGACTGTCGTCAGATGGTATTTCACAATACTATCTGGGACCCTTCCACAACCGATCCATTTTCAAAGGAGGGGCCTTATCTGAAATTCTTGCATGTGATTTGATGAACAATTTTGTCCACCATTGACTGACGTGCCGCTTCATCCACTCACGTCATCCACTCAACAAACACTTCCAGGCCATCCTGTGTTCATCTTTTAAGGAATGAACATGTGGTAGAGTAGACAAAACAGTGGAAATAGCCGAGTCTTTACGGATCCTGGGATACCTAACGTGCACTGCCGTAGTTGTGTATCTGAAAAGACTACACTGCCATCCCGTCTGCTTTACATCACACCAGTCACAACACCGCCGGGTAGCCTCACCCTGCGACACTGATTGGCTCCGTCGTTTGGTAGTAGATTTGATCCTCATGCTACTTAGAGTGGTTGTGTGAGCGTAGCGTAATGCAACCAGATGACGTAAGTCAGGTTAAATATTTTGTGGGCACGAATTACTACTTAGTGTGCCTGTTCTACTTATTATGTGGCCATAATTTCTATTTTTTTTATCGCCATGTCATCATGTGGGAGTAGGAATTAAAACACTTGGGGGGGGGGGGCTTGATTATGGTTCTTATAATTCATGCATGAAAGGGTTAAGCTGTGTTAATTTCGACAGCCCTAATTATTATGTCAGCTAAAGCGCCTTAAACCCTCTGCAGCCGCATTTGTTGCTACGCTTTATTGGATTGTTTCAGTCCTTGAGCAGTGATTCATGCTGTAGATGGATGAATAAAAAGATCCGAGTGCCTACGTGAGCCTTGTTGTTAGTCGCACATGCTGAACACAGCCGCTGTCTGCCATTAATCATAACACCGTGCACCCCCTCCAAGGTTTCCTATTGATTCCATTTAATTGAACTCTTTGTGTGATAGTGATGCTGTTTGGCAGAAGCTGATGCACACTTGGGCAGCGAGTCACATGTTCACACACGAACTGCCTCCCCTCGGTGAAGCCGCACAAAGGACTGACCTTGCAAAAGCTGTGGTGATGAATCTGACTCAGAAGAAATGTTACTAAAAGGACAGAGATACAGGTTCATTATTCCTGTTAACGCTTTTAAGACGACTGTATCACCGGTGATGCATTTTTACATCCACTGTTTGTGCTATTTTGAAAATCCAAATGTCATCTTTTAGCTGTACTTTTATAGTCTATAACACATGAGGGTAGAAGCCTGCATTAGCCGGGGGGGAGCGATGGAAGTGGGCGGAGCTTAAAGCAGCAGAAGGTAGACAGTGAGAGGGAAGTTACTTTTAGCAGCATTTTAGTGAGTTTCTAACTTTGTTTAGTGAGGTTTTGGTCTACAAGTAAAATGCTTCCGGAATGAAACTAATGAAGTGTTCCCACATGTGTGTTAGTGATAAAGAAAACTCAAGTCTTGTTGCTAATCCAATGTTAGTTGGCTCAGGTTTCCAAGATAAATCTTCGGTCAAAATGTGAAATTCTTAGAATTAAGAGAATCGGGTTTATTCTGAAGGAATATTGGTCTCAGATCTACTGCAAAACACACATTATGATCCATTCACTTTACAGGTTTATTCTAGTTGAATAGTTACAAATTAATTGTATACATGTACATAAACCACTATTTTTAAAGTATTCTAAAAAAATATGTACAGAAATGTAATTAATTTTCATATTGAAAGTTAGGTTTTTTTCCTGAAAAAAGGTTCAAAAGAATTGACAAAGAAAACATTTCCTGATCCTGTTATTGCACAAATGACAGAAGAATCTAGGTGGTCTGTTTCTATGGCAGGCGTTAAAGGGTTAATTAATTACTGTGGTAATAAGAAGGAGGCGGTTGTGTGTAACCATGGCGGCAGAGCAGCGTTGGCGTTAGCAGCCAAGAAACAAAATGTTTTTAATGGTTTTAACAGCAGCCAAGAAATACTGCACGTTTTCTCACAAGCTTTAGCATCACAAGCTGTTCCATTCTGATCTGAGGGAAGCTGCCCACTGTGAAAATATGATCATAAATAATGATGGACTGATAGATCAGCCTGCTGATATGTTGGACCAATATTTCCGTTTTTCTCTTGTGTCAGTATTTCCCTGTTGCATTGGACGATATGTTCTTTTTTTCCCCTGGTTTCATGATTTAGAGGAAAACGAGAAAAGCAAGAGAAAAACAAAGTGGAAAAAAGGTCAAAAACAGAAAAGGGTGGAGAAAACAAAGAAGAGAAAAACAGAAAAAGTACAAAAGGGGAAACCATTAATAAAGAAAGCAATAGGCAAGAACAATAACGAAAAATAGAAGAGAACAAGTACACTGAAAAAAGTTCAACATTGGATCAACTTATAAATTCTTCTTTAATAGGTCACACATAAAAACATCTAGTTAAATGAATTAAATTGAAATAAAATAACCCTAACCCTATGCAATTTAATTTGGTTCACTCAACTACATTTTTATATGTGTCTTTATGTGTCTTAATGCGCTGCTGCTCATATCACTCGGGTTAGCTAGCGGATGCTGCTCATATCACTCAGGTTAGCTAGCGGATGCTGCTCATATCACTCAGGTTAGCTAGCAAATGCTGCTCATATCACTCGGGTTAGCTAGCGGATGCTGCTCATATCACTCAGGTTAGCTAGCGGATGCTGCTCATATCACTCAGGTTAGCTAGCGAATGCTGCTCATATCACTCAGGTTAGCTAGCGGATGCTGCTCATATCACTCAGGTTAGCTAGCAGATGCTGCTCATATCACTCAGGTTAGCTAGCGAATGCTGCTCATATCACTCAGGTTAGCTAGCGAATGCTGCTCATATCACTCAGGTTAGCTAGCGGATGCTGCTCATATCACTCAGGTTAGCTAGCTGATGCTGCTCATATCACTCAGGTTAGCTAGCGGATGCTGCTCATATCACTCACATTATTTTTTTTTTCATCTAAGGTGAAGTATTTCCACATATACGATGTGTGTCTGTCACTCCCTTGTTTAACCAAACCCTCCACACCCTGTTTTACCTGGAGCAGCCTTGTCTGCTCTTGTTTAGGTCTGACTGGTCTGTGTTTATGTGCCGAGGGAGAGAAAGAATAACATGTGACATGTCGACTCCTCAAAATTTAAGTCGACTTGTGCTACAGGAGTCGACTAGTCGATGTTTCTGTTAATGCCCTATTGGGAGCAGAAAAATGCAAAAAAAAGAAAACAAGAAAAGAAGGAAAAAACATAAGGCTTATAATTGATCATATTTATTAGTTTAACTGTCACTATTTCTATTTTTTAATTACAATTCAAGATTTTCTGACATTTCTTTTCATTTAATACAGAAAAAAAAATCAGTATCAGCTCCAAATATCAGCTTAGAAGTATTGGCGGCCTGTCATCGTCTGAGGCTGATGGAAAAGAAAATCTGTTCTGGTATCTGCCCAAAAAAAAAATAGTATGTATGATTGTGATGAAGAAATTAAAGTATGTTTTCTACAGTGTGTTGAATGAGTGCTCATTCTGAACTACCTGCTGTGCTGAAGCGCTGTCTGTACACATGACTCAGCCGGGTGTCATCAACACCCTTTGCGTCACCGTTAATGGCTGTTCTTTTTTATGCTGCTTCTTTGACTGCTGTGCATTTCTGTTTCATTCAGCTGGCTTCATTTTCACCTCCCGTCTGTCTGTCTGTCTGTCTGTCTGTCTGTCTGTCTGCTGTGGCTCTGTAATGTGTGTTGTCCCACATAAATAAATATTGAATAATTTTCAAATAATAAAAAAATAAATAAAATATTATACCTGCAAGAGGTTATTCCTCCTGCAGGTATAACCTTCTCCTCTTCTTCCTGCAGGTATAACCTTCTCCTCTTCCTCCTGCAGGTATAACCTTCTCTCTCCTCTTCCTCCTGCAGGTATAACCTTCTCTCTCCTCTTCCTCCTGTAGGTATAACCTCCTCCTCTTCCTCCTGTAGGTATAACCGTCTCTCTCCTCTTCCTCCTGCAGGTATAACCTTCTCCTCTTCCTCCTGTAGGTATAACCTTCTCTCTCCTCTTCCTCCTGCAGGTATAACCTTCTCCTCTTCCTCCTGTAGGTATAACCTTCTCTCTCCTCTTCCTCCTGTAGGTATAACCTTCTCCTCTTCCTCCTGCAGGTATAACCTTCTCTCTCCTCTTCCTCCTGCAGGTGTAACCTTCTCTCTCCTCTTCCTCCTGCAGGTATAACCTCCTCCTCTTCCTCCTGCAGGTATAACCTTCTCTCTCCTCTTCCTCCTGCAGGTATAACCTCCTCCTCTTCCTCCTGCAGGTATAACCTTCTCTCTCCTCTTCCTCCTGCAGGTATAACCTTCTCCTCTTCCTCCTGCAGGTATAACCTTCTCTCTCCTCTTCCTCCTGCAGGTATAACCTTCTCTCTCCTCTTCCTCCTGTAGGTATAACCTCCTCCTCTTCCTCCTGTAGGTATAACCTTCTCTCTCCTCTTCCTCCTGCAGGTATAACCTTCTCCTCTTCCTCCTGCAGGTATAACCTTCTCCTCTTCCTCCTGCAGGTATAACCTTCTCTCTCCTCTTCCTCCTGCAGGTATAACCTTCTCTCTCCTCTTCCTCCTCCTATTCCTGCTGTCTCCATGTGTCTCAGTGTCCTTCTTCCAGCCACTCTAAGCTGTGGCCTATTTCAGGAGGAGGATGAGGAGGAGGAAGGTGAGGAGGAGGAGGCGCCTCCTTCCTCTTCTAATCTGCAGATAGTGTATCTGCCTGTGGTGTTTGTCATGGTTAATCTGTGACAGGGTTTATGTAGATGCACTCGTTCACTGGACTGTTGATGCAGATCCATTTTCTACTGGTTTCCATCTGATCCCAGTAAATGTTTAAGTGACACACGTCTGTACATCTGAGCCTTAAAGATAGGGTAGGAGATCTTTGAAAATTATACTATACTATACTATATTTTGAAAGTATACACACCCATGCCTCTTGGTCAGCCCACCCCTCGAAACCACGCCTTCAAAAATACATGAATGCACATGTTGTCTGGAACGATCACAGAGGTTCACAAGCATTCACCAGAACTCAACATCAATTATGATCCTAAATAACAAAGCAATAAACGACATTTATCAGTTTG
Source organism: Siphamia tubifer (assembly GCA_020466265.1). Classification (NCBI taxonomy): domain Eukaryota; kingdom Metazoa; phylum Chordata; class Actinopteri; order Kurtiformes; family Apogonidae; genus Siphamia; species Siphamia tubifer. Next base: position 41,314,421 of record CM035797.1, read on the forward strand.
TGTCACATGAAGCTTAGTTAACAAAAGGTTTAGAAGCATGAAATAAACACAATGAGAAAACTAATGGATAAGGACAATAGTTGATGGTGTTACAGCAGCAGTTTACACACACTGTTGGTAACGTAGTAAAAGCTGCTGGAACATTCTGTTTGGTTAATATCTGACATTTTCTCACTGACGAGGTGAATACGATACCTATAAGTGATTAGTATGTCCAAATATTATAGACTCATAATGGTATCGTCTTACCTATCCAGTAGAAACATAGTCACCTTAGCATCGGTGTTGAACCCCTTTTCTTTTGTCTTGGAAAGTCGTAGCGATTCCCACCCTTGTCCTGTTCCGTTCTTCGCTCAGCTTCCTCATAGCTTTTTCAAACACAGTTTTTACTTTGTTTTTTCTGCTGGTTCTCGTCTTTTCCGCCATAACTTTTATGTGAACGTGTAGAAGGGGGGGTGGACTGATATTTGATGGACATATCAGCAAATCAATCATTGTAAAGATAATCAGTACAATGATTGGCCGGAGTTTTCCTCTGGTTCCACCCTCTAGACTGGACTAAAACATTTTTTTTTTTTTACAAACATTCTATTTCAGTGCGTGCTGTGGGATCATAAAGAGGTTTTCAAGCAATATGGTAAAAAATTTCAAAAAAAGATCTCCCACCCCACCCATAACATCAAACCAAAAACAGTTTGTTCCCTTTTCAAGTCATCACGATTTCTACTCCTCACATGGAATCGCTTAAAGATGTGCTTTCATCCTGCAGACGATCCAGAGGGCAGCTTTGTCCCACCTGAGTTCGACAGCACAGGAAGCACGTTTGAGGTGAGAGCTGCTGCTTTTCTTACACACCTGACTCCCATAAAAAGACCTTAAACCAGACCTGAACCCCTTAAAAAGACCTTAAACCAGACCTGAACCCCTTAAAAAGACCTTAAACCAGACCTGAACCCCTTAAAAAGACCTTGAACCAGACCTGAACCCCTTAAAAAGACCTTAAACCAGACCTGAACCCCTTGAAAAGACCTTAAACCAGACCTGAACCCCTTAAAAAGACCTTAAACCAGACTTGGACCACTTAAAAAATACCTTAAAGCAGACCTGGGCCCTTTAAGACAGACCTTAACCCTTTAAAACAGACCTCATACTGAAAATCAGACAGAATCACCTAAAGAGGATCTTATAAGTCAGATATAAAAACTGATTTATAGACAATAGATCTGGAAAATATGATTGAATAAATCTGAACAAGATCATTTTCACTGGTTACATTGACAGTTTTTTTTGTTTCAATAACAATAATATATTGACTTACTTGTATTTAATAACATAATGTATAACTTATTATTTTACATGTATTCATGGGTTTAGTGAAAGACAAGTTCCCAAAAATTTTAGATGTGTGGATGAACAGGGTCTGTTTGGGTCTTTGAGGGTTAATGTGGTCCCAGTGGCACACATTCAGCCCTCTTACTACAGTCACGGGCACCTTGGCAGTGTTTGCTGAAGGAGAGCGGAGGATTGCACATTGTGTTTCCTCTGCAGAAATCAGCTGTTCAACTCAGCAGTCTATAGTGATCGACCCATATGGAAGATTTTGGGGCTGATACTGATATCAGTTTTCTTTTCCATCATCTCATACAGGCTGCTGATACACTATACTGCCAACGCTATTACTATTAGTATTAGTAATAAACACATAAACAGTCAATAAATGCAAAGTAGAAGTACATAAATTCCCACTTTACATGTTAGAAAAAAGATTAAAATAAAATAAATGTAATAATAAATCAAATGTGTTTCTAAGTGAATATTTGAAGCCGCTAATGTTTTTTTCTCCTCTGTCTAATTAAAACAAATGTCAGAAAATCTTCTTTAAATACAATTGGAAAATAAAAATGACCAACCATCTACCTTCTGTTTTTCTATTTTTTTCTTGCCTTTTTCTCTTCATTCTTTCTTCTCATTTACCCCTGTTGATTAATTCACCTTTTTCTCTTTTTGATTTTTTTCTTCCTTTTTCCTAATTTTCCCCCCTTTTTAAATAAAAATTGTGACAGTTAAAGTATTCTATCTATCTATCTATCTATCTATCTATCTATCTATCTATCTATCTATCTATCTATCTATCTATCTATCTATCTATCTATCTATCTATCTATCTATCTATCTGTCTGTCTGTCTGTCTGTCTGTCTGTCTGTCTGTCTGTCTGTCTGTCTGTCTGTCTGTCTGTCTGTCTGTCTGTCTGTCTGTCTGTCTGTCTTGTCTGTCTGTCTGTCTGTCTGTCTGTCTCACTCGCTCCATCCCTGTCTCTCTTTTGATCTCTCTCTCTCTCTCTCCATTATTTCTGGAAGTGTTTTTAAAGCACTGAAACCACAGGTGGTTCTGTCAAATATTGCATGTGTGACTTCTTTTCTTCGCTCTGAAATCTGTGAAAATAAACACAGTAGAATCTTAAAAAAGAAAAGCTCCCGCTCCACAGGCCTGAACTGTGTCTGTGACCGACTGTTTGTTTTTCTTTGCTGCACTGACACTAGGTATTATGGTCTGTTTTTGGCTGAAGCCCATTTGAACCAGGTGTTTTTCACTTCACATCACAGACATAAACTCCAACTCCCAATAACTGAAGCCGACCGTCCCCATAATTACGTGGTGAACACATGTGCGAGGCGGAGCCCAGTGTGGGACGCCCGAACAGAAGAGCATCAAAGGCCTGTTTAGTTTAGTCTGCACACACTGGGAAAAATACCACTCTAAAAACAAGTAGAAAAGAAATAATACAAAACATTTTTGCTTTTATTATGTGAAAAAATCCAGCCAATGGAAATAGTGAAAATTATTGATCCAAAAAAAAAGATCTGTTGTCGTCACACTAATAATAATATCTATATATACTATAATATCTCACTGAAATCCTTTGGTAATTGGATTTTATTTTCATTAAATTAAGAGGAGAATAAATATTTTGTTTTGGTCGGGTTTTTTTTCACTTTTGTCTGTTGGTAAGTTTATTTTTGTGAAACTAAATTAAAAAAAAAGTAATTGACTTTTGTCTTATCTGTTTCAACAGTTGAAAATGAAAAAGGCCTTGAAATTCAATTTTAATTCTTCTATTTTTATAAAAAATCCATTAACTGCTAGTTTTCTTTCTTCTGAAAAGAGACTCCAAATGACAAATTCTATAGGGAGCCTAAGTCTCCACCCTTTCCGGTCGGTCCACTGGGCCTCAGTTCGGAAAAATTTAACATGAGAGTGGATGAGGAGAAAAGAATTATTTTCTGCTCCACTTTACTTTATGTCCTGAATCACACATTTGCTGTACTTCAATTAAAATCATAACCAAAGATGTGCGTTTGGAGTTTCTTTGATACGTGTTTTGTGATTTATTATCGTGTAAAAATATGTAATTATTTGGACTCTGTTTGGACTACATATCAGACGTCGCATAGCTGACGTCACAGCAGAATCTTTCCCTGCAAATTTTTCTAAACCGTATACCGCCTTTTCTATTTTTCATTTGAAAACACCTGTGTGCTTTGTGCCCCGGTGTAATCATAACACCATTTCCACATGTTCCCTCTACCACTTCCCGGCTGACGAGAGCTTGTCCCGCATGCTGGCTCTCACTCGACCAACTATCTCTCCCCCAGAGTAGCTGCCACTTTCCACATGCCCCGATTTAAAGTGGGTTTCTCCACGTTTGATGCTCTTGCCTTCGTCCTGAAAGAAGGAGGTGAAGCTCGCCAAAGTCACAGCCATTTTCAAAGAGTTTGATGGTGAAGCTTGGTGATGACGTCATATTTGTGAGACGAACTTGTAGTCCATTACTTACTCTGACATAAAACCTAACGTAACTTTTGATGCCTGTCCAAAGTGAGTGCTTTCTCAATGTGAAAATGTATCTTTAAAATTCACAGATATCATATGTGAAAACCGTAGCACATTTCAAACGGGACCAGAAAATTACTTTTATCCCTTCATTGACTCGCGTTAATTTTTTTATGCCCGGAAATCGACCGGAAATAGAATCGCGTCACTTTGGCACCCTATACTCACCATAGGTGAGTCTGTTTGCATTTTTGGCCCCATCACCGATATCGATCACCAAAAAATGTGATCAGCCGATTGCTGCTGAGGAATTTTAAATGACCACAGCTTTCATTTAGGTACGGATAGTTACAGCGATCAATACACGAGGATGGGAGAAGATTGACGCGGTTTGAGGTGTGTGCGCGTGCACCCGCGCACACTACGCACGCGCCCGGATGTGTGAAGCAGGTGTAGCCTAATAATTACACTACCTTGGTACATTTGCTAAAAATAATTCCAACACTGAGGGTACAGGCTAACAGATGCTGATACTCGCCAGTTAACAAAACAAACTCTGAGTCCGCTTTGAAAAAGTGTCGTTGAAATGTTGATGCGTTCAGGTGTCGTAGTAAATAAGGCAGTGCTAGGCTAATGCTAATGCTATGTAGCCGTGGGCAGACTGTTGTCTGCCTTACGCAGCGTAAAATGGCCCCAGACTTCTACTGTTGTTCAACTAACTATATTTTTTAAAAAGTACAGAAACAGTCCAGACCAGATGCACCTGTTCTGTAGCGTGTTTGCAAGTTTGAAAATGGCCGCTCGTAATTTACGTTACGTGATCGGCTTTTTGATCAGGCTATGTTTAGCTAATATCGGCCGGTCGATTGGTGCAACACTAATTTTAAGTGTGACAACATATATGGACTAGAAATGAAGCAGATACACGTGGTAAGAATTTTATTTTTTTTCCCAGTTCATAACCTCCTCGGATGAAAACACGGGGGGGGGGGGGGGGTTCTTCTTCTATCATATTTGTCATGAAACTTTCTACACATGACAGAAAACCTCCATTGCAGAACTGATTTACAATGAGCTCCAGTCGCTGTATTCATGTGCTGATGAGCTCAGTGACACCTTCAATGGCACATGAGTCCCATATTTTTTATCCGGTTTTGTTACGTGCATTCACTCCATGAAAAAAGCAAATTACTGTCACTGCTCTAACGTTTCTAACCTGCAGGAAGGAATGAGGATAAAATATGGTTCTGTTTCAAGGGCCATAAGAAATTAACATCCACAAATACTGAGGAGGAATTTCCAAAGATAATTACAACCATCACAGTACAGTCTAAACTAGAGCTCAACACTGTAAAAAAATATAACTCAACAAGTGTATTTGTCTCATTTCTAGTCCAAATATTTTATCACACTTCAAATCATACAAAATCACCTAAAGAGGAACTTTTCAGTTAGATATAAGAACTGATTTATCGACAATAGATCTGGAAAATATGATAGAAGAAATCTTTCATTGGTTCCACTGGCAGATTGTCTTTGGTTTGAATTAAGCAAAAAAAAAAAAAAAGTCATGAATGATTGAGGCCCAAACAATTGAATAAAGCAAAAAAAAATTAATGGAGTAAAAATACCCAACTTGGAGCAAAAAAATCTTTACTTCTTTTAGTGGAGCGAAAAAAGAAACTTGAATGAAGTAAAAACAAAAACTTGAATAAAGAAAAAAAATTCAAAGTTCTTTTTTGAATGAAGCAAAAAAAAAAAACTTGAATGAAATAAAAAAAACAAATATCTTGTTCCACTCATGCAGGGCCATGTTTACTCTCTGGGCTCTACACTTTCTGCTGCGTTGAACTTTGTCATTGAGCCAGAGCTGGAGGCTGAGCTGGGGGAGGAGATCCAGAAGCTCCTGGAGCAGATGCAGGAGGAGAAGCCTGAAGACCGACCCCTCCTGCAGGTACTCGACACACAGCAGATGATTCAGGGGAAAGAAGGAGCAGTTATTATGTTACAGAGAAGGAAAAGTCTCTGTTTTTTTTAATATTTAGGCTTTTATATTGGACCCCCTGCCCCAAAAAAAAACAAACAGGGCACCTTCCCACAGACTGACCCTGTTTGCATGACAGTTTTTAACCTACATTCACCAAAGTTTAATGGGCTCTATTCTGGACCATCTTGTACCATTCCTAAAAATGTCATGGAATTTGATTTTATAGTTTTTGCATAAAGTTGCTGACAATCAGACAAACCCACTCAAACACAAGACCCCTCTCCCCTCCGGGGGGCGGGGTAAAAATGACTAAAATGGATTCAGAGTCAGAAAGGTTAATTTAGTTAATTTATTTTACATTTTATTATGTTGTATTTGTTTTTTTATTAGTGAAAAATAACAAGACATGAATCAGACCCAAAAAATAGAAACAAAAACAACAACAAAGAACAAAAAACAATACTGACAAAATCATGTTACAAAGGTTAATTTTTAATAACACTGGTTTTCTATACATTGCAAAACAAAAAAAATTATATATGCCATCTTTTCTCTTTCTTTTCATCTCAGAATTCTCTCACTATAAAATACTTTATTGTATTTCGTCATGAAATATTTTATTTTTATGCACTTACTTATTTTATATATGCCATCTGATTATGCATCATTTGTGAAAACGACTCTGCAGCTCATGTTAGATATGTGCGAAGTCATTGTGTGTGAAGGAGAAGAATGATCATCTCTGCAGCATGTGTGTGGTCAACCTTAATAATGTCCTGAAACAACATCATAAAACACTACATCGTCTGTCCTGTCCTCAAGGAGACGTAATTATGTGCAGAGTAATTACATCCGTAGCATTAATTAAAGACCATTTTTCTCCAGTGCTCGTTAGATGAGGTAATTGGCAGTGCAAGTTCACATTATCAAGAAGTGCTATTTTCAACTGATGCTCTTGAGCACCATCAAGTGGAAAAGACACGTCAATGCACGTCATGAGTGTCTCACACTGGTTTAGATGGAACGTTTCTTTTTGTATTTTTATGGTTTTATTTTATTTTTTCAATGTATTCATTTATTTTTTTAATTAAAAAGAACAAAAAAACAAAATAACAATAAATAAAAAATAAATAAATAAAGGAAATTAAATCATAACATTTAATAAAAAAAATTAAGTCATTTTTGATAGATAGATAGATAGATAGATAGATAGATAGATAGATAGATAGTGTATTTCTGTTTTTACGTGGTCTGTGTGTCTCTGTGTGTGTGTATTTACATGGTGTGTGTATTTCTGTTGTTTTTACATGGTGTGTGTGCGTGTGTATTTGCTTTTTCCCACAGGACATTGTGTCTCTGGCAGAGGGACGCCTCTCGCACACCTCCTCTGCAGCTGTGTGTCGGAAACTGTCTTCTATCGGACGCCGTGTTCTTTCCATTGAATCGGTTTCAACCTTTCAAGGTCATGTTGTCATCTGTGTATCACCATTTGGTATTTGTGTCTGTGTTTGTACTAACGTCTGTCTTTGTAAAACTCTACAGATGGACACGAAGGCTCCTGGGAGGCAAGATGGCAGCATCCCAAACCCAGATGTCTGCTGAAAAGACTGAGCTCGGACGATAACACCAAAGACCTGACCGCTGACGCTTCTATAAAAACAAACGGTCTGTCTCGGCACCAGGTATGCGACAGAGATCCAGGGCCGTTTCTAGCTTCATGGGGGCCCTAAGCAAGATGCTGTCGTAGAATCTGTCTTCCTTGACCATGTGCTTTACCTTTGACCTACAGGTGTGTACGGGCTGGGATTCTTCGCTCTGGGCTGAAGATTTGGACGGCGGTGACGGACACGCTCTGATTCTGACGGATGAGTTCGATTGCCGCTCCTACAACAGCTCCCCTGTGAGGAGGCGAGCCCAGCAGAGGCTAACCCGGGGGAGGGGTGCCCTGAACCGCTCCTGCTCCGTCCCGGACTCCAACAACCCCCCCTGCGTTTCACCCACCACCCACGGAGACATCAACGTACCCGTGTCTGACCTCACGGAGATCGGCGCCGACGAACAGCTCAGCGGGACGTCGGCGTGGAGTGACAGACTTCACCGACTGAACCGGGGCGGGTCCTGCGAGTGTTACACGGTAACCAGTGGCAACGAGGAGTACGCCAATGCAGGACGAGCTCTGCAGCGGGAGAACGAGGATGCAGCTGAGACGTTACGCATTGAAGAAACACATTCCGAAGTGTGTCATGAGGATGAGTTTGGCGATTCGACGGAGGACGTGGAATCCAGCTGTACGCCCTGTAATGAACTGGAAACGGAACAGGACTCCATGGACGACCAGTGCTGCTTTAGCAACAGCCTGTACGTTCAGAATAACCACATGACCAAAAGCATGCTGTGCCTCAACCAGGAATCTCAGGATGAGGTAAGAAAGGGTAGATGCTAGATTGGATCAACCGGGCGGACGGGGGTGGGACTAGGGTGTTCAGATGTTCTGCGCAGTCAAAGAAAAGCTGAATCGGGGTGCATTTCATTGGACATATTTATTGGTGGCATGGTTTCCAGGGAAGGAAAAATCCCTGAGCACTTAAGTGGTGGGAGAACCGTTCATAAAAATGATTAAAAAATATATATATAAATTTTAAAACGAAATCTGAAGTTGGTGTGTACACCACATATACAAATGTATTCACCAAACATACTGGACACAATAAAGTTCTTGTTGTTCAGCCACAGTAGTTGTAAATTATTGGACATGAGACAGTTATTGTTACTGCATATTAACTAGTTCTGCAAAAACCACAGTGCACCTTGTATATGGATTAATTCTGGTAATGGTTAGTGACTGGGAATTTAGACTTTATCTCGTAATTTTGACTTTTATCTCATGATTTTGGCTTTTTACCTCGTAGTTTAGACTTTTTATATCATAGGTTAGACTTTTTATCTAATAATTTAGACTTTTTGTCTCACAATTTTGGCTTTTTATCTCATAATTTAGATGCTTTATCTCAATTTTCTCCAAAACGACAGACATACGACAGAGATATTTTATTACATGACAGAGAATCATTTGAATGTTGCAAAAAAACCCCACAATTACTAATTTTTGCCAAAACATGCAGTTACTGCCTTTTTGTTTTGTAGGGCAGTATAGTACAGTGGAATATCTACAGTCGTATGTTACCTTTACCTTTGTCATTGAAGTTACGGTTTTACTGGAAAACTAATAAACTTAGACCTAGAGTCGTCCTCGGTGGTCTGTAGATCTTCTTCTTTCAACAGTGCTATCATCTTTCAAAAGTGTGAAACTACTTTAACACTTTACAATATTACGATCCTCTTTGAACTATGCAGAGTGTTGAAATCGAGTCGAACATCCTGAGGAGAACGTCCTGAGCACACACCCCCCCCCCATCCATCCGGTTGATCCAATCTAGCATCTATTGAACTGCTAAAGGCCAGCTGGGAGGGTGTATGTGAAAGTTTGAAAAAATATGGTGTGACACGTAGTATTCCAGAGCTGGAAAATTCTGGAATTTAGTGTGGAAGTTTTTTATTTATTTATTTATTTATTTTCTAGTCCAACATGCTGAAGGATTATGGGTATGTCTGTTGGGCTAAGGGTATTGGTTGGATTATAGGTATCGGTTGACATCTGCCTATCATCCATAAACAATTTTTCAACTGATTTATTGATAATAGATCTGGAAAATCTGATTGAAGAAATATGACTCAGATCATTTTCAGTTGTTTCATTGATAGATCTTTTTTTTTGGCTTAATTCAAACAAAAAATCTGCCAATGGAACCAGTGAAAATGATATTGGTCGGATTTCTTTTATCAGATTTTCCAGATCTATTGTCTATAAATCAGTTCTTATATCTGACTGAAAAGTTCCTCTTTAGGTGATTCTGTCTAATTTTAAGTGTGATGAGATATTTGGACTAGAAATTAAACAAATACACTTAGTTAGATTTAGACTTTTTTTATAGTGTTTTGAAATATAAACTATAAATTATACAATTATGTATTTATCAAATTGATTACATTTATTTATTCATTACATCTATTAAAATTAACTTTTCTACTACATACAGCAGGTCCAGTCACAACCAAAAGAGTAGGAACACAAGTATAAAAGGATATAAAATCAAGATTTTCAGAAAGAAAATATTTTTTTCTGTGGCTAAAGAACAGGTGTAGTGTATGAGAGCACATTTAGGCCTTAATGAATGGAAAGACCTGAAAGACCTGCCCACGGCTGAGTCACAGCTTCACAGATTTTATGTTACGATGAGTAAACAGCAGTTTTTGAGTCACTCAGAAAGCACTTTGTGTGATTTTTTTTTTTCTCCTCTGGAGCTTTCAGCCACAGCTTTCATTTGCAGATGGCGTTGTCATGGCATTGGTTCCGTGAGCAACGAAAACTCCAATGTCACTGATAAATGTACTGAGACATAATTCAAAAAGAGGTAGGAGTTTAGTTGAGAGAAGATCTAATAATTAAATATACTAATCCATAGCAAACAGACCTACACCCATTCATTATTCTCACCCAACATTGGTCTGTCTGTCTGTCTGTCTGTCTGTCTGTCTGCCTGTGTATGTGTCCGAAGAGGCATATCATGCTATAACTCAATGAATACTTGACGTATTACCATGAAATTACATGGGCATATACATATAACTAATGCACATCAGATGCAATTATCCATTTGAGTAAAGGTCAAAGGTCAATGTCACAATTAACTAAAAGATCAAAATCACATTACCGATTATAAGTCAAGAATGGAGAGTCACAGATTTTTCAGATTGGTACCAAATGATGCGGAATGAAGGTTTATACAATTTTCATAATTGGTGTTATCACCTACACCCAATAGTTTTTGAGATCTCTGGAGGTCAAAGGTGACATGTCGCAAAATTTACTTATATAAATAAAGTCACCTTGATGAAGCAGAGGAACCTTCAGAAATAAATGTAGAAACTGTCAAGTGAATCCGTTTATCATTCGTTATTCAAAATAAAACGAAAAATAAGACAATGAAAAAACAACTAGATTCTTCATTATTTGTTTACAAAACCAAAAAGGAAAAACGAATAGTGATGTGTTTTTCCAGTTTTCCTTTTTGGTCCGTTCTTGTTTTATCCAATTTTGACCTGAAGCAAATTGAGTAAACTGGAAATTGATCTTACCAACTGAAGGAAACATGTCCACCAGACTTGAAGATCATTATGGTTGATATGACAACAATTTTATCTTCAGGTCTTTGGGTGACCCTCTTAGTTTCCCCAAATAGGACGTAGGTTTCTGTCTTTGTCACTGTGGGTCAAAGGTCATTTTCAGTTTACTCAACTTGCTTCAGGTCAAAATTGGATAAAATTGTTTATCAATTTTTTTTCCCATTCATTTAAACACATTTTGGTTTTGGAAACAATTAATGAAGATATAATCATTTCTTAATTTTGGTTTTATTTTGAAAAACAAATGAAGGAATGATACACAGATTCTTCAGCACCGGTTAGTTTGTCTGATCGATGGCTGGTACCGGACCGGGCTCTTTGAATCTTCCTCTTTTCTTTTTGCTCGTAGTGGATCTCTCTGACGGAGCTGCTCACTCGCTGTGGACGGAGGCTGACGGTGAATGAGCTGTGGGCTCTGTGCTACACCTGCCTGTCCTCACTGCAGACATACATTGACTTCCCAGGTCAGTTCATCCACTCCTGCTCCAACATTTACTGACTGTTTCTTGTTGGATTTACTGTTTCCTGACGTGTTTACTGACTGTTTACTGATGCTTTTACTGACTGTTTACTGATGCTTTTACTGACTGTTTACTGATGCTTTTACTGACTGTTTACTGATGCTTTTACTGACTGTTTACTGATGCTTTTACTGACTCTTTACTGATGCTTTTACTGACTGTTTACTGATGCTTTTACTGACTGTTTACTGATGCTTTTACTGACTGTTTACTGGTGCTTTTACTGACTGTTTACTGATGCTTTTACTGACTGTTTACTGATGCTTTTACTGACTGTTTACTGATGCTTTTACTGACTGTTTACTGGTGCTTTTACTGACTGTTTACTGATGCTTTTACTGACTGTTTACTGATGCTTTTGCTGACTGTTTACTGATGCTTTTACTGACTGTTTACTGATGCTTTTACTGACTGTTTACTGGTGCTTTTACTGACTGTTTACTGATGCTTTTGCTGACTGTTTACTGATGCTTTTACTGACTGTTTACTGATGCTTTTACTGACTGTTTACTGATGCTTTTACTGACTGTTTACTGATGCTTTTGCTGACTGTTTACTGATGCTTTTACTGACTGTTTACTGATGCTTTTACTGACTGTTTACTGATGCTTTTAATGACTGTTTACTGATGCTCTTACTGACTGTTTAGTCGTGCATTTACCAACTGTATCCTGACGCCTTTACTGACTGTTTCCTGATGTGTTTTCTGACTTTTTCCTGGTCTGTTTTCTGACTCTTTCCTGTTGCACTTACTGACTGCTTCCTCACACATTTTCTGACGGTTTACTGATACGTTGACTAATGTTTATCCTGATGGCTTTTCTAACTATTTACTAATGTGTTTTCTGACTGTTTCCTGATGCCTTTACTGACTGTTTAATGATGTGTTTACTGACTGTTTACTGATGTCTTTACTGACTGTTTAATGATGTGTTTACTGACTGTTTACTGATGTCTTTACTGACTGTTTAATGATGTGTTTACTGACTGTTTACTGATGCCTTTACTGACTGTTTCTTCTGCTGCTGTCTGTGTTGTCCTTCAGCCTACTTATGTCTGGACACAGTGTATGTGGGCTGTGAAGGGGAGGTGCTGTTTTTAAAACCTAAAAACATCGGTAGGTTTTCTGTGTTTGATCTTCTTCCTCTGAGTCTGTTTTTATTTAACTGTTTTTAACGCTAAAGGCCTTGGCTGACGTTTGCTCTCCTTTTTAGGCCTCCGCGATGAATTTTATCTGGCTCCTGAATATCAAGAACATGGGATTGTGACTGAGAAGGTATGAACTGGTATTAACGTTTAATGAAGTGAACGTGTTTACGCCACAGATTTGTCATATTTGTTTTGACCTCTGACCTCAGGCCTGTGTTTACGCCATCGCCGCCATCCTCTGGGCTACTGCCAAGTTCAGTTTATCAGCCAATCAGAAGCTGGCGATGCCGCGGAAGTTGAAAAGGCTGCTGCTGGAGATGGCGAAGAGGACGCCCATGGAGAGGCCGACCATTATCATGGCCAAAAAAGTAAAAGTGCCTTTAATGAACCCTTGGGTTTCCTTTAGTAAACACAACCCTTTTTTTTTTTTTTTTTTAGTGTTTTAGGCTTAAAGTAGGTCTCCACCATTTTGCCTTGGTTTTCCCCTCTCCATTAAAACAGATCCAGACACTACTCTTTCTCCTTTTTTTAAATTTATCTCATAATTTTGGCTTATCGTCTCATGATTTGGACTTTTTATCTCATACATTAGATTTTTTTTTATCTTATGATTTTGACTTTTTATCTCATAATTTTGACACTTTATCAAATTATTTTGTTTCTTTATGTCATGATTTTGACACTTTATCTCATGATTTTGACTTTTTATCTCGTGATTTTAACTTCACTTAATGCACCTTATAGTCCAGTGCACTTTTAAATATGAAAAATAAACCATTCATTGACAGTGTGTCTTATAGTGCAGAAAAACAGTAATCAAAATGGAACACCTCATTGTCCAAAAGAGAAAAAAATAATACCTAATTTTTAAAAATAATATCTTCTGACCAAATGTCATACTTTAAATGGCCATTACATTTTTCATTCTTCAGTTACCACTTTTTAAAACCCTGTGGACACCCTGTTTTAACATGTTTGACACCTCTGATCTAAAAGGTTCATTTTTATCTTGGTCTAGGGAAAAAAAAAATCACTTGATATTAAACAGAATCAAATCCCAAACCTCCGCTGTTACTATTTTTATGGACGTTCTCTCTTTAGTTTTTTCCATTTTTTTTCCAAACTTATCACTTTATTGTTCAGAAGCCCCAGTTGTTTTTCGAGGACGGACTGAAGTGTCGCCTTTTGTTTTCATTTGTGTGTGTTCCAGAGCTGTCGTGACTACTTATCACGTCAAGGGACCAACGCAGAGACGGTGTGGAACAAACTGATCAGCAGAGTTCACAGGGTAACACGACCTTTGCTTTGCTGCATCATATTAGCAAAACCTGGGATTGTGGGTTTACAACACTAAAGATAAAACTGCAAAATGTTCACGTAAAGAAGAGCTCATTTGATTTACGTACTAAGAAAAATGTTCCTTAATGTTAAAATAAGCCAATTGTTTGTATGTGGTTTCTAATTTCAGACACTAGTATAATTTCATTTAATTTATTATGGTCCCCATTAGCAAGTGATGATTCAGTTGCTATCCTTCCTGGGCTGTCCTCTACACTACATAACTAATTTTTATCATTTGTATTAATCACACACCATTCTACACACACACACACACACACACACATACTCGTTTAAATGTCTCATGAGGACCAAGTTTGTAGTCATCACTTGAAGGTAAATAAGTAATTAGTGTATTAAAATTCAATAAAAAATAAAACACATGGAAAAACAATCAAATAAATGGAAAAATAAACACATCTTTTAAAAGATATATATAATAAAAAAAAATAATTAAATTATGAAATGCAATAAAAAATGATTACAAAAATTGATAACAAACATAAATAAACCTTTAAAAAATGCATATTTTGCTTTGCGCCTGTTTTGCTCATGCTTTATGGAGACCCCCCCTCACACACACAAAAACAACAAAACCCCCCCAAAAAAAACTAGCTAATGTTTTTAGAGGGGACATTATTTGCATACATTTGCATACTTCACACAGATGTCACCTACTTTTATATTTAACCCTCCATGGTGTGACTGTGTAAACAGATCAATGTCCCCATAAAGTTAGGTATACAAGTGCACACACACACACACACTCTGTAACCATCACTTGTGGGTTAAGTGTCCATAAACATGTTCTTTTTTTAATACATACATAAAAAAAAAAAAAAATATATATATATATATATATATATATATATATATATATATATATATATATCTTCAAAGTGTTTCCCTCATGCTTCATGGGGACTTCAAGAAAAAAAACAAGTAAATGTGTTTCTAGGGCCACGTCATTTGCATAAATGTGCACACTTCACACAGATTTATATTTTACTAGTGAGGATTTATATGTAATTACAGCCTTACTTTCTGCCCCAGTGTCTGCAGTTGGATTATTATTATTATTATTATTATTATTATTATTATTATTATTATTATTATTATTATTATTATATTCATCCTCAGTTCTGTGGTATCAGTTTGCTTTGTTCACTCATCCTCTAAATGATTCTTTGCCTCATTTATAAATGTATTTTCTTCTTTTCTTTTCTGAATTCTTCCGTTCTCTTTCAGCCAGCCTCAAACTCTACTCATGCAGAAGAGTTGATCACTGATGGACACGGACGCTCCAGTAACGAGTCCTCACACAGTAGCAGTGGTAGGAGACGTTAGCTTTAGTCTGAATGACCCTCATGCTTATGGAGTTGATGATGAAATACAGTTTTTAGAACGTACAGTACAGGCGTAGAGGAGTTTCTCACATCTCTACTTTTTCCTTTATACTCATAGGTGGTAAAACTACTCGCATTCTGTACTTTAAAAGAAGTACGGCTACCTGTGTGGAAAAAAATACTCTGGTAGAAGTACTGATTCAACTCCTTTGCTATTTTTTTTTTTGCCCTGGATAAAACAATACTTATTTAACCAGGACAAATCATCACAAACGTTTCAAAAGTATCTAAAAATAAAGCCTCTAAAAGTGACTTACTGTGTAGATAATGTGTTTGATGGGGTCACAGTTTTGTGGGTATGGGCTGGAAATTTAGGAACCCGCTTTATCTGCACTAGGGTCGCAGGGGTCACTGAGGGCCTTATCCAGCTACAATGGCTATATATATATATATATATATATATATATATATATATATATATATATATATATATATATATTCACAAAAGTGTAGGGAGTAAAAGTAAAAAGTTGCCAGAAAAATAAATACTCACATAAAGTACAGATACCAAAAAAAAAAAAAAAATCGACATAAGTACAATAATGACCCTCGCTTTTACTTCATGGTTAAAATTGTTGTTTAACTGGAAAAGTAATGTCTTCTTAGTCTTTGTTTTAACCGGTGTAACAGGTATTTTCTAATCTTAAAACTCAAAATGTCATTTATCATTTCAACTAGAAACAAAAATAAACTTATATCAAAGATTATGGTCACACTTTTCATCCTGAAAGTTTAAATTGTTAGAGTAGTGAAGTCCAACCTACAATATAAATGTTAGAAGTTAAACACTGATAATAATCTGGACAGTGAAGGGGTGTAGTTCAATTTGTCACACCTGAAAACTTTATTTCCTGGTGAAACTCCTTCAGTATTTATTCTGAAATGTACCCATGTTGGCTGCATGAGACAATATCACTGATATTGTATTTGGGTTGTTGTAACCGTGTGTAGGCTTTGTGTCCACGGCCTCTGAGAGCCGACTGGCTCCTGTACCTGGCCCTGTTCCCCACAGCTATCCAGGCAGTGCTGAACTGCAACTCCCAGAGGCCTTCACTTCCACCGCCACACACTTCAGCCCCATTGTCCTGACCAACAAAGACTCATCAGAGGAGGAAACCACCAACGCTGAAGCTGCCACCGAAGGGTAGGATGAGAACTGAGATCTATGTAGAAGTAGAAGTGTAGTCCAGGGTGTACGGCACCAAAACCAGAGGTGGAAGGAAGTAAGTGGAAGTACTTTCTTTATTGTACTTAAGTACAGTTTTTTTTTAGGTATCTGTACTTTACTTGAGTATTTGTTTTTCTGGCAACTTTTTACTTTTTCCAAACTAGACAAATGTGACGGTATGAAAAATAAGTCGTAAATCAGAAATTGTCATACGTTTGACTTTTTTTTTTATCTCATATAATTATCCATTTCTTATATCATAATTATTTTTTTTTCCCCTCATAATTTTGACTTTTTATCTCACGATTTGGATTTTTGAAAATCTCATAATTATGTTCTTTTATTTATTTTTAAAATCTCCTACTTATGACTTTTTAAAAATTTTTTCCTAAATGTTCTCTCCATACTGAGTACCATGACCCAATAAAACACACCATTTGCACAATAAGATAAAGGCTTTATTTTTGAATATTTTTTAACACTTTTCAGTTTTTTTTCCTGCTTTAATAAGTATTATTTTATCCATAGCAAAAAAAATACAGTTTTACTTTTTACTTTTACATAACTAAAACAGTTGAATCAGTACTTCTACTTTTACCAGAGTATTTTTTCACGCAAGTAGTTGTACTTTTACTTAAGTACAGAATGTAAGTACTTTGACCAAAACACACCTAATTATTTTTCTATCCAAACTGAGTATACAGTGTTCCCTCACTATATCATGGTTCACCTTTTGTGGCCTTGGTGTTTCGCAGATTTATTTATTTTTGTAATTTTGCATGCTTTTTTCTTTCTTTTTTTTTTTTTTTTTTTTTTTACAGTATATCAACACACATCCGCCCTGTTTACATGACAGTTTTTATTCCTGTTTAATTCTGAACAAAAGTTACAGTAATTCTGCTTTAAGATGATCATGTAAACACCTAATTCTAGTTGAAAATGATAAATCTGAATTAGCGCTGTCCACCTCTGGAACCTGTCTGGACACCTCAGGTGCCAGTGCCACCCCAGTTGATTGACAGGTCACTGCACAAAGTCATGGGATTTTTTCTTTTCTTTTCTTTTCCTTTTTTTTTTTTTAACTCTGTGGAAAGTGTTGTATATCTAAATTTTACTTCCTATTCCCAGGACTGTGGATGGATTCACACATATCAGTGAACATCTGGAGGACAGAAGCCTGGACTCTGAGGACCCACACCCTTCACCACCCGAAGTTGATCCCTGTGCAGAAGAGTCAGGCAGTCCTGTCCGTCAGGCGCTCATGACCTGTACGTCCTCCAGTAACAAGACGCCGCTCAACTCCGCGTCTACTCCGCCTGACATTTCCTGTGTTGAAGTCACTCTCCCCTCGTCGCTACACTCCAACCTCAATGGTTTTGGCGTTTTTAACAACTTCCTGTTCCGCCAGGACCCCACAACTGGAAACCTGTCTTTAGTTCCGGTGCAGGTCAAAGCTCCGGACTCTGTCCTGGGGTTGGACATAAACCCCTTCATGGTCTCTCAGTCTCTGCAGGGGCTGATCATGGTTCCAGAGAACGCTGATGGTTTGAATGTCAGCTGTCGGACTGCGCCTCCGAGGCCTGAACCTAAAGGGTACGACCCTCCGTCCTGTTACACCAGCAGCGGCTCCATCAGTCGTGATAAACCCTCAGAGCAGGATCTGCCCAGAGATGATGACGGATCACGAAATCTGAGAACGCAAAAGGGATCTGTGTCCGCTAAAGTCCACCCTGCGCTTCAGGAGGTGATAGACCTGCTCAAAGGAGAGTTTTCACTCGATGAGTATTTGGACAATGGACACAAGGACATTGCAATGGGTATGTCTTTTTTTAGACGACTTCCTTTAACCCACAGGTGTCAAATGCCACATTTCCTTAGGTGGGAAGTACCTCAGTAAAAGTACTTCATTACTGTACTTAAGTAGATTTTTTAGCTATCTGTACTTTACTCAAGTATTTATTTTTCTGGCAACTTTTTACTTTTATTCCTTACATTTGTGCATAAATATCTGTACTTTATACTCTTTACATTTATATAAATATCTGTACTTTATACTCTTTACATTTATATAAATATCTGTACTTTATACTCTTTACATTTATAGAAATATCTGTACTTTATACTCCTCACTTTTACTTTTTTTAAACTAAACAGATGTGACGGTATGAAAAATCAAGTCACTTCAGAGGGAAAATTAGTGGAGGTGCCTTTATATATTATAGTTATATGATTATGATCTCACAATTTAGTCTTTTTATCTCACAATTTTGACTTTTTATTTTCCAATTTTAACATTTTATCTCACAATTTTGACTTTTTCCTCTTAAAATTATGCATTTTTCAATCTCTATTTATAACTCTTTTTCTAATTTCATGATGATGAAATCAAGTACCAAACAAGATATCACTAAATAAATGAATAACTACTAAATAAAAAAAATTAGGAAACCTGTCACGGGCTTCAAAATGACATCATGACCTTTAACCTTGTGTGACGTTAAAAGGTCAAAATCAAGGTCACATTATTTTAAATGGCATGAAGAGTGGTGATAAGTACTCAGTTACTATTGTTTACAGATGGGGAAACTACATATAGGCTCCAAAAATGGCTTGACCTTTGACCTTGAGCAACTTTAACAGGTGAACCCTATAGTCTCACATTTTGACGGGGACATGTCCATTAACAGCTAAAATGTTTGGGGGGGGGGGGGTTAGTTTTCTCTGTTGGCTTTTCACACATGTTCATTTAAAAACTCTACTTTTTCTCTTTTCCGAGGGGAGTACATCTTCTCCTTGAAGGATCTCCAGTACCAAATGTTTGCGAGCGTGGTTAAGGAGAGATTCAGTGATCTGTACTGGGAGGACGACCTGCTGGGTTTACTGCACTGTCTGGTTAACTACAGCTCCTCCACACTGTGAGTACCACATCGTACATGGGTCGGGTTTATATGGTCTGTTGGGCCGCATTTTGTAAGAAAGGTTCAAAATGTAAAAACTTTTTCATTTCATTTTGGAATAAACTGTCGCATTTTGTAATAAGTTATTACATTCTGAGAAGATTATTACAAAATGCACTTGCAACTTTTTTATTCTCTAGAAAATGTAATAACATGGTGCATTACGTAATGACAATTCTAAAGCATAGTTTATTTGTTTGTTAATTGTATTTTAGTTTAATATGGGCACGCATTTTAGGCAGAATTTGCCAGAAAACGCCCTTGGGGCTTAAGAGGTTAAACAACGTAAGTGTCTTCTGCTTGTTTAGAGAGCTGCTGTGACTAGATAATTTAGCCACTAAGATTCAAATATGAAATTACAAACAACAAAATTTCTATTTCCAAAATATTTCCATAATTTCTAATTGTCCTAATGTCTAATATGTCTAATTACCAGCCAAGACTTAAACCACTTGGAATGTTTTCCAAACAGCTCATTGATTTTCAAAGCCATACCAACAAAGCCCCTGCTGCTGCAAAATGGAAGAAATATTACATAATGCGGCAAAATGTATTACAAAATACGGCTTTATTACAAAATACGGCTTTATTACAAAATGCAGCTGTATTACAAAATACGGCTTTATTACAAAATACGGCTTTATTACAAAATACGGCTTTATTACAAAATACGGCTTTATTACAAAATACGGCTTTATTACAAAATACGGCTTTATTACAAAATACGGCTTTATTACAAAATGCAGCTGTATTACAAAATGCGGCTTTATTACAAAATACGGCTTTATTACAAAATACGGCTTTATTACAAAATACGGCTTTATTACAAAATACGGCTTTATTACAAAATACGGCTTTATTACAAAATACGGCTTTATTACAAAATACGGCTTTGTTACAAAATACGGCTTTGTTACAAAATACGGCTTTATTACAAAATACGGCTTTATTACAAAATGCAGCTCAACACGGTGGCCGACAGGGACATACGCACCACATCGCCTAGTACCGCGCGCCGCCATTTTAAAAGAGGAAAACGAGAGCGTAGCAACACTAGACAGATAGCTCTGTTACGATACTCTAAGACTATTTTAATAAACCTCTGCCCTCCGCAAAAGACCGGTATGAACCGAAATTAGCAGGGATCAACTGGAGAGCTGTCCGTATAAATTACCGGCAGGTTCTTATAAATGACAACTATCTTTTTGTTTTAGCTAAAACCCAGAGATAAAGTTGTCATTATTCTTAGGTTATGATGCTGTTACTTCACTCCTCCAGTCCACTTCAGATTCAATATAACTGCAAGAAATGACAGCCTTGTTTTAACCTCTCATTCCACCTTGTATAAACACATTCTGTAATAATTACATTTAATGACTGTATTTTTAACACTAGATGCACTAATGTACTCTTCATTGGGTGTAAATAGACCCAGACTGGTCCCGCCCCCATTGTAATGACCCCCTCCTCTGCACACTCGGGCACCTCAGTCATATCAGCATGAACACAAAACACACTTCACGCCTAAAACTGGACTCAGCAGCAGATCACATCGCTATGGTAACAGCTTTGTGGTATGTTTGTTTGTACCGGGGACACAGTTGAAGATGCATGTGAAGCCTCATCTGCTTTGTTACTGATACGCTGACAAGTAGTATGGTATATTTGTAAATGCACATACGGTGATGTACAAATCGTCAGTGGTTTGTACGTGTGTTTTGATATTTGTAAATGTAATATTCGTAACTTGTGTTTTGGTCTTTGCTAATAAATGTGCATTTTCAGAACAAAACGACATTTGTAAAGCTGAAAATTTTCTTTGTGAAACGTGACTCCCATTTTTGGATCAGCAATTACACCAGAGGTGTCAAACATGTGGCCCGGGTGCCAAGTATGGCCCTCAAAAGGGTCTTGTCCGGACCCTGGGATAAATTTGTGAAATACAAAAATGATAGTAGATATATTATTTAATTCTAGGTTCCACATGCAGATCAAAATGGGTTGGATCCGTAAAATACTATCATAATAACCTATAAATACTCACAACTCACAGTTTGCTCTTTGTTAATTTAAACATTTTCATTTAATTTTACTGTATTTACAAAAAAAACAAACTATCATTTCGCAAAAACACGAATAGCCTGAACAAATATGAACATTTTGAAATGTCTGAAGTGTAATTTTAACGATGTCCTGCCTGTTATTGTGTATTTTTAGATAATAAATGATGAACTGAGACATAATCTTGTATTGTCTTGCATTGAATTTTCTTAATAAGTCTGAGTTTATTCATGTAATTAATATTGTTTTAAAGGATACTTGATAGATGTGAACATTTTCATCACATAATTTTCCTTTTTTTTTTTTTTTGCTCTAAGACGTAGAGTAAAAATTGGAGTTGACATTATTTATATATTATGTTATTGTTTTAGTGGCATGGCTCACTTCAGATCAAGTCTGACTTAATGTGGCCCCTGAACTAAAATGAATTTGACACCCCTGAATTACACGCGTTCACCTCTTTCCTCTGTGGCGTATTTTTCAGACATTCTGTTTTGCCAAATCCACAAATGTAGACAGAGCCACAAATAGTTTTCAATTAAAATGTGGAATAATTTAACATTTGTGAATATCAAAACACATGTACAAACTACTGACTATTTGTTTATCACCTTCTTAAATGAGGGAAATAAAACGCACAGTCCCACATGTCTGGGTTAATTTGGATGAGAGTAGGGGGGGGTGGGGGTGGGGGTTGGGGGGGCAGAGCGCAGGGACCAGTCCATTCAGATGGTTTTTCATCCGGCCGCTGCCTTGTTCTCCTGCTCGTGGTGATTTGTGGAGAGAGTCTTTAATCTGTTGAGGAGGAGGAAGATCACAGCTTCACAGGGTGGAAATAAACACCCACCACCTCAGGCTGGACACCCACTGGATTATCTTCTTTATTTATTTTTCTTCTTTTCATTTATTTCATTTTATTTTTGTGTATTTATAATTTTTTTATATATTTTCTTGATTGTGTCTTTCATTTTTTATTTTCTTTTTAATTCATTTATATTTTATTATTTATTGTATTTTAGTAATTAATTATTTCTTTCTTTTTTTCATTTATTTTAATTTTCTTTTTCATTTTTCATATAATTTTTTCTCGTTTATTTAAAGTGGTTATTTTCTTTTCTTTTTATTTAAATTTTGGCTTCATGTGAGTTTTTTTTTTTAATTTTCTGTTAGTAACGGTGGGAGCAGCAGCATCGTCTGCTTGTTGACACACTTCCACATGGACTGGACTGTTCTGGTTAAGTGCAAAAATATCTGAGGGTCTTTTTTTTGTTTTTGTTTTTTTTTTGTTTGCTGCAGTATCTTGAACTGGAAGAAAAGCTGCAGGATGATCAATATAATTCTTTGGTAACTTACTTGTTTTCTTCTTTTAAGCTGTGTTGCTATGGGCAACGTCATCCTGCTGTGCTCCTGGAAAAAATATATAAATCTGACCAAGTGTATTTGTGTCATTTCTAGTTCAAATATCTCATCACACTTAAAATCAGACAGAATCACCTAAAGAGGAACTTTTCAGTCAGATATAAAAACTGGTTTATAGACAATAGATCTGGAAAATATTGAAGAAATCTGACCAAGATCAGTTTCACTTTTGTTCCCATGGCAGGTTTTTTTTTTGTTTGTTTTTAATTCTGCAGATAAAACATTTTGAATTAATCAAAAGAAATCTTGAATTAAGAAAAAAAAAAGTTGAAATAAGAAGACAAATTCTTGAATGACACAAAATACTTTTGAAATCAGCCCAAAATGAATGAATAAATCTTGAATTAAGAAAAAAAATTAAATAAGAAAAAAATCTTGAATGAAGCAAAAAAAAAAATCTTGAATTAAGCAGAAAAATAATAATTTCAAATCAGGAAAAAAAATATTGAATGAAGCAAAAAAAAAAAAAATTAATTTACTTGAAGAAAACATTTAATCGTCAATTAACCAGAAAACAAAACTTGAAATAAGAGAAATTCTTGAATGAAGCAAAAAATGTTTTTGAATTTGAATTTAATTAATAAAAAAATCTACCAGTAAAACTGATCTTAGTCAGATGTAGATTTTTTTTTTCAGTCTAAATCTTATAAAGGTCTGACACAGTTTTTGTAAATGTCCCCTGTAGGAACTCTGTGTAAATGACGTACATATGGTTGGTTTTCCTGGTTTCTTCAGAGCTCATTGTCACTATGTCTCAGCTCATGGTGTGTGTTTGCGCCCCCTGCAGACGCTCTGAGCCGCCTCCATCAAACAGTCTGAAAAGGGCAGACGCCGCCGCCGCCGCTGCCCCCGTGATCGCCGCCGTCTGGGGAGGGAGCGCAGAAGTTTGCCTGCACAGTCTGGATCTGAATGGAAACATTGACACTTCCAGTCCTGCTGCTGCTGCTGCTGCTGCTGCTGCCGTGGATACGTGGGAAAGCACCGAGGCCCCATCCTGTCATGGGGAACCAGAGGCAATGCTCCAACATTCTGGAATAAGAGCAGAGCCCAAGCAACGCTGCAGTTTACAAGGTAGGACGTGGGTGTGGATGCTGAGTGTTTTGGTGTTTTTCCTCACACAGTTTGAGTTGAATCAACTATATGAACATAAGGCAATATAGAATATTATGTATTTATACTAAATGTGTGTTTTGGTTTCATTGGTATTTATATATTTTTTTTTTTGGTTTTTGCTGGTATAGGAGAGCTGATGCTAATGCTAGTATGATCATTTATAAATAGGTATTGGAGGTATAGGATCTATAAGTATTATTATTATTACATTGGTATTCATATAAAATATTAATTGCTATATAGAGATCATAGGGAATAAAGATTGGCGTAGAAGTATATGTTTGTACTTCTTTCTACTCCTTTTGGAGCATGTTTAGTTTAATTTATTTTAATGATATATGTGTGTGTGTGTGTGTGACCCTCCAGCACAAAACTTGGGTCAAATTTCACAATTGAAGTTTTTCTATTTATCTAAAAGTTTATGAAAAATGCTTGCGTGACACTATTTCAACCAATCAGGGGCTGTTTTCCAACATCGCCATAGCAACAAGGGATTTTGTTTACTCAAGAAGGCTTTGGTCTGAGGCCTCCCATTGGTTCAAACATATAATTACATAGATTTCTATTTAAGGGTTGTCTAGAGGGAATCCCGATCTTTCCAATGGTACCAAACATGACGGGGAAATATCTAACGCCAGCGTGAAGGAAAGTCGTGTTTCGAGTCAATTTTTCTTTGTTTTAGACTTAATTACTGTCAGTCAGTCGTTGTCGTTAAAAGGCATGATTTGAAGCACTTATGGTAGACACGTACGGTATTTCACAAAAAGTCATAGTTCCAAGTGTTCAATAGACATTTTACTTGGATTTTATGCATAAAATTCAAATTGGATAATTTTGACCCATATAACGTATTTGAGGCTAAAGCTAGAAATACTGCTGTGACTGAACCACTGGTTTTGTGCTGGAGGGTCACATACATACAGACATTTTCTTTTGTTTACTGATCAATTTTTATGTGTCATTATTGCTGTTATTGCTCCACTGGTTGTTCCATGAATTTTCAGGAACTGAGCCTGTGACCCCTGACCTCTCAACAATAGGTGAAAATCTATACACATGAGATGCAGAATGGAAAGACCAGCATTTTGGTGCTCATTGAAAGTCTGTAAGATGAATCATTCAAAGCTTATGTCTAAAATATGACCTTGACCTTTGACCTGGAATTTTCAAATTTGCCTTTCAAGGTTCTGATGTCAATGCACATCAACAGTGAGAGTGAAAAGAAGTTTATCGTTTGAGATAAACATTAAAATAACCTGGTGAATGTCCGTGAAGGTGACATACAACGTACAGTATCCTACGGTATGGAGGGAGCAAGAGAGAAAGTCAAGCTCTGGAAACGGAAACAAAAAAAAGTAAAGGTTTGGGACATATTCAGTGAGATTTTTAAAGATGATGAGCTGCTCATCATCTCGTCACATGCTTGACTTTTCAAATGAAAGGTTTGACAAGATAAATACTGTGACAAGTTGATTAAAAATGTCCTGAAGTGTTGTCAAACGCTGTGACCTCCTCAAAAGTTCCCCCTTCTTTGGCCTCTGGCTGAAGTCATGAGAGCCGTGACTGATTATTGGATCAGCTTCTAAAGATTTTCACATATTCATCTGAATCCAAGTGGTTTTTAGCGACTGAACAATTTTCCTTCCTCTGGAACTTTGTCCTACACTGTAAAAAATGTACCTTTGACCAAGTGTATTTGTCTCATTTCTAGTCTAAATATCTCATCACATTTAAAATCAGACAGAATCACCTAAAGAGGAACTTTTCAGTCAGATGTAAAATTATAGATAATAGATCTGGAAAAAAATAGATCATTTTCACTGGTTCCATTGGCAGATTTTTTTTTCCTCCAGGATTGTTTTTGCTTAATTCAAGATAAATTTTTTCCCCACTTAATTCATGATTATTTAAAAAAATTGTTTAAAGATAATTTTTGTTTCAAAATATTTACCTTTTGCTTTTTTTGCTTAATGCAATATTTTTTTTTCTCTAAATTCATGATTTTTTTGTCTTAAATTTTTGTCTTTACTTATTTTTTTTGGTTCAAGATTATTATCTATCTTTTTCTTTTTTTCTTGTTATCTATCTTTTATCTATTTTTGCTTAGTTCAACATTTTCTTTCTCTTAATTCATGATTTCTTTGGTTTAATTCTTTTTTTTGTTCAAGATTATGTTGACATTCAATATTTTTCTCTTAATTCAAACTTTTTTTTGCTTAATTCACAATTTTCTTTTTTTAATACAATTTTTTTGTTTTGTTTTGCTCAGTTCAAGCAAATATATTTTATATTAATTGTATTTACTTATCATTTAAGGGTATTTTTTTCCAATGTTTGTTGACATCCAGAAATTCAAGATTATTATTATTTTTTTTGCTTTTTTCACTCATTTAGGCACATGACCAAAATTTTCTGAATCTATCATCGGGAAAATTAACCAACAATTATCCATTAATGGTTACATTTTTAGATTAAAAAAATTATGTGTAATGTAGTATTTATTTAGTAGCATTTAAATATTTATTTTTACTATAAAAAATAAACACTTCCTACATTTTTATATCTGTACTTTATACTCTTTACATTCCCAGAATAGACTCATCACTTTTTCAAACTAGACAAATATGACAGTATGAAAAATAAGTCATAAATCAGAAATTGTGACTGACTGTTTCATAATTTAGACTTTTTTTCTCATAATCTTTTTACTTTTTATCTCACGATTTAGATTTTTAATCTAATAATTATGCTTTTTTTAAATCACCTATTTATGACTTTTTATTTGTTCCTAAATTTTCTGTCCATACCCACTAAACTGAGTACCATGACCCAATAAAACACATCATCTACATCTACATGAGTACTTCTACTTTTACCAAAGTATTTTTTTCACACAAGTAGCTGTACTTTTACTTAAGTACAGAATGTGAGTACTTTGACCACCTCTGACTGAAACTAGGAATAAATTAAATTTTTTTTGGTTTTGTTTTGCTCAGTTCAAGCAAATATATCTTGTATTAATTGTATTTACTTATTCTTCAAGGGTCATTTTTTTCTCCAGTGTGTTTGTTGAAATTCCTAAATATACACAGTCTTCCATCTAACTGCTGCTGTTATATTAAAGTATGCCTGGAAACACACAAAGCCTTTTTTCAAGATCCGTATGATGAAACGATACCGTCAAAGCACTTGGATGTGAAAATGCCTGGAAGCCCGTTAGCTGAACAGTGGAAGCTTTGTGCGTCTGCAGAAGCCGGCGCAGCCTCGTCCCTGAGCGCCAGACTCTGGCATATTTGGGTGTTTTCTTCTTCATGCTCCCACTTTTGGACTGTTTTTTGTCCCATGTGACCCACACCCTCTGACACTCTTCTCTCCTCTGCCCTTTCTCTCCACCATCCAGGCGTGAGCGCTGACGATTCCGACGCAGGGGTCATGGAGGGGGGTGACCTTTCAGCAGCGGGCGGCGATGAAAGCCCCTCTGAAGTTTCCCCGTTTGTGTCGGGGACAGAAGAGGACGAAGCGTTGATGGGAGCCCAGGACGAACAGATGAGCCCGGACTGTTCCGAGGACATGGAGGACAGCGACTCGGTGGCGTCGGAGCGGTTGCTGTCGCCCGCATCCAGAGTGGAGGGGCGGGGCCTCAGCCTCAGCCCGGCCTGGGACCTGGCCTTCCTGGAGGAGGACTGTTTTGGGCCGGAGGTGATCCAGTACGCCGTCAATCTGGGCCAGCACACGGGCTCGGCCGGTCTGGATGTGAAAACACAGGTGGGTGGTGGTCACATGACGCTCAGGGTCTGACCTTCAGCGTGTGTTTGAACAAACAGGAGATGATTTATTTAACGCTTTAACTCCTGAGGCTTTAACCGTTCTAGTCAAAATTTTCAAAAACATGATACAAGAAAATGGACAATAACGACCAAAAATGCATAATAAACCAACAAAATAATAAGTAACATCAACAAAATAAGACACAAAAGGCACAACAATAAAAAACAATATTAAATGTAGAAATATAAAACAAAATAAGGAACAAAATTAACAAAAACTAATACATATTTAGTAGTTTAGATGAAATAAATTAAATTGAAGACTAAATAAATACATAAATTTATAATTTGGTTCCAGTCGTTTCAGTTTTGGCTTTTTCTTTGTTCTAAATACGTTGGTTTTTGACACCTGTTTAATTCCATATATCAGAGTACCCCCCCCCCCATATATTCACCTGTTCAGGACCACCTCACACCTTTCCTGAATATTTTATAGCAATCGGTCCAGTGGTTTTTGTGTAAAGTTGCTGACAGACAAATGCACAAAAATTGACAAAAATATTGACTCCCCATGGGCAGGGGGTACTCTAAAGTCAGAACTATCACTATGACGACCAAGGGCTGTAAAGTCAGAACTATAATAACCCTCAGACAGAGTAGTTCCAGTGGTTTCAGGGTTCATTCAGTGACTCAACAGCTGCGACACTAGCTATTGTTACAGACACAACTTACACTGCTAACTTCTGAACTCAAACAACAATACACCTGCACTCTCTTTTCTGTTTCACACACACACATATACAGATACACACACATACAGATACACACACACAGATACACACAGTGATTACAATAATCTCACCAAACATTGGTTGGGTGAGATTATTGAAAAACCAGTGGAGACAGAGTCTTAGTTATTATTATTATTGACTGATTGGAAACCTGGCATGGATTTGAAAATGGTGTCATGACCTTTGACCTTGAGCAACCTTGAAAGGTCAAACCCATAGTCTCAAATTTTGAGATGGAGATGTTCATTAAGAGCTGAAGTGTTTACAAGGGGTGGGGTTTGTTGTGTCTGGCGCCACTTGTTCAAGTTTATTTTTGCTTAATTTTCTATATATCATTTTTTTTTTATTGTAATTGTTTTGCTTAATTCAAGATTATTTTTGCATAATTCAAGATTTCTCATTTTTTGTGGATTTATCTGAGTTCATCATTAGGCCCACCCTGGGGGTAAATGTGTCTACATTTACTTTATATAATTGCTTTTATCACATACAAAAACAAACCCAGTTTCACAGAAGTAGCTACATGTATTAAATGTTTTTGTCTTTCTACTTTGACTTCAACAGTTCGCATATGAATGAATAAGTGTTGGAATTATTTTCCTGTGTGTAATGAAGTAGGTCACGGTCAGGCTTTGGGGTAAATAGGACAAGAACATGTGGGGGACTTTAAGATAATTGGCGTATTATTCTCTCCGAACTGGATCTGAATATTGATGTGCTGAACTTGGCTCTCGGCGGAGGAAGTTATTATCATTTGCAAAAGAATATTAATGAAGCGTCTTTGTGTTTGTACACTTTGAAGGCACCACTGCTCCTACAGAGGCTTCGTCACCGCTAATAACACACCTAAGGATCCGTGCGCACCGCGACTTCTCACTCATTTCACTTCAAAAGCTGTTGTGTTGCGTCGGGTTGCCACAGTGAAGTGCGCTAAAACGCCAGCATTCTCTACACACTGGAAACACCCGACGGCGTCTTTCACTGACACATGTTTTTTTATCTGAGGCCTTTGTGTTATTCTGTGTGATTCTCTTTCAACAGGAACTGCAGCAGCAACTGGTGATTGAAACAAGGAATCTAAAGAAAACCAGGAATTTTTACCAGAAGCTGCTTCAACAGGAGAGAAAAAACAAAGGTTGGGAGGATTTTTTTTTCTTTCTTTTTTTTTTTCTTTCTTTTGATCATGTGATGACAATTTGGATCAGAATAGCTTTTATTGTACCATCTCCCTTCACATAAATAAGGTAAAAGATTTAAGTATAAAATAAAGAATTCGAGTATAAAATAAGAATAAGTGAGTAAATAAATAAGTATTATAAAATTCTGTGCACGTAGGTGAAAGTGACCTGTGAGATAAAGTGAAGAGTGATTTGGATGGTTACAGCCAGGTCCAGTTTGAATGCAAAGAAATATAGTAAAAAAAAAAAAATTTAAATGTCTTGAGCCTCAAAATTGACATGGAGGAAAGAGAACTGTTAAAGCTAAGCATAGTTTGTTATTATATTGTTTAAACATCCGTTCACACTCTGATTACAAGTAATTAATGAAAAATAAAATCACTTTTCACACTGTTTTTTTGTAATTAAAATGTCACATAAATCAGGCCATTACTGATTTCTGAACAAATCCTTCTGTAAATATATTCAGAATACTGCAAAGTGTTGAACTGGCTATTTTCATGTACGTAGGTGATACAGAGGTTCAGATGTTTGGACTAGAGCATTGTAAAAAAAAAAAAGCTTCTATTGTATTTATTTATTTATTTATTTGACATAATTACAAAGGAGAATGTAATGCATTTCTAGAGGAAACAACTATTCAAACTCAGAATAAAGCCTGAGATTCTTAGTAATAATAATAATAATAATACATTAAAATGCATTATTTAATAATGTCACAGGCATCAAAATATCAAAATTGACCTCTGCATTAAAAATAAATAAATAAATAAGGCAGTCAGAGACAGCAGACGTCCGCCAAGGTAAACACATTGTAATTGTAAACACGTTTATGATGGCAAAACGTGACGTGATCAAACGATAGGTGTTGACCCATCTGATGTCTGAAGGTGAGACGACGTGAATGGGGGGGGGGGGGACCCCACCAGATTCTGTCTTGTCTGAATCCTGAGATATTACCACTGATGTGTTTTAGATGTTGACCTTTAGTGTGACCTTTGACCTTCATTGCTCAAAATCTAACGGGTTCTTCCTTGACCCATTATCTATCATTTCTGAAGGTTTCATCAAAATCAATTCAGAACTTTTTGCATAATCCTGCTGACAGACAGACAGACAGTCAGACAGACAGACAGACAGACAGACGAACAAATGGACCTGAATGTATTCCCTCCTTGGCAAAGTTAATAAACGGGACATTCTACGATGCTTAGTTGCTGAATAAACTGATAAAACATGGGTCAAATGGGATTTCCCTTGTTGAATAAAAACAGGATATTATTTTTCTATACGTCATTTATCCGGTAATAAAAACATATATCCTGAATTCTGTCATTTTCTTTTCATCTTGTATGTGAACAAAGTTAAAACATAATTTTACACCTAGCTTTATCATATCTTCAGATCTGAAAATTTATACAAAATTGTCCATGTTTAATGAGATTGTGCCTAATTTGCATAATTAAACATGCAAATTAAAAACATATATTTACTTGTGTAAATAATCAATTGAGGAAGTTTCATGGTGGTCTATTGAACATTTTACCCATCGCACCTGGAGTGTCGTCAGTGGTTCTAAACTGGTCAGTTTACCTTCACCAATGAATTTAATAAAAAGATGGTGTGAGATAATCCAGAATATCACAGTATGAAAACAAACAAGACAACTTTTTTTTGTTTGTTTTAATTGTATCTTGACGTGGAATGAACAGGTCCATTCGTCAACAGATGAACATGGTTAACATGTGTCATTCCAGTTTTTGAGTCCAAGAGAATCACCTCACCAGCTCGTAAGGCAAATGACGCCAAAACATTAAAAAAAAAAATAAATTACAAAACAATAATAATAATAAATACATAAAATTTTATCTTAAATATATTTTAAAAAAATAAAGTAAACTAATCATGGAACTAATTTTGTTCATCCTTGTGGTTTAATTACAATCCAAACTAAACAGTAGGTGGCAATAAATATGGAATTATTCCCTTTACTGCTAAATTAAGTCAATTTGAACCAAAACTAAAAGTGTGTAATCGGTTAAAAGTCCAGTCAGTCACTTATTAAAACATTAAACACAGTGAGGTTTTTGTTCCATTTACATAAAACCGATTTTAAAAATAATAATAATAAAAAAAAATCTGCCAATATCAACCCAACTTTGATCAGTAGTAAAAATGTTATAAAATGTTTCATGTATTTGATCAAGTTTTTTTTTCTCCCACGACTGTAGATGATGAATGCATTTCCACTAGAACGAATCAAAGCCTTAGTTTTTTTCCACAGGTTGTGAGAACAAACCCATGCTGACCAAACTCAAATCCCAGCTGGAAGAACTCCGATCCAAGGTGTTCTTCTTGGACTGTGTGAAGAAATACCTGGAGGTACTGCAGCACATCACTCTGCTCTGTTCCTCACACCTTTACCAGTGGCTCTGATCTGATTGGCTCCCGCGGCCTCATGTCCAAAGCGTGCGAACGCCAAAAAACGCCCTTTTCCACGTTCACGTTCAAATGTACGAAGAGTGAATGGACTATGGAACCGCACTCTTCCACACTAACACCATGTCTGCTGAACATACGTTTGGAACATTCCAAACAAAATTCACGATTTTGTTGCATTCTTTTTTTAACCCTCGTGCGGTCCTTCAATCGGGTCTTAAAGACCCAGATTCCAAAGTTCAGTTCCATAGACTCATCACCCCACCCCCCCAGGATATTTGACTGTTTTCAGTAGTAAGCAATGGCACCATACAGTACATTTGTGAGCCACCGGGTCACTTTGACCCGAAGGACCGCACAAGGGTTAAAAACAACAACCTGTTAGCATGCTAACCTTTGCTGTTGCATACAGATTCATTTAAATGTCTAATGAAATAAGGGTTAGGGTTAGTTGTTGTTTTAGAAAAAGAATACAACAAATTTGTGAATTTCCAGAGCGTCTAACTCCGCACTCTGCAATCGATATTTCGGACTTCTTCCTAAAGACGACTCCTTCAGCTGGAAAAGTACTGGCTTAAGATCAGTAACTCTGGACGTAATATCTGACGACATGAAGACCTCAGGACACTTGGGTTTGCCTTTAGGGACCCTCTACTTACTACCACGCAAGTGTGATGTTGTTTAAAACTTTAGAAGAGGTCGAAAAATAGTGTTTCATGTTGGTGAAAGACATGCCCTCATCACTTCCATGCTAACACAGTTTGGCTCAAAACGTCAAAATTGAAATTTGTCAATGTACATTTGAATGGTGTGATTTTGATGTCAACTATATGTATGTATGTATGTACTCCCAATCATCTAAAAATTGAGCTAAAATACATTTTACTCCAGATAATCCCTTTAACTTCCACTTTTGACGTCCTCGTCTGATTGTGCAGAGGGAATCCCACCTGTTAGACTAATTTGCATATGCAAATGAGGCATGGAGAGGGAGGAGCCTGGTTCTCTAAGGCTATATCCAGACAAGTTCGATACAGGTTTAGTTTTAAAACTGTGTCAAACAGATATTGTGTAAAAATGGAACTGTCGTAATGAAAATCTGCATCAGCATGAAAACGATGCAAGTCCTATGCCCCGCCCCTATGTGCGCTGTAAGCTAGTCCCACTGGATACAAGAGAACAATAGAAGAAGTAGTGTGCATGTGCCCACATCCTTTTTCTACTGGTGTGACACACACACACCAGACACAAACAACAACAATAACACTCACACCCTAACCCATTCACTACTGTTCCGGTCTTGTGATAAGGATGAATGCTATCGGCACAAGGCGGCTGGGAAAACATCATGACATGGGTGGGAACACACACGGATACTTGTTAAGATGGATACGGAAACGGCACCATATCCAGATCTTCCCACTGTGGGACCCATTTTCTAAAGAGATTTAGAGAGGGGTATCCTCAAGATGGGTCCCAATCCATTAAGAATGAATGTCAGTTTCACGCCAACTCGTTTCCGTGCAGACGGGGTCGAACATATGCGGTTAATTCCATGCTGATTGGGATAAACAAAGGACATGTTCTTGGAATCAGCCATATGCACAGTTTTGTACATCTGGAATTTTTGGTCATGGAAAGACAGGACAAATGGACTGAACTTCTATAGAGCTTTTCCACCTTCAAGCCACTCAAAGCACTTTACATAGAAGTGTTGACCAGGTTTCAGTTTGAAATACGCACGTCTGTCAACACGTCTGTCAACACGTCTGTCAACACGTCTGTGCCGCTGCTGTTTTTGCAGATCCTTTCCGTGGACCAGTGGGGTCTGGAGGCCTCGCTGTTGCCGTCTCTGGCCGTCTGTGGACCCGGGCCCCTGGACCTTCAGTCCTCTGATGACCCTTCTGTCCTGAGCTTTGGGAGCCGCGGCGGGAAAAGCAGCGTGCAGGTGGGCTCGCCGCTGGGCCTCATGGCGTACCTCTACTCCAGGTACGGTTCACTACAGGTCAGATCCACCACCGGTCTGTGATCACATGACTCGTAATTAACTGTGGGAGGGGTTTGGTCTCACAGGAGGACTGGGGTTTGTGTCATCTTAGAGCAGGAGTATCCCACCCACCATAAAGTTCAAGATTCAAGATTCAAGATTCAAGATGTCTTTATTGTCACTGGGCATTTGCATGTCAGTGAAATTTTCAGTGCAACCCCCGTGTAATGGTTTATTCCATTTATTATTATTATTATTATTATTATTATTATTATTATTATTATTATTATTATTATTATTATTATTATTATTATTATTATTATATAGGGTTAGGGTCTGGATCATTCACTGGAAGACAATGGCTGTTGCTGTTGTCATAGACATTGTTATGTGTGTTAAAATAAATGACTAAGACTTTGGTACTTTTGTTTCTTTTGTCCTTTTTGTCTTTTTCATATTTGATACTTTTTGTATTTTTATTTTTTATTTATTTATTTTTTTTAATCCTTTTCATATTTGGTACTTTTTGTGTTTTTCATATTTTGTATTTTTTTTTTTATCCTTTTCATATTTGGTACTTTTCAGATTTACCTTTTTACTCTGCATACTATGTTCACAGTATATTTTAATGCATTGTGTTATATATGATGTAATAAAGACATTGGTACTTTTCTTCATTATTGTCCTTTTTGTTCTTATTTGGTACTTTTTGTCTTTTCATATTTGCTACTTTTTGCACTTTTTATATTTGGTACTTTTTGTATTTTTCATATTTTGTATTTTTTTTTTATCCTTTTCATATTTGGTACTTCAGACTTACCTTATCACTCTACTATGTCCAGTTTATTCTAATACATTATGTTATATCTGATATAAAAAATAACTTACCTTTCTTACTTTTCATCCTTTTGGTACTTTAGTAGGAGCAGTAAAACACAGCAGACAGGTTCAAAGGTGTTTGATGACAGCAGTATTTCAGAGCCAGTTTAAGGCAGTTTCCATTAATGCCACTTGTCTGAGTTTTAAACTGTTGGTGAAAGTGTTATTTTTCTTGTAGAAACGCTGCAGTGGAAGGTTACATCCAACAGTTCCTCTACATCTACCGCTTCTTCTGCACTCCTGAGCAGTTTCTGCACTTCCTCATGGACAAGTTCATCAGCGCCACCAGGTAAAGGTCACATCAGCCCACGAGCTTTTATCCACTGAAGCCACAGCTGGCAAACAAACACACACACACACACACACACACATACACACACACCAGAGCTTACAACTGTGGGTGTATATTCTTCTGTTTTTCTTTTCCCAATATTGGTTGAGAGAGTTTATTGTAATCATCCTGTGTGTGTGTGTGTGTGTGTGTGTGTGTGTGTGTGTGTGTGTGTGTGTGTGTGTCGAGCATAGACATTTCACGCTATAACTTAATCAATACTGGATATATTATCATAATATTACACATAATGACACATATATACATATAACAAAATTATCAATATTGCAAAAGGTTAAAGGTTAAGGTCACATTTAGCCGAAAGGTCAAAATCACATTATTGACTCTAATTCAACAACAGGTTGTCATAGAAACTAGAGATTGACACAAAATAGGGCCGAGATTAGACATTCTCTGAATACTTGTTCTCCTCTTTTTTTCATCTGTGTTTTGTTTTTTCTTCTTCTTCTTCTTTTTCTAATTGTGTTCCTGTTCTTCTTTTTTGTTTTGTCAGAGAAGCTCCAGACATGTCAGGAGATGCTTTAAAGGTTTTCCACCGTACTTTGGATCTGCTCCAGTTCTGGCTCACAGACTGTAAATCTGTGGACTTTACGCCCAAATCCAGCCTCGTGGAAACATTCGAAAACTTCCTCAACACACAGGTAACATTCATTTTCTTTATTCTTTGAATAATAATAATAATACATATACATTTTATTTGTATAGCGCTTTTCATGGCACTCAAAGCCGCTTTACATGAAATAAAAATAGAACAATAAGAGTCCAACAGTAAAAAATAGAAAACGGATCAATCACACATTAAAAACAGACAGAATAAAAGTATATATGGTTATACCTGATGGATATAAAAATCAAGAACTGTAATTGACACAAGTTATTGACATGTATTGACAGGTATTCAGTATTTTTTGGTGTTTTATTGGTTAAATTCAGTCCAGTCTCTGAAACATTCACTGCTCTTGAAGGTTCCATTCTTTATTTAATATGATTGTTGTGGCCTGTGGAGCTCATTCTATCACTTCTGTTCATCTACTGCTTTCTCCTCCTCTCTTTATTCTTTTATCAAATGCATCGTCATGCCTGTCGACAGATGGGATTGTTTTTTCAGATTCATCAGACGCTGGTTTTATTGACTTAGACTTTTTCGTGTACAAATCATCTGTAGTGGCTGTAACGTCGTACTAGAGGACGGGTCAGCTGACTGCCTTTTCAAACAT
Organism: Siphamia tubifer; assembly: GCA_020466265.1. Taxonomy (NCBI): domain Eukaryota; kingdom Metazoa; phylum Chordata; class Actinopteri; order Kurtiformes; family Apogonidae; genus Siphamia; species Siphamia tubifer. The sequence continues at coordinate 41,351,226 of CM035797.1, forward strand.
CAGCAGACTTTTACGTCATCACTTGTATGATTTAGTGCCAGTGTTTAGCCATGGCTGGAGGCGTCGCTACACTGTAAAAATCTGAATAATAACTGATTATACACAATAGATCTGGAAAATTGGATTTAAGAATTCTGACCAACATCATTTTTACGGTTTCCATCAGCAGATTGTTTTTTTTTTGTTTGTTTTGGGGCCAAATTCAAGCTTTATTTATATAATTATTTTGCTTAATTCAATTTTTTTTTTTTTTTTTTTTTGCCTAATTCAAGATTTCATTTTTGGGTAATTCAAGGGTTTTTAGTTGTAATTTTTGCTTTATTCAAGAAAATATATATATGCTAATGATACAAGTGAAAACTATCATAGTAATTGATCATATGTTGGAAAAAATCCAAATCTGACCAAGTGTATTTTTTGCATTTCTAGTCCAAATATGTCATCACGCATCAACTAAAGAGAAACTTTTCAGTCAAATATAAGAACTGATTTATAGATATAGATCTGGAAAATATGATTGAAGAAATGTTTAACCATTTAACTCCTGAAACTTTAATAGTTCTAGTAAAAATAATTATAAAATAAGTAACAAAATAGACAGTAACAGCCAAAAATGTGTAATAAACCAACAAAATAATAAGTAACATGAATAAAATAAGACACAATGGCACAAAAGTGAAGAAAAATAATAAAGTACAATATTAAATGTAGAAATATAAAACAAAATAAGGAACAAAATTAATAAATATTTGCAAAATAATAACTTAACTTGGTTAAAATAAACAAAAATGAAGTAGAAATGAATAAATAAATAACATTGTAATTTGGTTCCACTAGTTTTACTTTTGGCTTTTTCTTTTTTCTAAATCAGTTCCTTTTTGACACCTGTTTATTTCCATATGTCAGATCCATGAACAAAACTCAGTAAAATCACAGTAAAAATGCATCATCGCTGTTGCATCAGGAGTTAAAGAGTTCATCTTGTTTTTCGAGGGGCATTTTTTCCAGTGTATTCTGAGGAACTGAATATTTCTTGAAATTTGGCAAAACTGTTTACTCACACTGCAAACATTTTAATATTACCCAGGAACTATTGTTTTTGGATTTTCCTGATGGGGAAAACTTTGATCTGGTTTGTCACTCATTTTAAATCAGGAACCAAATGCAGACAAATTATATCTACAGTGAAATAGTAGCAGAACATCATATAAATACTGCGTCATTCCATATGAAACCAACAGATTTGAAGAACATTTCCCACCTGACCTTGTCAGATTTAAAAAAATGTGTTACATACTTATAGAACATTATATATAGTTCCAAAGTTCTGACCATTTGAAGGAGGTCGGGGGTACCAACCTAAAATAGCGACTTCAAATTTTCGGCCTTCCACAACAGGAACTAGAAGTCTGAAATTTTCAGAATCATTTCACAAGAATGTATGGACCTAAGAAATGTGAAAATATTTACTTAAAATATATAACTGCATGTTACACAAGATGACAAAGTACTTCTAAAATGTAAGTTTTGTCCACCCATTACACAATCATGATTTTCATTCTAAATGTTCTGTGCTGTATCTAGGCTACCTGGGGAGTTTGTGTAAAATAAAGATCCTACGTTATGTTATGTATGATATATGAACCGCTAGAAATGAAAAATGTGTCCGATGTTTGGATTCAAAGGTCAATATCAGCATGTGGGATAGGTGGTATCACCAAATAAATGACACTGTGTAAAACTACAGAAGAAAGTACAGACTTCTGCACCTCTTTTCCACACTCTCCATTAAAATCCTCCAACTTCTTTTAAATACTTAAGGTGAACAGATCGCAAAGCTATATACGGTGTCAATATTTGTATTATTAGGTGTGGAGGATGTAAAGTGCAGAAAGTATTTCCAAATTGGAGTAGAACATTTTGACAACTTTGAATATTGCAGAAATCTAAAAAAAAAAAAAATAAGTATTTGGACTTTTTTTGTATTAATTCCACCGTTCTTCATCTGATCCACTTAAATGAAATAATACGATTAAATGTTTTTTCATTTCATGTTTTTTTTTTTTTTTTTTTAGGTGATTCCCGTCGACAGCCGAGGGGAGGCTCTTCTCGCCGTTCTGCACATTCCTGCAAATACGATGTGGAGCCACGGACGAGGAAGTCAGATCAGCTTTGAGGAAGAGGAGGAGTGTTTGAGTCTGCACTCTTCAACAGAAGATCTGGGAAAAAAGGTGATTGGAATTGGAGTGTCTGCACTTAGGGTATTGATTGATTGGTTTGTTTATTTTGAACATTCACATAATACATACATAAGAAAAGATATAATAATATGATTTAAACCCAAAAAGGAGTGGGAAGAAGAACCACTTATTTAATCCCACCTCCATTTTTATTAATAATGTAATAAACTCAAGTTCTAAACATTGGCTCCTGTCCTGAAACCACAAACCAAATAAACCAAATAACTCCAGTTTATATGAACACACACAGAAATAAATGTGAACTGACGTCCTGTTGTGGTTACGTCTGCCTTTAGTGGAGAGTGTCCAGAGTGGTGGAGCCGTCGTCGTCTCTGCCCAAAGAAAAGGCCTTCTCCATCGCTGCGGCGCTGCCCATGCCGTGCTACAGCTCCCTATTGGACGATCTGTCCACCACCTGCCTCCACAGCCAAGAACGACTGCCTTTCAGCAAAAACGAATACAGCGCCCAGATCATCGCCCAGCAGCTCACCCTCCTGGAGCAGGTAAACGCTCCGCACTGTAAGTCTCACATTGTAACCGTCTCACACCGTAAGCGTCTCACACCGTAAGCGTCTCACACCGTAAGCGTCTCACACCGTAAGCGTCTCACACCGTAAGCGTCTCACACCGTAAGCGTCTCACACCGTAAGCGTCTCACACCGTAAGCGTCTCACACCGTAAGCGTCTCACACCGTAAGCGTCTCACACCGTAAGCGTCTCACACCGTAAGCGTCTCACACCGTAAGCGTCTCACACCGTAAGCGTCTCACACCGTAAGCGTCTCACACCGTAACGTCTCACACCGTAACGTCTCACACCGTAACGTCTCACACCGTAACGTCTCACACCGTAACGTCACACACCGTAACGTCACACACCGTAACGTCACACACCGTAACGTCACACACCGTAACGTCACACACCGTAACGTCACACACCGTAACGTCACACACCGTAACGTCACACACCGTAACGTCACACACCGTAACGTCACACACCGTAACGTCACACACCGTAACGTCACACACCGTAACGTCACACACCGTAACGTCACACACCGTAACGTCACACACCGTAACGTCACACACCGTAACGTCACACACCGTAACGTCACACACCGTAACGTCACACACCGTAGCCGTCTCACACCGTAGCCGTCTCACACCGTAGCCGTCTCACACCGTAGCCGTCTCACACCGTAGCCGTCTCACACCGTAGCCGTCTCACACCGTAACCGTCTCACACCGTAACCGTCTCACACCGTAACCGTCTCACACAGGAATAGTCTCACACCGTAACCGTCGCACATGTAACCGTTGCAGACGATAATTGTCCCATACACTTACAGTCTCACACCAGTCAATAGATGCAACTGTCATTGTAAAGGTCCCACGCCGTAACCATCCTACACTTAAGGGCTCTGCATGTTCTCGCAGCAAAATGTTGCAGTTAACTTGTCGCAGATATTTGTAACTTATGCCAGTGTGAGGAGTACATGGCGTTCACTACTCACCATCGCAGCAGCAAGGGGCACTCTCACAAACTCACTAGGATTTCCCACCTGGGTCCCAGCTCCTTTTCGACATCAGACCCTTTAATTGTCGAACAAACTTGTCCCCAAAATATATTCACATGAGTCGTCTTCAACAATGACATAAGTGTTCACAAAACAAGAAGCAGAAGTGCATGTAGTGCAGATATAGAATGGACCAATCAGAGGCCTCTTGTCTAGTCTTCTCTGCGACACTGTCTGTGGTGAGTTACATTTTCTGGGAGGTGCGCGCAACTCCTTGTGACAGGGGCTAAAGAGTCACAGACAACTTGGCTTCAGAGTATAAATAGGCCTTTAGTGTCACACCATAAAAGTCACACTCCTTATTCTCCCACATCGTAAATGTCCCACAGACAGACGGAACATCTGAAAAATCTGATTTAAGAAATCTGACCAAGGTCATTTTCACTGTTTCCATCAGTAGATTATTATTATTTTATTCATTTATTTTTTCCGTAATTTAAGCAAAAATATGTCGTATAATTATTGACTTGTTTTTAGAGGGTCATTTTTCCAGTGCTTAAACACAAACACAGAAACAGTCGTGTCTTCCACAAAAACAACCACTAGCTACTTATTTAGACTTAGACTTATTTGTCTATTCACAGATTTATTTTTATATTTAACATGTGAATTAATCACATCGTATCCAGTGGAATTGTTTTGCTGCATGGACAGATGTTCCACTTGTTTTGAGGACCTTTTTTCTGACATGTAGTATTTTTTTTATCTTGTTTTTAGACTCTCCTTTTTTACAGTGTACACAGTTGACACAGCTGTTATGTTCTTTTACCACTAGAGGACGATATTCCTCCATGATTCCAAAGATGGATAGACTTTATTCATCCCAAACTAGGAAATAGTAAAGCAGCAGCAGCAGCAAAAATAGAATCAGATCAACATAGAATGTAAGAGCAGACACACTATGTGTAATCAATTAGAAATATTCATATTTTTAAAAACTGTAACCTGCAAGAGTAGAGGAAAAAAGTAAAGAAGAATTTGTAAAGTGAACAGTTGAAATATGTGTATGATTGAAATAGAAAGTATATGTAGAAAAATATACTAGAAACAGAAAGTATTTGTATAAATAAACACAAGAAAAATATATGTCAAAAAATATATTGATAATAGAAAGTATGTGTGTGTGTATATATATATATATATATATATATATATATATATATATATATATATATATATATATATACATATATATATATATACTAGAAATAGAAAGTAAATGCAGAAAAATATACTAGAAATTCACATCTTATTCTATGTCTAAATCTTTTTTTCCTTTTGGTTCTTGTTTATGAACTTTTCTATTAAATAGTCATTGTTCATTCACATTAGTTTGTTCATACTTCAGTTCACATACGACCTTTTCTGTCACAGTAAATGACGTGTCTGTTACTGAACACAACAATAAAAAGATAAAACTTTTATCAGCAAAAAGAGCAAATACATTTAAACACATTATTAGGTGAAATAACGATTGAACACCTCACATTTTTACCCCTGTTGGAACATTTGTATTTTCTATTTTCTTTTCATTTTCCTGCAGGAGATTTTTCAAGGATGCCATCCAGTGCATTTTCTCAACTCCAGGATACAAGGAGTCACAGATAATGTTCTGACTCCAAACAAGTGAGTCCAATATTGTACAGTGTTATATGACTATGTTTGTATTAAATCTTTAATTTTACTTAGATTTTTGCATTTGAGGTTTTAATTAATAAAGTGTAAATCATAATAAATAAAATGACAACAAAGAAAATCTAACTTTTTGCATGTGATGAGACTATAAAATGTATTGGCTTCACCTTTTATGTTGAATTACCTGAATAAAACAACATTCTAGTTTTCTGAGTAGTACCTAAAATGTTTTTCCCGTTTCCTTCCGCATCCTGTAGGAACGTGTCTCAGCACACGTCGCCAGCAGAGGGCAGCGGTGCTCCTGCGTTGGAGGGAACGCCGTCCGACAGCCCCCTTCAGCAGCTGCTGGCATACGCAGACAGCGTCACTAACTGGGTCTCAGCTGAAATAGTCATCTGTGACTCTGTGAAGGTGAGGGGACGGTGTGAAGAAAAGGCCAATGTTAAAGCCCCAGCCTCTGCCTCCATGTTCGGTCCCATGTGGACTGTCATGTCAGTCACACATTCCCTGTCAGGGGTCAGAGGTCAGTGTAGGAAAGTTAGCACTGTAAAAAAATATATATATATTTTACTCATTTCTAGTCCAAATATGTCCTCACACTTAAAATCAGACAGAATCACCTGAAGAAGAACTTTTTAGTCAGATATAAAAACTGATTTATCGACAATAGATCTGGAAAATATGATTGAAGAAATCTAAGAGAATTTATTTATTTAATTTTCAAATTTAAGCTTTATAAGATTTGTTTAATATAACTTTATTTGCTTAATGATTTAATTTATTTAATTTATTTAGTTATTTGTTTATTTTGCTTCAGTATTTTCTGGGGCTTAGTTTACAATTTAATTTAATTTTTTGCTTAATTCATGATTATTTATGTATTTAATGCTTCAATATTTGTTTGGCGCTTAGTTCATGATATTTTTCTTTTTTTTATGTTGGTTAATTCAACATTTTTTTACTTCAACATTTTTTTCTTTATTGAAGCAAAAAAAAATTAACAAAAAAATCTGCCAATGGAAGAAGTGTAAAAATGATCTAAAAAAAGGTTCTTCATTTTAATGGGATATTTCCTGGTTAAATAAAGGTTAAATTTAAAATATAAACGAATAAAAAATCTTGGTCAGGTTTATTAAACCCGATTAAACCAAATCTATTGTTTATAAATCAATTGTTTTATTTATTTATTTATTCATTTGGCAGACGCTTTTATCCAAATCAATTTACAGGAGAAAGTGAGCAATTAGACTCTCTAACAACAAAATCCAAGAAACAATTAAAAACCCAATGAAAAAAAACTGCAGTGCAATTAAAAGCAAGGAAGATAAAAACAGTAGATAAAAAAACAATAATAAAAACAGCAGTACAAGTGTACCAAGTACTTATATCTGACTAAAAAGTTCCTCTTCAGGTAATTGTGTCTGATTTTAAGTGTGATGAGATATTTGGACTAGAAATGAAACAAATACACTTGGTCAGGTAGATTTTTTACAGTGTATGCATATTATTGTATCTGACCTGAAATGTGTGAATGTGAAAAATCCTAATATATATTTGTTGTATGTGTTAATAGAAAAAGTGCTATATAAATGTAATCTATTATTATAATAATTATCCCCATCAGTCTGTGTGTTGCTGTTTTATATTTATTCCATTTGTGCTTTTCTTCTGCATCGTCCAAAAAGCTGAGAAAGTCATAATGAAAATAGATGTAATGTACAGATGCATTTCAGTGGAATGCTAATAAGAAGAAGCTTATTAATATTTGGTCCTTTTCTGCAGCAGAGTTCTGTTCATTATACACTCAGCTCCAGTCCCAGACTCACACCAACATAAAACTACACTTTTACTGTTTGCTTTGCTCTGCACTTTTTCCTTGTTTTTTCTTTTAATCGTCAGCTCTTCTCTCTCTCTCTCTGTCTCTCTCTCTCTCTCTCTCTCTCTCTGCCTCTCTCTCTCTGCCTCTCTCTCTCTGCCTCTCTCTCTCTGCCTCACTCTCTCTGCCTCTCTCTCTCTCTCTCTCTCTCTCTCTGCCTCTCTCTCTCTCTCTGCCTCACTCTCTCTCTCTCTCTGCCTCACTCATTCTATCACTGCTGTCACTGCAGGTACTTACCTGTGGATCGGTAACTCTCTCTCTCTCTCTCAGACTCAGGTATCACTGCTGTCTAAGTACCTGTGGATCAGTAACTCTCTCCTCTCTCTCTCTCTCTCTCTCTCTCTCTCTCTCTCTCTCTCTCTCTCTCTCTCTCTCTCTCTCTCTCTCTCTCTCTCTCTATCTATCTCTCTCTCTCTCAGACTCAGGTATCACTGCTGTCTAAGTACCTGTGGATCAGTAACTCTCTCCTCTCTCTCTCTCTATCTATCTATCTCTCTCTCTATCTCTCTCTCTCTCTCTCTCTCTCTCTCTCTCTCTCTCAGACTCAGGTATCACTGCTGTCTAAGTACCTGTGGATCAGTAACTCTCTCCTCTCTCTCTCTCTCTCTCTATCTATCTATCTCTCTCTCTCTCTCTTTCTCTCAGACTCAGGTATCACTGCTGTCTAAGTACCTGTGGATCAGTAACTCTCTCTCTCTCTCTCTCTCTCTCTCTCTCTCTCAGACTCAGGTATCAGTGCTGTCTAAGTACCTGTGGATCGGTAAACACTGTTATGAAAGCAGGAACTTCGCCACAGCCATGCAGGTGCTGTTGGCTCTGGACAGTGGGATTGTCAGGCAGTTACCGGTGAGTCTGAGCTGCTGGATGAAATCACATGTCCCCAAGTTACATGTTTTCTTCAACTCTAACAGAATGTAGATGGTGTTTAATTAGTTTCACAAATAAGAAATTAACATTAATGCATTCAAATAAGATGTAGAGTGAGGTCAGCGAGAGGCAGTGAAGCCTGTGAGTAGTAGTTATTAAAGAAAAACACAATTTAAACACACCAATATATATATATATATATATATATATATATCGCCTTCACCCGTTATAGCTGGATTAGGCCCCCAGTGACCCCTGTGACCCTAGTGAGGATAAAGTCACTGTGGCTTTTAAATGTTTCTATCGTTTTTTTTGTACTGTCACTATTGCTGTTGTTTATTGCTTCTGACTTGCTGAACCTGTAGCAATTTGAGATCTGTTTCAGATGTAAAGTGCACTACAAATAAAATGTATTATTATTATTATTATTATTATTATAAAGTGGGTTCAGATAAGGAGATGAGACAGGGTCCAATTTATCAAAAAACAGACCAGAGGTGTTTTTTTTTGTCGCCACAGAAAAAGCTTGCATTGGATGCTATGGCTCTGTGTACGTAGTGGCCATTCGATTTATATATGGGGAAAAAAACACACAAAAATATGATAAAATATATGCAAAAAAAAAAAACCATAACAAAGTAACATGTTTATTCAACACCTTTGACAGTTTCAACACAACAACTTGAAACAGAACTGTAAAAAAAAACCTGTTCCATTTAATTGCCTTAAAATTTTTAATGATGATGGATTAATTCGCCTAAATGCGTTAATTTTGAATATATATATATATATATATATATATATATATATATATATATATATATATATATATATATATATATATATATATATATATATATATATATATATATTTCACTGACTGCTGTTTCTCTGGAACTGTGCTATAATTATTCTTAATTTTGTTGCTAAATAAAACTTCTCTCGTCTTTTGCCAACAGGCTTGGAAACATCTGTCTTCCAAAGTGTGTGAGATCCTGGAGGAGCTCCGAGCTGTGCAGGTAGGTGTGTGTGTGTGTGTGTGTGTGTGTGTGTGTGTGTGTGTGTGTGTGTGTCTGTGTGTGTGTTCAGACTGAAGGCTGTTTGCCACTGCAGGCTACACTGGTCACAAATTGTAAAACTGGCCTGGGGGGCAAATAAATCGATGGAAAAACAGCTTGGAGCGACTGGAGTGTATGTAAGAGCTTCCAGCTGCTTCTACCTGTGAACGTTCCCCTCACAACAACCTGATGCATTAAACACCCTCAAAAAAATCCTAAGATCCTCCCAGAGCCTCACCACCACATGATTATTACAGCGTCAAGTACCTGCGAGTCAGGCTTAATTAGGAAATGTGTTACGCTTGCATTCCATTAAGAATTCATTTATTTACTGTGAGGATTTATTTAGTTTATTTTTTTTTATATTTCATCAACTTCAGCTGCAAATAAAAATACCAAATACTCCTTAAATGTCATGTTTGTAATGAAAACATACAATTTTTTATGCAAAAAACATAAAAAATAGATATGTATGTCCCCCCAAATTCTACATAAAAATTGGATCACACATGGTTTGATTTTCACAGCCTTTATGTCAATTTATTCTCCATTTACAGCAATGTAAAATTTCATATTGATCCAGAATCCAGGATCTCTTCTGGATTATCACCAAAATCTAATCAGTTGTTCTTGTGATACCCCCAACATGTCATGAAATTTTAATCAAGCTCCGTTCATACATTTTTGAGTTATCTTGCTAACTAACAGACAGACAAACAAACTCTGGCAAAAACATAACCTCCTTGGGTTTCTTATTTACAAATGCAGCCTGTTAAAGAGCAATGGCTCCTTGAGGTGTAGGGGGTTGGGGGGCTAAAATTAAAAACAAGGTTAAACAATTACAGAAACAAACAATAAATAATCAGTACATTACATCGTTAACGGTGAGACGTGAAGGACAAATACTCAACAGGTGCAGCAGTGTGCTAACGTTTGCTAACGTGTGCTAACGTTTGCTAACGTGTGCTAACGTTTGCTAACATGTGCTAACGTTTGCTAACATGTGCTAACGTTTGCTAACGTGTGCTGTCTGATCAGGTGTTTCTGAAGAGTGACGACCTGTGTTTGATGGGGGGGGAACACACGAGGAGGAAGCCCACCTTACCGTCCGCACACATCCTGGCCATGCACATCCAGCAGCTGGAGATCGGCACCTTCAAACTGACCACAGGGGGGTACAAGTGGACCAAGCTCAGGTGAGGGAGGAACAAAAGGACAAACTCAGCAGCATTTTCAATAAATGACACTAGGTTTGGTTTTCATTTGTTGTTTGAGGGCGACACAGTGGTGCAGTGGTTAACACTGGTGCCTCACAGCAAGAAGGTCCCTGGTTTGATTCCCACACCAGACCTTTCTGTGTGGAGTTTACATGTTCTCCCCGTGTTGTGTGGGTTTTCTCCAGTTTCCTCCCACCATCCAAACACATGCACTGATAGGTTAACTGGTTAATCTAAATCACCCATAGGTGTGAATGTGACAGTGATTGTTTGTCTATATATGTTCAGCCCTGAGATGAACTGGAGACTCATACAGGGTGTACCCCGCCTTCACCCATTGGAGCTGGATTAGGCCCCCAGTGACCCCCTATGACCCTAGTGAGAATAAAGCGGGTTCAGATGACGAAACGATGTCCGGCACAACAAACCACCCCACCCCCTCAAACGATGCACTGCAATTTTTTTTAGAAAGTATCTGCTTCAGACATTAAAGGAGTCATTCCATGGTTATTTCAATAATATTACTGTGTTCTCCATTGTTATTGAATACATTGTGTGTTGGTTCTATTTAAAAAAAAACATCCAGATTGCTTTGTTTCCAGCTATTTTTGGAGGGTAGAAATTAATCTTAACAACAAAAGAAACATGGCTACCAGACTTTACGATCATTATGGGTTCCGTGGTCATATCTTCAGGTTTTAGGGTGACCCTCTTAGTTTCCCCAAATAGGACGTTGGTTTCCATCTTTGTCTCTGTGGGTCACAGTCATTTCAGGTTTTCCTCAACTTGCTTCAGGTCAAAATTGGATAAAATGGAAAATGAACGTTATCCGTTTTTTTCTATTATTAATTTAAACACGAACAGGAAAACTGAAAAACTGCAATGTTACCCATTTTTTCATTTTAGTTTTGGAAACAAATAATGAAGAAATGTTTTTTTGTTGTCTTATTTTTGGTTTTGTTTTGAAAAACCAATGAACGAATGATACACAGATTTTAGAAACTTGAGGCAACCAGCATTTAAGTTTTTTTACCCAGTTTTCTTTGTCACTAACACACATGTGGGAACATTTTATTAGCTTTATTCTGGAAGCATTTTACTTGTAGACCAGTGTAACATAATGTCGACTCCAATTGCGATACAATTTAAATTACATAATGAAAATATTTCCATCTGAAAACTATCTATTAAAACGACATCAATAACATGAAGAAACTGCAACAATCTGTGCAATTTTAACCAATGTTCTGCCTCAGTTTCTCATTTACACGTCCATTAGAACACACTCAATATAGAGCAACATTTAGTCCATATACAACATCCAAATGTTGAGCTAAAATTTATTAAAATGGACTCCATACTTATCAGGGAAACTTAAGACTTGACTTTTCTTTATCACTAACACACACACGTGGGAACATTTCATTAGCTTTATTCTGTAAGTTTTTTACTTGTAGACCAGTGTTTTCAGACCTTATGGGGACATTCTTTAGGACTCCTCCAGGTGCTTCTCGTGGCTGAAATGACCCTGACACTCGTCCTTGTGAATGTGAACAGTCAGTCATTAACTCGACGTCCACATCCTAAGTATCCGTCTACGACAGCGTTGGCCAAACTCGCTACGAGGACACTGTTTTTTTTTCCAGCGTCCTTCTCCTTCAGTCCAATATGGCCGACCAGATGCTGAGGTCACGACGAGTGGCGTTTGGACGGTAATGGCCCAGCTGCTGGATTTGGGCTGTGGTGGTGGGTGGTGATGATTGGGGGGGGGGGTACACACACCAGATGGAGCACGTAGGATGGGGTTTGGATTGGAAACGAGGTTTTGGGGCCAGATGCCGAGACACCACTGGGTGAAGGCAGATGTACGGGGTCAGGAGATGGAGTGGGGACACACTGGAAAAATGACCATGTAAAAACAAGTTAAAAGAAACTGGAACAAATGGAAATGATCTTGGTAAGATTTGTTGAAATTATTTATTTGGTTGGGTTTTTTTTGTTTGTTTTAGTTTTCAGTGAGATATAAGAAGTTTATTTATTTTATTACTCTTTATTTTTCCTTTTTACACACAATTTTATAAAATGAAAAAACACTTAAACATTGAAGAACAAGTAGTGGGTACACAATGTCAGGTGCATATACACATGTACATAATACACTTTCCAACATTCATTTTATAATTTGCGTTACGTGGGCCATTATTGAAAAGTTATTTATAGACGTTAAACCTGGAAAATTTGATTTAAGAAATCTGACCAAGAGAATTTTCATTTGTTTAATTACCAGGTGATTAATCAAAAATAAATAAATATCTGTCAATGAAACAAGTGAAAATGCTCTTGGTCAGATTTTGCAATTTTTTTTTTTTTATTTTAATTTTTCTGTGATATTTAAGAACTTATTTATAGACCACAGATGTGAAAAATCTTATCTTGAGAAATCTTACCAAGAGAGTTTTCATTTGTTCCATTGGCTGATTGTTTTGTTTTCCTTGAATTAAGCAAAAATAAATAAAAATTGCAGCTGAACATTATTTTAGTTACATTTCTTAAAATAAGAAAATCAAACATATAGAAATACCTGATTTGAAAATAATCTTGGTCAAATTTTCCAGATCTATTGTCTATAAATCAGTTCTTATATCTGAATCCTCTATATGGGATTCTGTCTGATATAAAAAGTCATAACTAAGATAAAGTCATTATTCTAAATAAAATGTGATTGATTTTACAAAAAAAAAAAAAATCAGTTTTCCTTGTTTTTTTGTTTCATAAACTTGGACTTTAATCTGAGCTTTTATGACTGAAAAGTTCCTCTTCAGGTGATTCTGTCTGATTTTAAATGTGATGAAATATTCAGACTAGAAATGAGACAAATAAATTTGGTCAGATTTGTATTTTTTTCCAGTGCAGTCGGCTGCTCTGGACCCTGGACCACGCACACACACACACACACACACACACATACAGTACACACACACACACACACATACAGTACACACATAGAGTAAACACACACATACAGTACACACACACACACATACAGTACACACACACAGACACACACACACTCCTGAAATCAGGTCAGTGCTAAAACTGTTGCTAAAAAGAGTTGAATGTTCGTCTGATTTGCCTGTGAATGTGTTTCCTCTGTTCTTCCACCTCACACACACACCGTCCTGTTCTCGTGTTTCCAGGGGAATAGCGAAGGTGGTGAGTCAGGTCCACGCCTTCCAGGAGGCCACGTACCCCTACAGCCCCGACCATGAGCTGCAGGCCTACCTCCGCCTGCGCATCGCCCGCCTCAGCGCCTCCGACATCAACCTCTTGGCCACCGGCAGCGGTGCCAACTTCCAGCAATCGTCCGAACGCCAAACACGAAGGATCCAGGACACGCTGAGGAAGGTTAAGGCCACGTTTCAGTGAGCCCCGACCCGGTCACAAGCGAGGGTCCAGATCCAGACACCAACACCAGGTCCAGACCCTGAACCTGGGATCCTACTACGCATCTGACTTTAGGACTGGAAAACATCTTCTGTTTTCTATTTATAAATAAATAGACTTTAATTAACCCATAAAGACCCAAACATCCACCAGTGCCCAGAACCTTCTACAGATCTAAACTGTTTAATACCTGCTGATCCACTAACCCTATCAATACATGCGTAAAATACAGTTGTTCTGCATCACATACAAAAAGTGAAATAAAATACAGTTTAAAAAAAAGGATAAAATCAGCAATGAAATGAACAAAAAGCCAAAAATATTGATTAAATTCAAATATATTTTTAAGTTACATGGACAAAATAAGCTAAAAACGGAACAAAATTGAAGATAAAAAATAAGAGGCAACAAAATGTAGACAACATAAACAACCAACAAACAAATGACTGAACAAAAATGTAAAGAAATGAATAAATGGGAAAATAAAATGACTACAAAATGGACTAATTAGTGACCCACTGGGATGTTGAGAGGCTCAGTAGTTACCATGGAAACACTGTCATCTTCTACAATATTGATTTACCAATATTGGATTTATGGTCAGTTCAGTCACTTTTTCTTCATTTTTCCTCTGGTTTTAATAAAATAACTCAATTTTAAACTAAAGTTTTATCAACATTGATAAATATGATGATTAAATATATATTAAAAAATACCTGATTTTCATTGAAACACAAAAAATCATAACAATAAAGGGTTATGAATCACTTAAAAATGGTTAAATAGAGAAAGGTTAATGTGGAAACTGCCATAAAAGTAGCTCTGGGTCTTTATGGGTTAATGATAAAACTATCGGCACATGTTGGATTTAATTTTACTTATAAAAAATGTTTACTTTTGTTAACACAGGGTTTTTGCAGGTCTTTAAAAAGTCTTAAATAGTTTGAAATCTAGGCCTTAAAATGTCTAATACAGCTCCACAGTGAGTGGATTTAGTGCTTAAATGAAAATGACTGTGGAAGAAAAGCCCTAAATTTGAACCTTTACAGGTGAATGGAAGTGACAAAGTTACAGTAAAACCTGATATGTCAGATTATTGTCTATATTCATATCAGGAGTATCACCAAAGTCTTGTTTTTTAGTGACATGAACAATAGAGATTATTTAAAGGGTTAAAAAAATATATAAATTATCATTTGTTATGTATGATTAGGGCTGACGTTGTTACAAAAATAAAATAAAATTACAGTAGAAAACTAAAATGATCTGTAATATTGAACAGATGTGTTTTAACCCCAAAAATGTATTAACTCCCCACAAATGTAAAGTATTTTCTGGACTATAAGCCGCACCTGTATATAAGCCGCATCTGGTGTATTTTTAAAAATATAATAAAATACAGATGTAACAGGTGTGTATTTTCCACACACTTGGAGACAGATGTTAGTATTTATGAACATTTGAACTCGCTCACAAAAATAATAATGCAAATGAAACAATGTTGGTGTGAATTATTGTCATATGCAAGGCTGCAACAATCAAATCATTACACAATTTTTAGGTAGTTTTTTTGGGGGTTGGGGTGGGAATTTTTTGTTTTCTTTTTTTTCATTCAAAAAACTGTTTACAAACACAGCATTTAAAAAAGTTGCAATTAATGAGTATGTGGTATTTTTTATTTACAGCTCAAGTTGATGAAATGGGAAAAAAATGTAAGAGTTAAAAAATGATCAACTATTTTTGACATAATTCCACTGGTGTGCTTTTTTGGGCACATTTAGGCCTTAGTTAAGGGCCTCTGTAGGAGATAAATAAACCCCAGGGTTAAATGTAACTTTGACAAAACCTGCAAAAACCCAGTAAAGTATTTATCTTTCCTAAAGATTAAAAAAGGAGTTTCATTCTTTCTCTGCTCGTGCTCTGACATCATCGTTCTTTGTGCTCGGACCCTGGAAAAAGCCCTTTTCTTTCCTCAAATGCATGTCAAACACTCAGTACATTTACATGCACTTAGAAAAATTCAAATCATTGCCTCAGTCTGATTAAAATGTAAGTTTTCAAAGCCATGTAAGGATGTTAGTCGGACTGTAATTGAATCGAACTGGAGTTTTAAAAGTGGGAGTAACCAAGTCAGATAATATGGTTTTAATTGAGCTTCTCCGTGCATGTAAACGCCACCCAACCTTAGCTCGATTACGACTGGTCTGGACACGCCCCCTTTCCTAAAGTGACCAGAGTCACCATGACAACAGGCATGTTACATGTAATGAATCAGAGTTTTTAACGGTACATATGAAATATACTGAGCTGCTGCATCGCTGTTGTCCTCCTCCTACTACGTCTGCTTCAAATCTACCACTTTGGTTTAGTTATTGTTCTTCTTCTATGGCGCCAACCAGAAGAATGCTAATGTGAAAGAACGTTTAGCGCTAATGAGTGTCTGGAAGTGGAACGATAATTAGATTTTCTTGCTCTGTTCGCTCACATGTAAACTGAGATTTGTCAGAAACTCCAGTTCAGGCTTTAGCTCGATTATTGCCAATAAATCGACGCAGACGTGTGTGTGTAAATTATTCAGAAGGATTCGATATACTGCTCTCCCACTGGCCAAATAACACCTTTTAGCCCTTTTTTTTTTGCATACAGTTCTTCTCCAGTTGTTCTTTTGTATATTCATGGGTTTAGTTGTTTTAGTTCCATATCAGTCAGTTTATATCATTACTGGAACTGGTCTGTTTTTAATACCTGATCTGCACTAACATGTTTATGTATAAATCAATAGCTTTTTGTTATTAGACTGTAATTAATAGTCTGATAACTTCTTAAACAAAAATTGCGTTAAAAATGTTTCATTTCATAGTGTTCTGATATGAAATAATGACACATTGATGCAGACACAACTCCATCAATCAGTGTTTTTACGCTGATGACACGTCACATTATATTATCAAAAATCTGGGACCCGGGTTATTTTTTTGTAGTGGAAAAGCACCAAAGCGAGTAGAACCCAGTAGAGCTGATACTAGTGGAAACATGACATTAGATGTGCATGTAAACGTACTGACTGGGGTCGCGTTATATTTAGGACAAAGCTCACAAACTCCTCCAGGAAAGGGAGAAAAAAAATGGCTTCCATTTCCTCTGACACTTCACAGATGATTTGATTTGTTCAACCTTCAACACAGAGCAATTAGGTTTGTTTTTTTACCAATAATACCTGGACTGAATGAGATTGTCTCACTACACTGGTAAATTAATACCTAATAATAATGTCCTTTGAACAGCACAATGTGAAATAATTGCATTCATTATTGTTAGTGTGCCATGAAGAGACGAGCGTTAGTGTCAGGACAGTATTTTACCGTTACAGAGAAAATGATAGAACAGAATAAGATGCCAATGTACAAAATGTTATTTGAGGAATGATGTTCCGTCAGTGTCTATTTTTCTATTTTCCTTCTCGCTCTCTTCTCCACGCTCCTGCTGTCAAACAAACCGTGGAGATGGAATGTGACGTGCTATGAAGATTTGCTTAATTTAGCCAAATAAATAAGATTTTATAAGCCTCCATTTTGCCAGAGTCGATTATTCTAAAGCGAATTTAGCCCCGTGCTCCGTCTGTCAGGCGAAGGTGGAAACTAGACCTTGTTTCTTCCTCTGGTGAGTTTATGTCTATGACAATGATCTTAAAGTGAAGTTTTTTTTTATGTTTTCCAGGTTTGACTCTCATTAAAACTCTGTACATTATAGACACGCGCCAGATTGAAAAAGAAAAGTCTTCACCTGGAACAAAGGAACTAGTTCTGATCCTTTCAGTGGATTTTTTTATTTATTTATTTGTTTTTTAACCCTTTTAACTTCATTTCTTAATAGTTATTTGAGAGAGGTCAAAGATTAGACTGAGTTTCAGTGGATACATTTCTGATGAGTCCACACTATAATATGACTTCCTATCATGCCTTGTACCTACAGTTCAAGACTTTGTGTGTGTGTGTGTGTTATTAAATTGTATAAGATTTAGCACATTTAATGTCTGAAGCAGATACTTTGTAAACAAGTATTTAGAGAATACCTAGTCTTGCTCCTATTTTGTGCCAATCTCAAGTTTCTATGACAACCTGTTCTTGAATTAGAGCCAATAATGTGATTTTGACCTTTCTGCTAAATGCAACCTTGACCTTTAACCTTTTGCAGTAGTGTTAATTTCATTATGTATATATGCATGAGAGCGTGTAATATAATAATATATCCAGTATTGATAGTATTAAGTTAGTTATTAAGATAATATTACGTTATAGCATGATATGTCTATACTTGACACACACACAAACAGTGTTACAGAAGTTAATTTTGTGACATGTCACCTTTGACCTCCAGAGATCTGAAAAAACTATTGGTTGTAGGTGATAACACCAATTATGAGAATTGTAAAAATCTTCATTTGGTGCCAATCTGAAAGTTCTGTGACCCTCCGTTCTTGATTTATAACCGATAATGTGATTTTGACCGTTTAGTTAATTGTGATCTTGACCTTTGACCTCTTAACAAATCATTGCATCTAATGTCCTTTAACTATATGTATATGCTCATGTAATTATCTCTAGTATTCATTTAGTTATAGCATGATATGTCTCTGATTATTACAATAATCTCTCCCAATGTTTGGCAAGATTAAAACAAATTTAAATTGTCGACCAGTGTTATGAGATATTAACACTGTTACCTTCAAAACTTCCTTTTACACCATTTTTCTTAAACCAAAAATCCTAAACATTTGTGAGTTCACTCTGGCCTCATTCTACAGTTTATTTAAAAACAAAAAAAAAACGCATTTATTTAACCAGGAAAAAAGCTGATTTAAAAATAAAATATTTTTTCCAGAGTGTCCTGGTCACTAAAATCACAACCATACATTCATAATAATATACAGAAATACAATAAAAGTAAAAAATACTACCAATGATTAAAAAAGTGTAACTCTAAAGAAAGATAAACATTTTATTTTATTCTATTTGTTCTAGTTATTTTTGTACAACATGTGACACTATCAGCATTATTTATTTTATTTATTTACTAAAAAAAAGGGCAGATGTGTCCGTGAATGCGTCCTGAGTCAAACGTCTCATGTGCGTCTTTTGTTTAGTTGGAATGATTTACTGCGCATCGGAAACGGTCATCTTTTCTTTTCCTTGTGTTGTGGTTGTGTTCTCTGGAGGTGTTTACTCTCACGTGCTTCCACTGCTTGTTTTTCCACATTTCCATATGAACAACTCAACAATCGGCTGTAATTGCGTCGCTTGTGTCATACCTTTGATCTGGAATGCTTCAAGCGAATGGGACAAATGCGCGCGTTCCTGAGCCAAGCGCGCGCTCCTGGGTAAGTGGCGCCAGTGCACACCGGGACACCGCATAAACCACGCCCATCCAGTGACGTATCCCCACTATGTCCTCACGAGCGCAGAATTCTAACTTTTATCTCATAATTAAAAGTTTAGTTCGGAATTATTACTTTTTAGTTCATTATTATGACTTTTTTACGTCAATATTCATCCCATAATTTGGTTTCCCTCATAATTATGACTTTTTAATTTACTAATTATACTAATAGTTTACTATTAGTATAATAAATAATTTACTAATATACTAATTATTATTAACTTTTATCTCATAATTATGACTTTAGTTCAGAATTATTACTTTTTATTTCATCATTATGACTTTTTATGTCAAGATTAATCCTATAATTTGGTTTTCCCTCATAGTTATAACATTTTCATTACTTTTATCTCATAATTATAACTTTATTTAATCATTATGACATTGTTTTATTTCATATGAGTCGTTCCATACTTTGCTTTTCCTCATAATTATGAGCTTGGAAAGTCAAAATTATGACTATTAAAAAAATTATGAAATGTTCTCAATCCCAAAATTATTGTTCATTCCCATGGTTTCCCTTGTAAGTCTGACTTTTCAATTTCATAATAACTCCAGAATTATGACTTTATTTCAGAATTATTACTTGTTAATTTCATCATAATTACAATTATGATTAATCCCATAATTTGTTTTTTCCTCATGATTTTTGAATTTCAGAATTCTAACTTTATTTTAGAATTATGATTTTTTTTTTTATTTAATCAAAAAAGTCATAATTATGATTCATTCAATAATATATTTTCCTCTGACTTTTTTTTAAATCTCATAATTACATTTTCAATCTCACGATTATGAGTTTTTATTTCATCACTGACATTTTTTTTATCCCAATTGTGATTCATGCATTAATTTGTTATTTCTTTTAACAAACACTTTTCAATCTCACAATTCTACATTTATTTCAGAATGACTTTTTATTTACTTTTATATATTTTAATCTCATAATTATGATTCATCCCATAATTAGTTTTTTCTCATAATTCTGACTTTTCACATTCATAATTGACTTTCTGTCAGAATTATGACGTTTTATTTCATCAAAAAATGTCATAGCCTAATTATGATTTATCCCATAATTATTTTTTTTATCATAATCTCATGATGAAGACTATTTCAGAATTGTGACTTAATTTCATCATTATAACATTTTTTTAAATCTCATAATTATGACTCATCCCATAATTTGCTTTTCCTCATAATTTTGGTATTATTTCAGCAAAGTAAGAATGATCTAAATTAATCCAAAGCATCCTTGTGATTTATCTGATTAAATGTTTTACTCATTTGACAGTTATACATATAATGTGAGTGTACCACCCCCACCCCCACCCCCAATCAACGCCACGGTATATTTCACACACTATGACCTACAAACAGTTCTAATAAAATGAAAATCCTATCCGGATCCAGACCCCTGTCCCCCTGTGCCCCCCTCCCTTCCCCATCCAGCTGTTTGTGGGGGCTCCCTGCTCTCACAGACCCACTGACGCCGGGTCTTCACACACTCACAGGATATGGAACAACTTCAATAAGGAGCCATTAACAGCCCCCCCCCCCCCCCCCCCCCCCCCCCATCAGGATCGATCTGGCCTTAACAGGGGCCATACATATGCAAACTGACCCCGGGTCTGCTCCTCATATATAAGACCCCAGGACCCTCAGAAGGACCCCCCACACACCCAGCTGATCATGGTCCGGTTCTTTTCTGCGGCCTGGTTGGCCCAGAGCCACCACACCGGCCTGGACTCGGACCCGCGCCCCCCCTGCAGACCTCATGTTCCCTGCATGGTGCAGCCCAGACCCCCCACCTACGGTAAAGGATACCTGCAGCCCAAACCCAGGCAGGCCAGTCCGGACCAACAGACGGAGCCCACCCGGGATAAGGAGTCCAGTGTACACTCCCCAGGTAAGAAACACCCTGGAACCGGAACCATTTCGTGTTGAACCATCCGGTACCCCGCGTGCGCTTTTTACGCACACGATATACTTCATGTAAAAAAACAAACAAACAAGTAAATATAATTTTTCATAATTTAAATAAATTCAGAAATCAAAAGTTAATTTTTACATGATCTTTAACCTCGTGAGTCCTGAGCCTTTCACAGTTTTATTGAATAAATATATTGTCCACTGCAAAGGACATGGCATAAAACATTTAACAATACATCTGAAAAACTGTGGTATTATAATGTTTCACAAAAAGCTATTAGTTAATGTAAAAACGTCAAAACTTGTTAATTATAATCATGACCATCAACTAAAATGTGCACATTGAAAACAAAAGAAAATGACAAGATTAGCATCTGTCTCTCAAGTGTGCCAAAAATGTACTATTTACTTCCAATATAAGTGTTTTTTTTTATCCATAAGACATTAAGGTATAAATCATGCAAAAAAATAAATACAAATTGCATCAAACAAATCTAATTATATTATGACCTGTATAGATTAACCATTTGATCCATGAATTATGAGAACCTCAGTCAAAAAAAAAAAATCCTCGGTGTTTTATTCCTTTTAGGCATGGAAACAAGCAATGTGATTAAAAGCTTTTTAATGAACCTATTTTTTTTATGGAATTACAAAAATGTCCACTCAGCTGGAAAACATGTGTTTAAGCTTTAAACTAAAGAAAGGCACATTTAAAAGGCAATATCAGAACACTATGAAATATAACATTTTTAATGCAATTTTTGTTTCAGAAGACTGTTAAATCCAACAAACAATCGATTTATATGTAAACGTGTTAATGCAGATCAGTATTAAGAACAGCCAAGTTATGTAATGATATGAAACTAAAACAATAAAACCCATGAAAATACAAGAGAACAGATGTAGAATATGTAGTGACCAGTATGCATCAAATGATTAATTAAACTGCTAGAAATATCAAATTAATTATTATTCGATATGTATGATCAAGGTTGACCTTGATTTGCAAAAATAATATCAAAAAATTATAGCAGAAAAATAAAACAACCTATTTAATAGTTTTAGGTGTGTATTTTACGCACAGTTGGACACATATGCTAGTATTTATGTTTTTATTTAATAGGCCTCGCGTCCATTCATTCTGAGGGAAACGTGTCCCCTTCATATTTCAGAATAGTTCATTTGGGCCCTCCAACATTTATCATAAAAAACTAGTTCATCCACCGCTGTTTTCTTTCCCCGAAACAATCTATTCCACTTAATCGATAGGAGATACACATACAACTGATGATCTGCTCCGGGTTTTCCGTGCTGTTGGAAACAACCCATTCCACTGAATCATTAAGATATACACATGCAACTGAAGATCCGCTCCTGGTTTTTGTTGTTGCCTACAATTTACCACGCGCAAGACTTGTGAGGCTGAGCACAGGCTGCCCAAACACAGTAGTGTGTTTTAACCTGAGGGAGGTAACGTCTGCCTCATTTCCATGTCACAATGTTCAATTATTTATTTTTTTATGAAAACTTTATTTTTTACTATCCCTCACAATAAAGCACAATCTATGTTATATTAACATGGTTATATGAATGTTCAAATAAAGAATGAAACATTCGGAGGTTTGACTTTACGTTAGCTTAACAGTAGATACATATATGGTATTCTTGGTTGATTAGCAATGTTTTGTTATATTTGCTCCCTCTCCAGACATACACTAATGGACTTAAGGAAATTCTTTATAAATAAGCTGAAAGTAAGTGAACATTTCTCCACAAGACAGTTCTTTTTATCCGGTGGAAATGTTAAAGCAGTTAGCTGACTCGTTAATGTTAGCATATCTGTCAGCTAGCTTAATGTTAGTATTTCATAAAAATTCAATGATGACATGAACACTATCGTTGATTAATTTTTGTGATGGCAAACAGGAGGTGAAGTGTGCTCAGATATTTATTGATTCCCTGTTGTGATTTGAACTCTGATGAATCTCTGATGACTGAGCAGAATAGGCTCCTGTAGCCAAATGTATGTAACTGGCATCAACTACAGCTATTGGCCTCTAGCAGAGACAGTTTACCTGCTGTTATTAATGTGACCAGTAAGAATTAAATAATCACATGAATCAAATTCATCACTATTATCTGGACGTATACAATTATTGAATCAAAAAATTTTGTTTGGAGTTTTGTATTTTGAGCTTCATTTCCCCCTATGATTTAGGCTGGGTTTTTAATTTGGAAAAATTTAGTTTCATATTTAGTACATGTAGCTCTATATGGAGTTAATTTAGTTTCATATACAGTACAATATGGAGCAAATTTGGTTTCATAATTAGTAAATTTAGCATTATATTGAATAAATCTAGCTCTGTATGGAGTAATTTTAGCCCCACATGATTACATTTAGTTCTATGTCTAGTAAATTTAGCTCTACCTTTAGCTTTACATTGAGTTTGGAGTCTATTTTCTTTAATTTTTCTTAATTGTGATTTAATTTTACTCCCATAGTGTTAAGGGTAAACTACACATTTCCTTTTGTAGTTTCAGAGATCACAGAATATTCTTCTGGCTACGAAAGTGAAGCTGAATTGGCTGAGTGTCTTTCATCGGATGAAGTGACGGAGGTGCAGAAAGAAGGAGTGCAGCGACGCATCCGAACGAAGTTCACAGCCGAGCAGATCAGTAAACTGGAAAAGATTTTCAGCAAACACAAGTATCTGGACCCAGGAGAGAGAGGAAAGATGGCCCAGAAGCTGAAGCTCAGCCAAACTCAGGTCAGAAACTAGTGACACTGCAAAACATAGTGCAACCAATAATGCACAATAAAACTTGTACCTCATCACTACTCCAAACTCCACTGCCCGACATCTGCTGTTCTTTTCTGATGCAAATGGACTTTAAAAATGGCCCAGGTTGTTGTTGTTCTTAGCATTCCTCCGTGCTGCGCAATCACTCCTTTCCTCAACCAATCACAGTCTGGCAGTGCTTGGCTCTACCCAAATGGTAGTGGTACGCTACGCTTGGGACCCCAAGCAGAAGGGTGGCCAAAATAGTAACGGGTTCCATGTGACCAGTGTGCTTTTGTCATAATGGAAACGGTAAATTAAGTGGACCCTTCTGAACTGTACCGTGCTGAACTGCTTAGTGGAAACGGGGCTTAATGTAAATGCAGTTTCAGAAGCTCCGTCTGCTGTTATTTCATCTTAAATCATGCATGTTCCCAGGATGCACAGGCGTGTCCATGGACTCGTCGGCATTAAACTCATTCATGTAAATTGATTTTAGAACAAAAACTATAAAAAGCACTCTGAGAGCGCAGACCTCTGCCAAGGTAGACACAGGTTGATTTGGTCGAGCTGCTGATTCGCAATTATCACACAAATAAATTCAAACATCACATGTAGTATCTGGTCTAACATGTTGACAGTTGAAATCAATGTAAAACAGGAAGTGGATACGATTATTTTCTTTCAGTAGACATTCAGACATTAAGCGGCCGTTCTGTCCAATCAGAACCCTCTGCACTTCCAGCTCTTGAAGCCCAATTAACTAGAGCAGAACACACCTGTTTCCATGAAAAGCTTTATCCGTAATTAACAGGTCCATGTAAATATGTAGGAAATGGTTTTAATTCTGAATTATTTTACTCCGAGTAAATAATTGGGAATTAAAAAACATCATGTAAATGTAGCCAATATATGAGATGAACCATTATCATATTATGTTAATTGTACTCATTAAGGCGAGCAGAAAAACTTTAATACAAATAATAATTGTTTTTTTCCCCTAATGTTCAAACTTTACAACCCCGTAACATAACAGGAGGGTTCATCAAAATTAATCCTAAACAACCCTGTGATTCATTAGAATTTTTTTTTTTTTTTTTTTTTTTTAAGTGAACATTTTCCAGCGCTAATTATTATTTTTATTTTTGATACTGACTTGACATGTTGCTCTGCTTCAGGTCAGGACATGGTTTCAAAACAGGAGGATGAAGCTGAAACGAGAGATGCAGGACTACCTGACCCCCCAGGCCCCACAGGTCCTGCTTCAGCCCCTGGCCCCGAGTCAGTACCACAGCGGGCCTGGACCCCGACCTCCCTACCTGGCCTTTTTCCCGGTCCCACCTACGCCCCTACCCCCAGCCCCACACCCGGTCCTCCAGCACCACATACTCCCCCACCACCCACAGCATCTTATGACCCACAACCCACATTTTTACTGATGAACTATTGGACTTTTTTGATGGGAACACTTAGATCGGGGGCGGGATCAAAGTAGATCTGCAGTGAAATAACTACAGTTTTGTTTAGAAAGTATCTTCTTCAGACATTAAATGTGCTAAATCGTACATACTTTAATAAGATAAATCATAAAACAAATGACTTTAGTTCTGGTTAGTTCATGTTTTTAATATATATGATGGTGTTATTCCACATATATGCTGGTTTATGTACATGTATATAATGGATTTGTAAATATTCCATAAGAAAGAACCTGTAAAGTGAATGGATCATAATGTGCAGACAGTGTTTTGAAGCAGATCTGACACCAATAATCCTTTGGACTAAAACTATTCTCTTGTTCATTCTAAGTATTTCACATTTTGACCTCGGACTAATCTTGGAAACTTGAGCCAACCAGCATTTAAGACTGAGTTTTTAAAAAAAAAATTTATCACTAACACATATTTTACTTATAGACCAGTGTAACCGGGCTCCATAAAAAGTGGAGTTGTGTATGTATATATTATTCTGATGGTATTTGAACCTGGTTCTTCACGTCTTAGTTTAATTGTCGTGTTTCACAAATTCATCGATGACTCAGTGAAAGTCTATGTCATGTAAATAAAATGTAGAATAGTTTATTTATAATTTAATACTATAATAAAACATTGTGTTCTGCTACTCTAGCTCCGCCCCCTCCTGTGTTTTGTAACTTTTCTGTGTATTCATGAGTTTTTTGGGGGGGGTTTTGGCTCCATTTGAGGTTTTTTGTTTGTTTGTTTGATTTTTTTTTGGCTTAATTCAAGATTTTTAAAGTAAAGTTTTAAAAAAATAAAAAGTTAATTGAGGTGTGGGCGGGTAACAGGACAGGAAGTAGCAAAATAAAAGCAGATTTATGGCTGAAACCATGGATCTGTGGTCAATCCACAGCCGGTTTGTTTTATTTTGAAGGAATTTTATATCCAGTCACAGATGTCACTGAGCACAATTGATAGTTTGTGTTTTAGCCAAAAATAAAGACGTTAAAAATGAATTAATAAATAGATGCTGACTTTTATGACTGATCTGGTTATGGGTCTAATGTGCGCATGTACTAGCCTAGCCGTGCTAGCCCCTCCTAGCAGCAAAAAATCTAATGTGTAGTAGTCTAGTTACGCTCAATGTAACTTTTGGCTAGATTTTCCTGAAACTGGCCGACGAATCACGGTGAAGTATAGAGTGAGAGGGCAGGCGTAACAGTGACGATGCTACAATTCGGAGAAAAACAACCGGAAACAACCATAGAAGAAGAACAACAACAACAGGTGGTGATTTCCATTTGTCAAAAATGAGTGAAGAATGTGAGAGAACGTCAGCAATATTTAAATTATTTTTACAGAAGCGACAACAGTTGTTAAGCTCCATAATCCACCATTTTGTTTAGTCATTCCTAACTTTCTCCTCCGTGAACTTTCCGTCGTCTAACTACGTCATCCTGAAGATTACGCTGATTGGTTGTAGTATCGTCCTATTGCATACAGAGGGATTTGAAAGACAACCTTTTAGCTCCGCCTCCCCTTACTATGAAGCACGACTTGACCCATACATGTAATGAATGAGGATAGCGCGGCTAGGCTACACGGGTACCAGTGAGTTTGTATAGTGGACACCTGTACTACAAATATGAATATTAATGAGCCATTGTCAACTTTTGCTTGATTTTTTAATTGACTTTAGCTGAAATTAGATGCTACTTTGCTAGCGCTAAATGTCAAAACAGCAGAGTCTCACTAGTTCTTTTCAAACGTCCAGTAAATGTGATGAAGTGATGAAAGCAGTGAAAAAAAAAGATGTGGTGAAGGATGAGGATTATAATCCAACTGAAATTACACTGAGATGTTTTTGAACATCAAATATGACCAATTAAAGATGTCATTTGAAATGACAGATAATAATTTTTGAATGACAGAGAAATAATAAATTAAAAAAAAAAAATACCTGCCCCCACCCCCTCATTAAAATAAGTCAACAAAGATCAAATGGGTTTCTGCCTGAGGTCACACATCAACTCTGACCACAGCTAAAGCTTCTTCAGGGGTTTTTCATTCAAGTTTCACTTCAAGATTTTCTTCCATTTATTTATTTTTGCTTAATTGAAACAAAAATCCATCACTGTTCATAAAACTTAACCTTAACCCAGCGCTACTTTTTTGACCCACCTTAAATGAGATTTCCTCTGTATCTAACCTTTTCTAAGTGATTTATCTCCATTTTATTCCAATATTATCCTTTATATTTTTGCATTTTATCAGTATGAATCAGGTATTGAATTCACTAATCAGGAAAATGTTCATAAAAGTGCAGATTAAAAATCGGGGTTTATTATATTAAAAACTCAGAAAACTATAGAAAAAAAGGTCTTTTTCAGTTAAATCTATCATTAATTCAACATAAACCCAGTGTCGACAGTCCATCCATTGTCACCATTTGACATTTAGATTTTTGCAGTGGATATAATTTTCACACTAAAACAGTGACACATTTTGGATTATCATTCTGAGATAACTGGCCCACTTCAGACCACATGTGGCCCCTGAACTCAAATGGCTTTGACCCCCCCCCCCCCCCCCCCAACCCCCCCAGTCACTGTCTGCGGCTCCTGCAGGTAAATATTCCCATTTGTCTCCCGGCTGTGAGTGAGAACCGTCCCCTGGTTGTAGATTAGCATCTTCAAAGGCACATCAAAGCCCATGTAAGTGGCTGATCAGTGACTTCCATTCAACCCTATTGTCTCCAGATTGAACCGTTAAAGACGCTGAAGGACGGAGCCCTGAAGTCTGACAGAGGCGTGTGTTCGCTCACGTTAAAGTCATTAGGTGGCACCGACTGAAAGGACCAGTGATGGAGTCATTGTGTCACAAAAGCTTCACTTCTGATTCACATAAGGAAATACAATCCTATAAAATGTATTTTTCTCATTTCTATCCCAAATATCTCATCCCACTTAAACCCTTTGGTGCATGAATTACAAAGATCCTTAGTGGAGATTTATTTCCTGAGTGTTTTTAATCTGCTTTAGGTGTGACAAACACAATGTGATTAATGTGTTTTATATTAATGCTTTAACTCCTGAGACTTTAACAGTTTCAGTCAAAAATTAATAAAATAAGCAATAAAATGGACAATAACAGTAATAAAGTAACATGAAAAAAACCAAAACATGAATGGCACAAAAGTGAAGAAAAAGAATAAAATACAATATTAAATGTAGAAATATATAACTAAATAAGGAAAAAAATTAACAAAACCTAATAAATATGTACAAAATGATAACTTAGTTAAAATGAACTAAAATGAAGTATAAATGAATGAATAAATAAATAAATATTTGAATTTTGTTCCAGTAGTTTTAGTTTTGGCTTTTTCTTTTTTTTCTAAATTAGTATCTTTTTGACACCTGTTTATTTTATCACATCCATGAACAAAACTAAAATCACAGTAAAAAAAAAAAAAAAGTATATATTTTTTCTGAATATTGAAACTAAACCATCCTTTCGCAACGTGTCATCGATGACACATCAGAGGTTAAAGGGTTGACCTATTTTTTTCCTGGAATTATAAAGAAGCGTGTATTTAAAACCAAACATCAGAAAGCTACTTCTAGTTATTATTATTATTATTATTATTATTATTATTATTATTATTATTATTATTATTATTATTATTATTATTATTATTATTATTATTATTATTATTATTACTTTAGTTGTTACTTCATGGACATAATATGCAAATTAAAAAAAAATATATTATTATTTTGTCAGTCCATAACAACAGTTACATTAATGGTATAAATTACATTATATTGGATGATATTACTCATCACCCACCAAACCCTGTCTACTATAGTGACCAGTATGTGTCAAAGGCATCAAAGGGTTAAACTTTGTCTTACTGGGTTCATGCAGGTTCATCATATGTCTTCGTTCATTCCTGTTGTGTGAGATAATCCTCTTTGTTTTCTTCACATATTTATCCTTGTGTGAAACGTTATCATCATCTTTTATAAAAGTCCAAACCTTACGCCCCTGGCATCAACAGACACTAAAGTCATTATTTCAGTCCCCAGTTGTTTGTGGAATACTGAAATCAAACACGTCAATCAGTCTGAGAAATAAAAAGCTTAATCCTGATCTAATCTCTGTTGCAGACCCTTGAATCATGTCTCCAGTGATTCTAATTTTCTGTTAAATACATGCCTGCTATCTTTGTCTCGTCGCTTAATTCCATCCTGTCTCTGACGTTACAACAGACTCCATTCAAAAGAAAGATACATTTCAGACATAATTAGAATATGAAGTATTATTATTATTATTATTATTATTATTATTATGATTATTATTATTATTATTAGTGTTATTATCCCCAAATGCAAGCGTTCAGCAGACTCATCAGCGATATCAGCAGATGATGCTGCAGTTCATACCAACCAAACCCTGATGTGTAAATGACCTTTGACCTCTGCTGCTTAGAAAGTATCTCCTTGAAACATTAAATGCACTAAATCTTTCATACTTTAATAATAAAAAAAAATATCTTGAATTGAGCAAAAACCAAGTTGAATTAAGGAAAAATAATAATCTTGAATCAAGAAGCAAAAAACAGTCTGGAATTAAAAAAAAAAAAGTTAATTAAAAAAAAAAAATCCTAAATTAAAGAAAGCAGCTAAAGTCCATGTGACCTTAGTGAGGATAAAGCAGATTGAAATGATGACAAAAGTGCTGGTTAGATCATATTCATTCACTGAAGTACTGCCAGATTAAAATAGCACATTAATGTGAAGCATATGTTAGCCTGGGGTGCTGCTAGCATTAGGCTAATGCGTCAACTAGCTTATAAACAACTTCAGTGCACATAACCTTCCTTCTTGAAGCTGTTTCCTCATAAAAATAAAATGTAATGAACATAGATGAAAAATGAATCAATCAATCAATCAATCAATCAAACTTTATTTGATTGATTGATTCTAACCTTTGACCTCTGATGACTTCCAGAAGTGTCAGTCTTTGGGTGTGTCTCCTGTCTGTCTGTGTCTGTTTGTCCTGTTCGCACCTCTTTACCTCTGTGTTTCCCACTCACCTGATTCTAATGGATCATTGTTATTCCAGACACTTCTGCTCACAATGGATCATTTATTGCTGCTCATGTTGCCATTAGCGCCCAGAAGTTCCCCCGTTAATACAGCGGAATGAGGACTGCACTGCCTGCTGCTTTGTATAAACGTCTGCCTAAATGGATCTATGGTCCAGTAAACCTTTAAATGAATAAAGTCCTTCTTATTCAAACACTTAGCGGTGCCTGGAATCCTAATAATGATCCTTGGAAATGATGCCTCCTGCTGCAATGTGTCAGTATTCACTATACACACACACACACACACACATATATATATATATATATATATATATATATATATATATATATATATATATGAAGAGTTCATATATATATATATATATATACATACTCTCAAGTTTCACACAAAATACATGAGAATACACTAAAGAACATACAAGAACATTGGAGAAATAAATACACAAATCATGTTGAAGTCCACTAACCCCCCCCCACACACAATAAACTAACATAAAAAAGTGATGACAAATCCAAAACATATTCAACACCTCTTCTAAAATACATAGAAAAACACACACACACATATATATATATATATATATATATATATATATATATATATATATATAGAGAGAGAGAGAGAGAGAGAGAGAGAGAGAGAGAGAGAGAGACATAAACAATATGTTCATTCAACAACTTCAACAAAACAAAATTTTTAATCAGATTAATTATGTTGATTGATTAATCCCTTAATGTCTGAATTTAAATATCAGTATCTTTAAAGAAAAAAACCTAGAGCTGTCAAAATTAACACATTCATGTGGATTAATCCATAATCATGTATAATCTGATTAAAATTTTTAACACAATACATACTTTTGTACATGTTTTGGATATTTTAATCAGACTTTTTTTGTGTTTTTTCCCTCTATTTCAGAATATTTTTTTAAATTTGTTTTGAATTTTTCATTGCTTTTTTGTTTCTTTTCTTTTCATTGTGAATTTTAGCATGTTATGTTTTTTTTTTTTTTGCATCTTTTTGTTTGTTAGTGTATTTTTGTGTATTTCTTGGGAAATTTGAATACCCCTCCCCCCTTAGGAAAAAACAAAACCCCGAGACAAAGCAGTCAACCGACATCAAGTGTTTTAATCAGATTTAATCAAATGAATCCAACCCTGTGATTAATCAGATTTTTTTTTTTTTAATTATTATTTGACACGTTAAATTCAGTGGACATAATTCATTTGACTATAACACATACAAGAGAGTTAATATGTTTTGTTAATATGTCATGTTAATTTTGACAACCCTGAAAATATAAGTAATTACAAACCTAAAAATATAAGTTTAGTGTAAATTATTTACAACAACACATAAATCAACTTAAATGTCCATAAATGAGAAAGTGCACAATAAAGAAGTTGAAAAATCTTTATTCATAAACAACAAATATATGAGTCAGAGTCAAGAAAATGTCCAAAAACCCAACAGTAACACTACAGTATCGACACAGTTTCATCATCCTGAACAAGCGTGACGAAACTTCAGGAGTGATGTTACACAAAAATAAATCACAAAGACATAAAACCATCACCTGCGGTCAGTGTGTCAGGTTCTTTACAGTGTTTGTGGACGTGTTGTGCTTTGAGGTCAGCCGTCATGATGAAACCACTGGCTGGATGGTGGAATACCTCTGCAGCCCCATTTTCCCATGCCCTATGC
The DNA here is from genome assembly GCA_020466265.1 of Siphamia tubifer. Taxonomy (NCBI): domain Eukaryota; kingdom Metazoa; phylum Chordata; class Actinopteri; order Kurtiformes; family Apogonidae; genus Siphamia; species Siphamia tubifer. The sequence goes on from CM035797.1 coordinate 41,383,571, forward strand.
CTCTTTAAAGTTACTTCTCAAAGAGGTATATGCATAGGAAAAAGGAACAGCGAGTCCAAAAGAGCCCCACGCTTTCACTAGCAGCAGCTGCGGCCCTGAGATCAGACATGAAAACAACAAAAAACTGTCAAAAGATGGCATAGAATACAGAAATAATAACCAAAATTGACAAGACAGAAAGGAAAAATGCATATATTCAAACTTAAATCTTTTTTTTTTCCATAAATGACTGAAAACTAAAACCATGTGATCTAAAATATTTAAGATGATCCATTAATTCTAATCAATACATGTTAATAATTGGTGTAAAATACAGTTAGTCATCAGATATAATCCATGTGGACATTTAGTGGCTCTGTTACCATGGAAACACTGTTATTTTCTACAACATTGATTCACCAGTAAAATCTACAGTGGGATGAATGACAGTACATGAACACACATGGGTTTATGTTCAGTTTTTGAAAGATTTTACTGGAAAAAGTATTTTTTCTTTTCCCTCAACCCTCAACTTTACTTTAAAATATCTGATTTTACTGTTAAAAATAAATAAATAAAACAAAAAACACAATTTGGAGGATTATATTATAATAAATTATATAAGTGAAATATAAACTGGGAAAAAAATCTAAGTGTTTTTTGTCTCATTTCTAGTTTAAATATCTCAACACACTTAAAATCTGATAGAATCACCTAAAGAGGAACTTTTTAGTCAGATATAAGAACTGATTTATAGACAATAAATCTTGAAAATCATTTTTACTGGTTCCATTGACATATTTTTGCTTGACTTAAGTAAAAATATATTGAATTAAGAAGAAAATGTTTGAATTAAGCAGAAAAAAATCTTGAATCAACAGAAAAATATCTTAAATTAAGCAGAAAAAATTAATTTAAAAACATTTAATTGAAAAAAACCAAACATATTTAAAAAGGGAAAAACAAAGAAAGCAACCAAATCTGATAATGCAAGATTTTTTCTTTTGCAGAATTCAAATAAAAATTTTAATAAAATGAAAAAAATATAAGAAATAAGAAAAAAGATAAAAGAAATAAAATCTTGAATCATCGGATTTTCCAGATCTCGGTGATTCTGTGTGATTAAAAAAAAGTCAGAATTATGCAATAAAAGGTAAAAAAAAAATCTAAAATAAAAAGTTTGAAATATTAGATAAAAAGTCATAATTATAACATTTAAAAAGTAATAACGGAGATAAAAGATGATTATAAAATAAAACGTGATTGATTTTACTAAAAAAAATATAAAACATTTCTTTGTTTTTTGTTTCATAACCCTCGACTTTAAACTGTGCTTTTATGGTCAGAAAATCAAACAGGGAAAATACCTGATTTAAAACTGGATTTGGACTAAAAATGAGACAAATACACTTAGTCATTGTTACATTTTTTCCAGTGTATGAACCTGAAATATTTTACAAAGTAGAATTTTACCAAATATTCTACCTGACTGTAGTTAACTTTGTTAAATTTAAGTCAATTTAATTTCATAGTTCGTAAACTTTGTTTTATTTTGAGTAAATATACCTGGATATTAAATACATTTAGCTCTATTTTCTTCTTATTTTTTTTATCTTTTTTTTATTCGTGTTATAGTTTTATTGTCTAAACCATTTTTTTATTTGATTGAGTTGTTTTATCCTATTTTATTTTTGTAGATAAAAGCCCTTTGATCTTCTTATATGTTGTTGTAATGTGCTATAGAAATGATTAATCAATTGACTATATTGAGTACACATGGTTTTATATCTAGTCAATGTAGCTCTATATTAGTAAATTTACCTCAACATTAGTTAATTTTTTTCCAGTGTAATATTTTACAAAATGGAATTTTACCAAATCCGACTAAAAATGAAAAGTGAAAAGCTCTGAAAAGTTCCTTTTTAGGTGATTCTGTCTGATTTTAAGTGTGATATTTGGACTAGAAATGAGACAAAATACACTTTTCTAGAGAAAACAATTAGTTCGGTAACTGCCGTAAATGTCAGACTGGGTCCATACGGGTTAAATTAAAAAAAAAAAAAAAAAAGGTGTGAAGAGGACTTACCCTGCACAGCTCCAGACGGGTCTCTCTGAGGAAAGCACCTCCTGTTGGACATTTATCCCTCCACTGGGACCTTGAAGATGTTTGAGAAAGACAGAGTAGCTGTTGTCTCTGCTCAGTCAGCACTTATCCTCCCTCTTTGGTTTCAATACACACCTGTAGAGAAACACCAAAGCCTCTGGAGGGAGGGGGGAAGGAAAAAAATAATAAAACAAAACAGCACAGAAACAATGTTTGCTAATCTAACGCACGCACACATGTGAAAGTCAGGGATTGTTTCACACAAGTCACTCCAGTCGACTCTAAATGTGTTACAGTTAAAATAATGGGTAATATTTTATACCTACACACAATCCACTATGTATTAACCATTTGTTACACATGTGTAAATGGTTTGTTCATGATGTATTAACCATTTGTTACTTATTTATTAATGTTTATTAATGTGTTTCTTCTACACATTTTATCATAAAGCATTTGTTCGCAGTTACAAATGTTTTTGTTCATAGAAAAGAAGAACAAACGCTCTGTTTATGATCAATTGTGTATGAATAAACCATGAACAAATAGGTAATAAATGGTTAATACTTAGTAAATTGTGTGTAGATATTATAAAGTGGTAAAGGTTCAAAGATAAATGTAAAATTAGGTTATTTTTTAACCAACAGATGCAGTGTTTGTATATCTGCTTTACAGGTAAACAAATAAACAGTTGTAAACACTGCACCTGTTGGTTAAAAATAATCTAAATTTACATTTACGCTAGTATGAACCTTTATAAGACATTAACAAATAGGTAATAAATGGTTAATACATAATGAATAACCCATTTATAAAGGGTAGTTTTGAAGGCTGTCATCTGATCAATTATTTATGGATTCACACAAACGTGGTGTGGTTTCCATGGTAACACTCCAGCAAACACAATCCAGTAAAGTATTTTGGTCCAAAAACAAAGACAGAAACTGCAGGAATATTTGTCCAAACTCATATCTATGTTGGGGATTTATTATTATTATTATTATTATTTTTTTTTTTTACATTTTACACCAAATATTTATTTCCGTCAATTTTTGCTAAAATATGTCCATGTGTACATTTAATTTTGCATGAATAGAGTCAAGATAGAAGGGAATATTTATATATATATATATATATATATATATATATATATATATATATATATATATATATATACATGTAACATTAACCAAAAATATCTTGATTTCGATTGAAAAAAAAACTTGAGGGAAGGCAAAAAAAATTTATTACACAAAAAACTAAATTACGATATTGAATTCAGCAAAAAAAGCACCTAAAATTAAGAAAAATAAATAAATAAATACAAATGTAAAAAATACATTTCTAAAAAAAAAATTAAGAAAATAAAATATTTAAAGCAAAAACTTTTCAACAAAGCAAAATGACATTTTCCTCGTAACATTCCAATCAACATAATCCACTAAAGTATTTGGTTCCAAAACACACGTCAGATCCAAAAAGACACAAAAACTGCACGAATATTTGTCCAAACACATACATTTACTTCCCCTATTTTCTACGAAATATTTATTTTCATAATTGGTTTTAGTTAAAATATGTATATTTGAAGTATTCGATGGGTATTATTTTTTTCCACAAATTTCCAAATGTAACCACTTTGGAAAAATTTATAATTCCTTAAATAAACACATGAACATAACCATAGAAAAAATGCTGTAAAACTGAAAAAAAAATTAAAAATTTGGTAAAAGAAATGCTATATTTTTATTGATATTTTTCTCTATATTCTTATTTATATTTTACTTATCCTAGTCTTTCTTATCTTATATATTTTGTTTATTGTTATATTTGTACATTTGTATAGTTGTATTTAACAGTTGTATGTTATAGTTGTATTTTATCATTTTATTTTATCGTTGTTTTGCATCTTTGCACAGTTTTTAGGGGAGTATCGCTTTCATGTCACTGTAGACGCATGTCTACATGTGTGACAAATAAAAAATTCTGATTCTGAAATAAAATTCTCACATTTGAACCATAAAAGTCACAGATATTATTCTGTTGATAAATGATGAGTTTCAGTTCATATTTACCAAATATAGACAAATACACTCTGGTTTTCATTAAAAAATCAAGGTGAGGGTTGGTGGGGGGGGCTGGGGGGGTTGGAATGTATTAGTGTTTCTCAGTCTTTTAAAGTTTTTCTATGTTTTTATCTGTTAAATAAACAGTAAAAGTGTTTCCTTTATAAAGACTCCATTGTTTTATCTGTTGAACAACAGCTGGAGGTTGATTTTTTTACATGTATTTTTCAGGTGTTTTAAGCTAGAATCAGCAAAGAACAGTCAAGGGTTAATAATATCTAGTATCTGGTCTAAGCAGGAGACGTCAGAAGCCGAGTTTGGAAGAAGGGAGACGTTCAGGACGCCTCGTTCCAGCTGGTGGAAAAGTTCCTTATCTGGTTTTTATTTTTTTTTTTACCTTCTCCTCTCTCCCAGAAGAGGGGCCTCATGCTTTTTAACACTCAAGGTCTCACAGACAAGGACTCTCAGGATGTGCTGAAGTGAGACACACACACACACACACACACACACACACAGACACACACACACACACACACACATACTTGTTTCCATGTCTCATGAGGACCGCCTTTGTAATCAAGTAACAATTGAGTAGTGAGTGTTTATGTAAAAAAGATATATAAAAAATATTTTAAAAAATGAAAGAAAAAATACAATAATAAAATTCAATTAAATAAAAAATGTAATTAATAAATAGAAAAATGTAAAAAGTAGACACGACTTTTACAAATATATATATATTTGACTTTCTATCTTGGATTCCGAAACGCATTGGGGTCTTTTTTATGTAACCAAGACAATTTAATGAATTAAATTTTCACATAATAGAGAGTGTCTTGGAATTTTCTCTTTTTGTCTTAAACAATTATACTAATTTGAAATTTTAACTAAAAAAAAAAAAAAAAAAAAAAAAATAATAATAATAATAATAATAATAATAATAATTAAAAATAATAAATAAATAAATGATGAAAAATACAACTTATAAATATATATATATTTTGTTTTTTGTTTTTTGTTTTCGAAAGTAAACACATCACCAAACCATGAAAAATACATATTTCGCTTTGCACCTGATTCCCTCATGCTTTATGGGGACTTCTGGGGAAAAAACCCCCCACTAATTAATATAGTTATAGGGCCTCATCATTTCTATTTTACTAGTGGGGACCTTTATTTATATGTAACCCTCGTGAAGACTTGAATGTTGGTCCCCATCGTGTCATTGGTCCCCATGGTGTGACCGTGTAAATATATCCATGTCCCCATAAAGATAGTAATCCAAGCACACACACACACACAGCCTGTAGTGGAGGGAGTGTTATGTTATGGCATGTCAAGGCCAGTGCAACCAGCCGAAGATGAAACTGTGCTCTTTTCTGTGAACCTCAAAGTTTGCACCATCATATATCACAGGCTTCGTTAAAGGAAGATCTATCTTAGATGAGCTGAGGTCATCCTACACCGCACAGATCTGGGGGCTTAAGATGTCTGCGATAAGCTGCAGTCATTCTTTTTACGGGTCATTATCTTTTTATTGGAAAGGCAAATGTCCATCATATAATTAATTAGATCTTGTAGCAGCCTATAATGTAATGATTCTATCCTATAAGGTCATAATTTCACCCAATGAGGTAATAATTTCACCCTGTAATTCACCCTGTAAGGTAATGATTTCACTCTGTCATGTAATCATTTCTAACTATAATGTAATAATTTCACCTTATAAGGTAATAATTCTACCCTGTGAGGTCATTATTTCACCCTTTAATGTAATAATTTCATCATATAAAATAATAATTCTATCCTAATGTTTTAATTTCATCCTATAGTGTAATGATTTCACCCTATAAGGTAACAACTTCACCCTGGAAAGTAATAATTTCACTCTATAATGCCAGAATTTCATCCTATAAGGTAATAATTTCACCCAAAATGTAGTATTTTCAACCCTATAATGTTATACTTTCACTCTATAAGGTAATAATTCTACCCTGTAATATCACAATTCCATCCTAGAATGTAATAATTTCACCATGTAAGGTAATAATTTAATTATATAATATAATAATTTCAACCTATAATGTAACAATTTCACCATATAAGGTTATAATTTCACCCTGTAATATAATAATTTCACCGTATAATACAATGATTCCATCCTATAATGTAATAATTTCACTGTGTAATGAAATAATTTCATCCTATAATATAATTATTTCATCCTATAATATAATAATTTCATCCTATAATGAAATAATTTCATCCTATAATATAATAATTTCATCCTATAATATAATAATTTCATCCTATAATGTAATAATTTCATCTTATAATGTAATAATTTCATCTTATAATGTAATAATTTCATCCTATAATATAATAATTTCATCCTATAATATAATAATTTCATCCTATAATATAATAATTGCATCTTATAATGTAATAATTCACTTTATAATGTAATAATTTTACCCTCTAACAGTGGTGTCCACTTGTCCTAGAGCGCCACATTTTCGATATTTCCTTCGTCCCGTACACCTGATGGTCATTATCTATCTTCTGCAGAACTTAATGACAGGGTGATCATTTTAAACAGGTGTTGAAAGAGGGATATATTTAAAACACACAGGATAGTGGTTCTAGTGGACCAGCATTAGAAGGTCGTCATTTTATCCTATAAGATAAAAACGCCTGAAAAATTAATAATATTTACATTTAACTCAATTGAAAACATAATAAAATAATGTAATAATTTTTAAAATAAAGCAATAAATTATTGTGACTGAAATCATATCTCATTAAATCTTATTAGACTTTTTAAAAAACTTGACAGATAATATAATATAGAGTTGTACATTTTGTGTTTAGAGAATCTGAGAAGGATTTAAAACAACAGAATAACTACTGGGTTACAGGGGGCGGGGCTTAGGAGGTAGAACTGTGGACTGAGAATTAATTTATTAATTTATTAATTTAAATGGTTTATTTCCATATATATCAGATCCATGAACAAAACTCAGTAAAATTACAGTAAAAAAAAAATAAGTCAGCAGTCATTTTTTTTCTGAATATTAAAACTAAACCATCTTTTCAGAACACGTCATCGCTGATACATCAGGGGTTAAAGGTCAATGCTTGACACACACACACACACACACACACACAGTGTTACAGAAGTAAATTATGCCACATGTCACCTTTGACCTCTGGAGATCTCAAAAACTGGATCACTTTGAAATGTATTCTCCATTTACCACAATGTAAAATTTAAAGTGATCCAGAATCCAGGATCTCTTCTGGATCACCACCGAAATGTAATCTCCAGATCTCCTCATACCAGTGGCTATTTTTAGACGAGCCTAAGTGAAGTTGAGGTGGGCAAGACCCCGAAACTTCTTCACCCATATATATATATATATATATATATATATATATATATATATATATATATATATATAGAGAGAGAGAGAGAGAGAGAGAGAGGAGAGAGAGAGAGAGAGAGAGAGAGAGAGGGAGAGTATATAGAATATATATAGAATTTAAACTGATTTTTTAAAAAATAAACACAAATAATTACATACACATAGTTTATTTCATTGACATTTACAAATAAATAACTATATTAAGGATATAGTATAGACCACCCAGGCCCCTTACCCTGTAAATTTCATCATCATTTCATCCATCCATAAGTTTTTGAGTTATCTTGCAGACAGACAGACAGACAGACAGACAGACAGACAGACAGACAGACAGAGAGACAGACAGACAGACAGACAGACAGACAGACAAAGTCTGGCAAAAACATTATCTCCTTGGCGGAGGTAAAAAATTAGAACTGAAAAATAAATAAAAGGTTAAACAAAGTAAACAAAGCCAGTGTCCAGAGCATGTTTCAGACATTCTGTGGTCGACCACTAGGTGGCAGCAGGTTCAAACCCAGTGCAGCAGCAAACAGAGGTCAAACTGTATATGGAGAAAAACAGCTGCTTTAGTTTTGATGTTCAGCAGGTTCAGAGCTACAGAACATAGAACATACACAGGTGTGTTCGCTGCTGTTCACAGACCCAGTGTGTGTGATGCTGGGGGGGGGGGGGGGCACGGTAACTCTTCCCTTTAACTCAGATACGACAAAACTGTTGCTTCAAGGTCAGTTTGTTTGGGCTTCGACTGCAGATGGAAGAAGTCGTACATGTACAAACAATATAGTAAATGCAAACTACCCCCCCCTTCATTTAGATTCACACTATAGATCTGAAAATAACACACTGGCTTCAACCTTTTAGTCTCTGACCCCCCCCCCCCCCCTTTTTTTTTTTTCTCTGTCTCTCATCATCTGAACCCGCTTTATCCTCACTAGGGTCACGGGGGTCACGGGGGTCACGGGGTCACTGGGGGCCTAATCCAGCTACAATACTTAATTCCAGACTTTTTTGGCTTCTTGATTCAAGATGATTATTTTTCCTTAATTTAAGATTTTTCCCCCTTAATTCCAGCCTTTTTTTCTTTTTTCTTTTTTTAACTCAATTCCAGCCTTTTTTTTTCCTTTTTTTTTTTTTTTTTTACCTAATTACAGCCTTTTTCTTTTTTAAAAAACTCAATTCCAGCCTTTTTTTCGTTCTTTTTTTTTTTTTTTTTTTTACCTAATTCCAGGCTTTTTTTTTTTTTTTACCTAATTACAGCCTTTTTTTCTTTTTTTTTAAACTCAATTCCAGCCTTTTTTTCTTTCTTTCTTTTTTTTTTTTTTACTTAATTCCAGCCTTTTTTTTTGCCTAATTCAATATTTTTTTGTTTGTTTAATACAAGAAAAAATGTTCCCACTTAATTCTTTTTTCTTTTGTTCAATTCATCTCGTCATCTGAACCCACTTTATCCTCAGAAGGGTCACAGGGGTCACTGGGGGCCTAATCCAGCTACAATGGGAGAAGGCGAGGTCAAAGGTCACCCTGTATGAGTCTCCAGTTCATATATGTGACCCACCACCACGAAACCAGGCATAAGTGTGTGTAAATCCAAACTGTATTATCAGTGTAGCTCGGTAGAGTGGAAACTAAGGTTTAAGATGGTGAAAAAAATTATGTTTTCTATCACAAGTAGAACCAAAGTTATGGTCATTTTTAATATCCACATTTGGACCTATTATGCAATTTGCATATTTTTAGATATTGTCCGTTAAAGTTTTGGACTGTTTTGGGGTAGGAAGTTCTTAGCAACGCATAATAAATCATATCCGATTGACAAAAAATTATTCACAGATGTTAAAGGACACTCTGATGGACATGTCACAGAAGTTTTATATATTATAATAATAGGACAGAAGTGTGACGTATTATAATCATTTGGCTTACACCATTGGACAGAACATTCAATATAAGCTTTTACCTCGTACCAAACACTTGGGTGTTTACCCACGGAACAGAGATCGTTTTGTTCGGCGAAAAGATGTGGAAGTCGTCTTTGTCTTTGCTCAGCAATACCTGAACTTTTGTCACCGCTTAAATAATTGACTCAATAAACACCTTTATTGATTGGATTTCAATGTAATGGCCACAGGAACTGAACATAGAGGTGTTAAGGTACCGTTTTTTGATATGGTGTAACACAAATAAGAAATCACCTTCCAGCCTAAATTTGGCTGTAGCTCTGAACGGCTCAGCGCGACTTATGCCTGGTTTCGTGGTGGCGGGTCACATATAGACAAACATCACTGTCACATTCACACCTATGGGTGATTTAAATTAACCAGTTAACCTTTTTAAAAAATTATTTGTTTATTTGGAAAGACATTTTACAACAGACAACGCATCATATTCATGTTTTAAAAGAACAGACCAAAAAAACTGGATTCTGAAAAATGTATTAATACGTCAGATTTAAAAAGAAAATATAACTGCACTGGTTAAATGAACTGAAACTGACACTATGAAGTTTTACAGTAAAATAAAGAGAAAATTTGACTTTCTTTTCTCATTTCTTTTGCTCTTGTTCAGAAACCTTTAACAAACAAGGGCCATTTAAATCTGGTTTCCATAGAAAATAAAACACTGCGAGCTGCGAATACTTTCTGACATTTAAATGAAAACAAAAAAAAAAAAAATAAATCGCATTTATTAAAAAGAAAGGAAAAAATATTTAAAACATATAAACAGTACCACAGTGCTTCAGTTTCACACTCACCTCACATCTTCTGTAACTCACCATTTATATTTTTCACTTATACATTTGTATTTTTATCAATTACTATAAATTCCATTTGACCCCACCTTGTTTTTAGATAAAAAAAAACTGCTGTAATGGTTAAAAAAATCATAACAATGTATATGTGTTGAACACCCCCCCCCACACACACCCCCCTACCCCCGTCTTCTACACACATCAAAATGTGGGACTCATTTCCTCCATTTCTCATGAGGGACTGTTTTTAATTGGGTACACTTTAACATGCAGCTTTTAAAGTCGACGCTTGTGTTTTTGCAGCGTGTTTCATTCGCACGGGGCGAATTTGCAGAGTTAAGCAGAAACGTCTCAGTCGGCAGATAAAGGCAACAAAAGCTGCTTGTTCATCTAAACATATCTGCCAGAGAGCAGGCGCCAGTTCACTCAGCACAACATTTCACAACTAAAACCCACTTTAAGACTTTGACACTTTGACAGGATGAGGGTATGATGTTTCCTGAATTGCAACACAACAAACACCTGTAGTTGTCTTAAGGCTTTGACGCGGCAATTTGGAGAATCTGACATGCTTCATTAGGAACACTCAGAAGAGAATTACACTTAGTTAACACTATATTTACATATAAAAAAAACTCGCTGTGCAGTTTTGCCTTAAAGTAAAACACTCATATTCTATTGCCTTATACTGTTTAGTTTGTTACATGATTTCAAAAACTAAATGTCTGTGTGATGAAGAGGTGGTTATTCAACTTTTGATACATATAAACAGTACCACAGTGGTTCATGATGAACATTTGACACATATAAACAGTACCACAGTGCTTCAATTCGAACATTTGACACATATAAACCGTACCACAGTATTTTAATTTGAACATTTGACACATATAAACAGTACCACAGTGTTTAAATTTGAACATATGACACATATAAACAGTATTACAGTGTTTCATGATGAACATTTGACAAATAAACAGTACCACAGTACTTCAATTCGAACATTTGTACACATATAAACAGTACCACAGTGTATTAATTTGAACATTTGACACATATAAACAGTACCACAGTATTTTAATTTGAACATTTGACACATATAAACAGTACCACAGTATTTTAATTTGAACATTTGACATATATAAACAGTACCACAGTATTTTAATTTGAACATTTGACATATATAAACAGTACCACAGTATTTTAATTTGAACATGTGACACATATAAACAGTACCACAGTGCTTCAGTTTGAACATTTGACACATATAAACAGTACCACAGTGCTTTCAATACAGTACATTTCACAACTAAAACCCACTTTAAGACTTTGACACTTTGACAGGATGAGGGTATGATGTTTCCTGAATTGCAAACACAACAAACACCTGTAGTTGTCTTAACATGCTCATTAGGAACACTCAGAAGAGAATTACACTTAGTTAACACTATATTTGATAAAAAAAAAAATAAAAAAAAATGGTGTGCAGTTTTGCCGCCTTTTTGTTCTTATACTGTTTAGTTTGTTGCATTAGTTCAAAAACTAAATGTCTGTGTGATGAAGAGGTGGTTATTTTTGTTGAAGTTGCCTCGGAGGTGCATTCTATAAACTTCTACTGTCATTTATTGAATGTTCAGCTCATGTGAAGTTTGGAAAACAAAGTGTTGCTTTCAGCGTCACTTATCGACATATGAACAATGTGAGATGGTACTTTTTATCTCCCATGAAATGTACGAGGCCTTCACTGGCTGCTATTATTCTAACAATCTTTTCAACAGGAGTTTCTTTGCTGGACTCCTCGGAGTCCAGATCCCTGCGTCTCCACCGTCATTTCTTTTCCCAGTACTTAGTGAGATTCTTTTTCTTTGTTCTTTTTCTTTATGCTTCACAGAATTGTCAAATAATAAAAGACTCGACTGCATCTCTTCATTAAGGCATGATAATTATTCATTATTATTATTATTATTTATTCTTTTTAGCTTTAAACCAAGTGTCACCCCCCTACCCCCCCCCCCCCCGTAGGTTCCAATCCAGCCCCTGGGATGAATTTTCACAGTGCAAAATATCCACAGTCAAGACTCATTTTATTATTGACTGACCCATATGGATTTGTTTGGGGTCAACACTGATACAATTTTTTTCCTCTTTTTTTTTGCATCTGCTCTGCATCTGATCCCTTATTATTGTTATCTTTGTTTATTAATGTCTTAAAGGGATAGTTCACTATTTTTCACATGACTCTGTATAGAATCAGCATCTTTACTCTGGTGCACCCACAGTGTTCTGTGAGCCCAGTTCTGGTTCAGTCAAAGTCAAAGTAGTCCCAGCAGGTTTCCTGCATGGGGTCAAAAAACTCAACATGTTTCTTCTCAAAACAATATATGTTCGAATGAGTGATTTATTTACACAACAAAATCATCACGGAACAAAATTTCACACCTCCTAATTGTTTGGAACTACTTTCTCTCAATAGCGATCAATGAATGTTGTCAGTGCTAACAGCTACTTTCATCAGTTGTTCGACAGTGTTTGTGGCTGCTACGTGCAGGTGCACAGCTGTTAGCAGTGACAACATGCAGTGATAGGTGTGAGTTTTTATTCTGTGACAGTTTTGTTATTTAAATAAATCATTCATTCAAACACATACTTTTTGAGAAGAAACATGTTTTATTTTGTTGACCCCAGGAAACCTGCCGGGACTACTTTTGCTTTGACCAAAACCGGACCACAACTCGACTCACAGGACACTGTCGGGGTTGAGTCAGTGTGGGTGCACCAGAGTAAAGATGCTGATGACATACACATTCATCTGAAAAATATTGAACTATCCCTTTAATTCTTATTAGCATTTGTTTCATTCATTAGCCTTGCGTTTTTTTTAACTATAAAAAATTAATTTGTTTTATTATTTTTTTTACATACATTCTGTTTTTATTTATTTATTTATTTTACCCATTTCTTTCTTTCTTTTTCCTTATTTTTTTACATGAAAACATATTTTAAAATATTTATATTTCTTTTTTACCCATTCATTTGCTCACTCACTCTTTTGTTCATTCGTTCATTTCTTTCTTTCTTTATAGCTATGCATTTATTCATTGTGCTAGCAGGTTATCAACACCGCTATGCTCAACTTTTACGTCCCACTATCCACTCTGCTGTGCTGTGGCTGTGGCTCCGCCCCTTTGGTCATGTCTCACTTCAGTCATTGGTGGAAAACAGTGGCCTCATCATGTGGCTGTTTTTCTGGGGTCAGTGTAAAAGTAGCTAATGTCTACACGTCAGGTTTCAAAGAGTTAACTTTTCTCTGTAGCGTCGTGTTTTAGTGCAGGATGCAGTTAAACAGATGGAGTTAGTGATGGGGGGGTGGAGGTGGGGGGGCTCTCTGGGCCGTTCATGTAGAGGCCAATCTGCATCAAGCAGAGGGTTGACAGAATAAGGCCATGGGGTGGTGAGAGGAGCACCTCCACTGGGTCCTCTGGGGGGCGGGGCCACTACACTGTCACCTGCCTCCCAGTAGGACTGCACTGAATCCCACTGAGGCGTGTGTGTGTGTGTGTGTGTGTGTGTGTGTGTGTGTGTGTGTAATAAATATTTATGCATTACATAATAGGTTATAACATTTAAAAAATATTATTACAAAAATGCAACTGCAACACTATCAGCATCAAAGGTTGCATGAACAGATAAAATACTGGAAAGTACACATGTTTTGTTTTGTTTTGTTTGTTGTAAATTTTCCTATTTTCTTTATTAGATAAAAAAAAAGTACAAAGCAGAATGAACAGTTTCAATTGATTGATTGATTGATTGAATGATTGAAACCTTTATTGTTACCTCTGTGGAAAATCAGTTGTCAAACAGCTCATGAGAGTAAGAAAAACAGACTTGACAATTAAATAAATAAATAAATAAAGAGTATAAAGTACATATATTTATATAAATGTAAAGAGTATAAAGTACATATATTTATATAAATATAAAGAGTATAAAGTACATATATTTATATAAATATAAAGAGTATAAAGTACATATATTTATATAAATATAAAGAGTATAAAGTACAGATTGTCTCAACAGTACTCTAGTGTGAACCAGTCTGTATTTGACCTCAGGATGACCTGGACTCATATTATTCCAGGTTGCGGGCCGCTCTTCCTGCTAACATCTCCTCTGCTCTCTCCTTATTTAGTTTTTAAATGTCTTTTATTTTCGTCTTGTGTCGCTGCAGGGCTTTACTGTATCTGACAAGCTCATCCACACTTTACTGACAATGAGAGAAAAAGCAGCACAGGCTTATGCTCCATGACTTCAGACGTGTTATGGGAGTTTCCATTGTTCTCAGCAGCTTATGATAAGGCCTTATCCTGGAGCCGGAGCTATTAAGGATGGGTGGTTTTATAACATGTATACAGTTACAAGGCTGAGGGTGAAATATGGATATAATGAAGCGCTGATAAGCCTCTCTCTGTAGTGCTGACTATACTCTATATTGTACCACTGACGTTCAATGACTAATACAGCCTCTGACTTTTGGCAATTTTCCTTCTGTTGTAAATATGTCGTATAGATTTTCTTTCTATTATATTTTTTCTTTTATATTGTGTACGTCTGCTCTATCTTGTTTTTTGAGACTATCTTTCTTTATACACACACATACACATGTTATTCCATTGCTGCCTTGACTGTTGAATTTTCACATCATGGGATCAATAGTCTGATCTACTCTAAAATAATGTAATCTACTCTAAAATAATGTAATCTACTCTAAAATAATGTAATCTACTCTATACAAATCTACTATCCCTTAATTTACTCTAATCTATTCTGGACTAATCTACACAAATCCATGCAAATCTACAATCTGCTAATTTAATCTACCCTACACAAATCTATTCTATGATAATTTACTCTAATCTATGTTTATATAATCTACACTAATCTACTCCATGCAAATCTACTATAATTTAGTCTATGATAATCTACTCTATGATAATTTAATTTATCTACGATATGATAATCTAATCTACTTTAATGTAATCTACACTAATCTAATCTATGATATGCAACTCTACCACAATATTATCTATTATACACTAATCTACTCTACTGTAAGGGACTCTAATCTACTCTATCTGATTCTACGCTAATCTATTCTATGCTAATTTACGTTAATCTACTTTATAATAATCTAATCTACTTTAATGTAATCTACTCTATGCTAATATACTCTACACTAATGTAATCTACAATCTGCTAATTTAATCTATTCTACACAAGTCTATGCTAATTTACTCTAATCTACTCTAATACAATCTACACTAATCTACTCTACTCCATGCAAATCTACTATCCGCTAATTTAATCTACGATAATCTACTCTATGCTAATGTTCTTTAGTCTACTATATGATAATCTAATATACTTTAATGCAATCTATGCTAATCTAATCTAATCTAATCTATGATATGCAACTCTACTACAATCTTATCTACTCTATACTAATCTACTCTACTGTAAGGGACTCTAATCTACTCTATTTGAGTCTGCACTAATCTACTCTACGCTAATATAATCTAATCTATTTGAATCTAATCTACTCTATGTTACGCTAACCTATCCTTCTCTAATGTAATCTACTCTATGCTACGCTAATCTATCCTTCTCTAATCTAATCTACCCTATGCTACGCTAATCTATCCTTCTCTAATCTAATATACTCTATGCTACGCTAATCTATCCTTCTCTAATCTAATATACTCCATGCTACGCTAATCTACTCTACTCTTACTCTGCAGGTTTTGGTCTCCTCTCCTTGTCTTTGTTCCTGAAGGTTGTTTAATGTATGCCTACTGTACTCTACTGGTTTTGCCCCCCCCCCCCCCCCCCGGGTCCCCTCTACCTTGTCTTTACTGTTGAAGGTGGCTCAATCAGACGTCGCTGCTGCCTTCTTTTCTGTCGCTGTCATGAGACATTTCAATTTGCTGCTGGTCCTTTGGGTCTGGGCACATCATTACCACTTCAAAAGGCTCAGAGTCCCCAGGTCAGTTCCTTTGGGTGGGTGGGGGGGGGGTAGGACACTGCCTCTCACTAACCCCCCCCCCCCCACACACACACACACACACACTGACTCCCCAGTGCTTACTTGTCCCTCCAAACTGTCCTCATGAAAACAGGGAAGGGCCTCAGTTTTTCTGCAACAACAACAACAACAGTTTGAACTCACTTCAACCTTCACTGTTTAGACTTTGAAATAATCGTGAATGAAAATACGGCCTAAATGTGACAACTGGCATATTTACATTTCATTCAGGAACTCGTAACTACAGTTTATATAGTTTTGACATTTTTATCAGTGTTTGTGGTTATTATGAACAGAAGGATTTATCAGTTCAAAAATGAATTAATGTTTCTTTTCCTTCTTCTTCAGGACCAAACCTTGAACAGACAGTCTCTCACACTCATTAATCTTGTCTAAAATTGGTTGGGAGAGATTATTGTAATCACTGTCTGTGTGTGTGTGTGTGTGTGTGTGTGTATGTGTGTGTGTGTGTGTGTGTGTGTGTCTGTCTGTGTGTGTATGTGTGTGTGTGTGTGTGTGTCTGTCTGTGTGTGTGTGTGTGTGTGTGTGTGTGTATCTGTCTGTGTGTGTGTGTTTGTGTGTGTGTGTGTGTGTTTGTGTGTGTGTGTGTCTGTGTGTGTGTGTTTGTGTGTGTATCTGTCTGTGTGTATGTGTGTGTGTGTATATCTGTCTGTGTGTAGGTATGTGTGTGTGTATCTGTCTGTGTGTATGTGTGTGTGTGTGTGTGTGCATTTTTGTGTGTGCATTTGTGTGTGTGCGTTTGTGTGTCTGTCTGTGTGTGTGTATGTGTGTGTGTGTATCTGTCTTTTTGTGTGTGTGTGTGTGTATCTGTCTGTGTGTGTGTGTGTGTGTGCGTTTGTGTGTCTGTCTGTGTGTGTGTATGTGTGTGTGTGTGTGCGTTTGTGTGTCTGTCTGTGTGTGTGTATGTGTGTGTGTGTGTGTGTGTGTGTGTGTGTGTGTGTGTATATATCTGTCTGTGTGTGTGTGTGTATGTGTGTGTATGTGTGTGTGTGTGTGTGTGTATGTGTGTGTATGTGTGTGTATGTGTGTGTGTGTGTGCATCTGTCTGCAGAAAACATATGCTATAACTCAATGAATACTAGAGATATAACCATGAAATTACATGAGCATATACATATAGCTAATGCACATCAGATGCAATGATCCATTTGAGTAAAGGTCAAAGGTCAAAGTCACAATAAACTAAAAGGTCAAAATCATATTATCAGTTATAACTCAAGAACGGAGGGTCACAGAACTTTCAGATTGGTACCAAACGACGCAGAATAAAGACTTCTACAATTCTGATCATTGGTGTTTTCATATCTGTGTCGTAGATGGGGTGTCAGAGTAGAGCAGACGTTCTAGCGCTTGGCAGGGGCTGACAGAGTGACAGCGTGTTATTGTCTGAGCTGACGGACACTCACCAAAGTTTTAATGTGGCATCAGTGTTTCTGCAGGATGTGATCAGCGCTAACAGTGCAGTAATGTGCTAATTATAGATCAGATGCCTGTTCATGAAATATGGTGTTCACATGTCCATCAGGACTAGAGTTGGGTACTGAAAGGAAGTATAGGTATGGAACCAGTGCATTACTGGATGTGGGGGGGGGGGGGGTCATGGACATGGACCAGCCCTTTTGGGGGAGGGCCCACTTAAGCCACAACTACACAGTAAATTTTGCAGTGTTAAATCAACACTTAGAGAGTTTATTTAACTTCTTCTAGAGTGTATTTGGTCCCATTGTCTCCAAATTAACACTGCAAAATCTACAGTGTATTACTACTTTTTCTTTTTTAAATTAAATTCTTATATTTATAAGTGCTTATTTCCTGTTTGCATAGGAAAATAAAACTACTGTAAATGTGTCCTGGTTTGTTGAGTGTGTTGAGGTCGCGAAGTTCATCTCACATGCTGCAGTCTTGCTACAAACTAACAGACAACAGACGTTCTATTGGCATAAACTGTTATGTTTTATAACCAAACTGATGCCACTGCCGGCTGAGACTACATTTTTTTGCTTAGTTCGTAGTTTGATGTTCACCATCACGGTGGTGTTTATGTGGAGCATCTGGTAACACCAAAGATTCACTTTTTAATCATCATTTGTGTCCATTTGTTTGTTTGTTTTTTTTGGGGGGGGGGTTGGCCTTTGTTTCTCTTAACCATCTGTATTAGGGTAGACTGAATTAACAAAATGAATAGCTGTTATGGATGTGTTATTATTCATTGTTAAATAAACAGGGTGTAATTATCCGCACTAGGGTCACAGGGGTCACTGGGAGCCTAATCCAGCTACAATGTGTGAAGGCGGGGTCAGAGGTCACCCTGTATGAGTCTCCAGTTCATCTCAGGGCTGAACATATATAGACAAACAATCACTCTCACATTCACACCTATGGGTGATTTAGATTAACAGTTAACCCACTCAGACACAGGGAGAACTCCACACAGAAAGGTCTGGTGTGGGATTAGAACCAGGGACCTTCTGTCTGTGAGTGTTAACCACTGCACCACTGTACTGTCCCTTTTGCTGAATTCAAATGAAAAAAATATCTTAATCACTATATTATTATTATTATTATTATTATTATTATTATTATTATTATTATTATTATTATTATTATTATTATTATTATTATTATTATTTAGTACCTTTCTTTTAAAGGGGTGTATTTTGCTGCTAGTGCCTCACAGGTGCCAGTGGGGCTTTCGTGGGTTAATTGTGAGTCACATCAGAGCTGCTGTTGGAAATGCTGAGGCTGGGGGCTCAGCCTTTAGAGCTGCACATGTGTGGACTCCCTGCTGTGCTGGGGTTACAGAGGGGATACGTGAGGGTCCTGCCTCTGTTTCTGCTTTTGCACATTTCTCTTCTTCTTCTTCTTCTTCTTCTTCTTCGTCTTCTTTGTGAATATCTGACTCAAAGCTCCCAGATGTGGGTGTGTGCGTGGCCGCTGCACCCCGGCAGGCCTGACGATCACACATGGGCATGGGAAAGTGGGGCTGTGGCCTTGCTCGGCGGGGGGACTCCCACCCCACGCTCCCTCCTCCTCCCCCGTCTCTGCCTTCTTGCCGGCGATAAGAGCCGTATGAAAGACCTTCCTTTTGCACCGATGGTGGGAACCGGCTGATAAGGTAGACGGTGGGGGCGTCTGCTGGGCCTTCTCCTGGGAACAGGCAGTTCTCAGACTCCTCTGATACTGGAGTTACACAAGGGATGAAGGTTGACGAGTGTGTGTGTGTGCGTGCGTGTGTGTGTATGTGTGTGTGCATTTGTGTGTGTGTGTGTACATCTGTGAGTGTATGTGTGTGTGCATGTGTGTGTATTTCTTTACTGGAACGTTGATATGTTCACCCAGTCACACCATGGGGACCTCTGATGGAGACCAAAATTCAGGTCTCAACCAGGATTAAATATAAATAAAGGTCCCCACTAGTGGCCCTATAAATAAATGAATCTGGAAGTCCCCATAGAGCATGTGGGAAAGAGGTGCAAAGTGAAGTGTATTTTTCAAAGGTTTGAAGATGTGCTTACTTTTTTTTTCCTTTGAGGGGATATGTATATATATATATATATATATATATATATATATATATATATATATTGCACATTTTTTTTATTCTTCTTATTGATTTTATTTTATATTTCTTATTTATTTATTTTTTATTATTTTTATTCATTAATTTTTTAACTACTTTTCAAAATTTAATGTAATCTATTTTTTTTTTTTTTTAAAATAAGGAGATGTGTTTTCACTCACTACCCAGTGGCTAATGTGGTCCTCATGAGACTTGGAAACCAGTGTGTGCGCGTGTGTGTGCGTGTGTGTGTGTGTGTGTGTGTGTGTGTTTGAGCTTACACTGCAGGTATGTGGCATTTTTCTGATGTTACAGAGTCAAAGCTTGTCAAAAAAAACCCAGCTTTGCTTGAGTTTCATCAAACAAATGTGTGTTCCTAAAATATACGATATGC
>CM035797.1:41406452-41440088 GCA_020466265.1 Siphamia tubifer
ACAAATGATATGGCCCTATAAATATATGGATTTGGTTTTTTTCCGGAAGTCCCCATAAAGTACGAAGGGAACCAGAAGTAAAACATGTATTTTTCAAAGTTTTCAAGATGGTTTTAAATTATTTATTTTTATGTATTTTTTTTTTAAAAAATTAGCTATGTATTTTATTTTATTTTTTTAATGTATTTTCATTAGAGGAAACAGGTGCAAAATAAAACATGTATTTTTCAAAGTTTTGAAGATGTTTTTAAATTATTTATTTTTATGTATTTTTAAAAAAAATATCTATGTATTTTATTTTATTTTTTTTTTAATTTATTTTCATTAGAGGAAACAGGTGCAAAATAAAACATGTATTTTTCAAATGTTAGAAGATGTGTTAACTTAAAAAAAAGTATTTATCATGCATTTTTAAAAATTATTATTATTTATTTATTCATTCATTCATTTTTATGAAATTACATTTTATATTTTTTATCCTTTTTTTAAATTATTTTTTTCATATATTAAAAAAAAAAGATCTTTACACTCAATACCCAATGGCTACTTAAGTACAAACTAAGACCAAAATTCGGGTCCCCATGAGGTTTCAATCTAAATAAAGGTCCCCACTAGTAAAATAGAAAAAAACGTCCCTCTAAATACATTAATAGTTTTTTCCGGAAGTCCTCATGAAAGCATGAGGGGAAACAGGTGTAAAGTGAAGCAGGTATTTTTCAAAACTTTGAAGATGTGTTTACATTGAGGGTGGGAGTGGGTCGTCCAGTCACTGAAGAGTTGGTGGTTCGAATCCTGCTCTGTCCTAGTTGGCCCGTTGTGTCCTTTGTATCCACTCACACTGGTGTATGAATGTTTGGTGGTCGTCAGAGGGGACGTAGTCATGTCTGCCCCAGGACAAGTGTGGACTCATATGTAGTTTACCACCACCAGAGGGAGCATGTGAGAGTGAATGAATAAACGCTCACTAATTTGAAGTGCTTTGAGCGGCCAAAAAAGTCCTATATAAATCCAATCCATTACTATTATTATTACTTTAAACATTTTTATGTTTTTTAATTAATTATTTGCTTTATTTATTTTTAAATAATTTTTATTTTTACTTTTTAAAAAAGTATTACCATTTAATTTTGTGTATTCATTTTATTTCATTAAATTACTATTATTTTTTTTTATTTATTCATACATTTTTATTTTAGATCATTTTAAAAAAATTTTCATTATTATTTTTATTACATTTTTTTAACTAAACAATGGCTACTTGATTACAAACTTGGTCCTCATGAAACATGGAAATGAGTATGTGTGTGTGTGTGTGTGTGTGTGTGTGTCATCTTGAATGGAGTGTGTATGACAGCTCCAGCAACACCTGGCCTCCCCAGCAGGAAACTGTGTATCTAATAATGAGAGGAAGTGTCAGGGACAGACAAGGTGCACCCAGCAGAGACGAGTCTGAAGACGAGCACAGAAGTCTGTCGTAAGGTCACTGACGATCAACACACACACACACACACACACACACACACACACACACACACACACACACACACACACACACACACACACCTTTACATGTCTTATGAGGACAAAGTTTGTAATCAAGTATAAAATAAACTAAAAATAGAAAATTGTATTAAAAATAATAATAAAAATTTGAATATTAAATTAAAAAAGTAAATAAAATTAATGAATAAATAAATAACAGTTAAAAAATAAATAAAATAAATAACAATAATATTTAAAAATTAATAATGAAAAAAATACACCAAAATATATATATTTTTAAACACATCTTCAAACCTTTGAAAAATACATGTTTCGCTTTGCACTTGTTTCCCACATCTTTTCTATTTTACTAGTGGGGACCTTTATTTATATTTAACCCTTGTGGGGACCTGATTTTTGGTCCCAATAGATAAGAATACACACTCACACACACACACACACACACACACACACACATACACACACACACACAAATGCTGTACATTGACAGATATAAGAACTGATTATAGACAATAGATCTGGAAAATATGATTGAAGAAATCTGACCATGATCATTTTCACTGGTATATATATATATATATATTATTATTTTTAATTAAACAAAACAAAACAAAAATATTTAAATAAATAAATATTTATAAATAAATGAATAAATCATTAAGCAAAATAAAATCTGCCAATAGAACAAGGAATAAACCAATGACTTTATTTGTAATTATAGTAAATTTAACACAAAATAGTTATTTTCAACTGGAATTAGATGTTTACATTATCACCTTAAGGAGGAATGAACCATTATTCTAAATTAAACATTAATAAAACCCTCATATATAAACAGTTCTTCTCTGCTGATAATAGAACATGGACGTTTTTAAATATCTGAGACCATCTGAGGATCACAAGGATCTGGTGTTTTATGCCTCACAGGCTCATATTTCATAAATACTTCTGAAAGAATGTGAAATATGTTGCATAATATTCCAGCCTCAGGGATGATGTGTTCCTGGTCCCAGTGGCGTTGCTAGGGTCTCTTGGGGCTCCAAGCAAGAAATCCCTGGGGCCCCCAGCCCACCTGTACATGCCACAAAAAAAGTGTTTTTGGCACAATTTCAGGGACGTTTGAGATGAAAATAGAAAATTAGATGAATGAAGTCATCAAAGTTAGGTCCAATAGATGTCCCTGAAAGACCAGGATTATCAATAATCACTATTGTAAATAATCTGACACTCATAAAAATATATAAAAGATAAACTTTATTCCAAAAGTTCACTAGAAACTAGGATTTAAAATATAAACTAGAAAAGTACTGTGAGCACACAGACCTTCTGCATCACTTTGAAAATGTTGTTAACATTGTAGGAAATAAATAAGACATTAATACATTTCAAAGTGATCCAGAATTCAGGATCGCTTCTGGATCTTCATCAAAATCTAATCGATTGGTCCTTTTGTCCTTCCCAAACTATCCTGAAAGTTTCATCGAAATCCATACATAAACTTTTGAGTTAGGTCGTACAAAAACAGACAGACAGATAGACAGATAGATAGACAGATAGACAGAAAGACAGACAGATAAACACTGGCAAAAACAATCTCCTTGGTGGAGGCAAAAAATAAATAAATAAATAAATTTGAACATTTGCCATAAAATAAATAGTAGGTGGATGAAACAATGTTGGTTATTAGAGCCTACAGAAAAAATACTAATGACATTCATTCCATTTTGTTGTTAATCTGTGATCTATGCAAGGCTCGAATAACCACCAAAGTTTCATCACATGATTATTTATTTTAGGGAACATAATCCACTGAGAATTCAAACCATTACATTGGCAGTTAAAGGGTTAAAATATGGAGGTGTGTTAGTTTTGAGTTGATTTACACACACACACACACACACACACACACACACACACACACACACACACACACACACACACACATATATATATATATATATATATATATATATATATATATATATATATATATATATATATATATATATATATATATATAAACCTGTGATAAAGTTTCACAGTTTAACTTTAAAAGACTCTGAATAGAAAAATTAAATAAAATAAATAAAATGAAATGAAAAATAAGAACAAAATGCAGACAACTTAGAAAAAGGAAAGAAACAAAGGAAGAAAAAAGAAAGGGAAAAGAAGAAGAAGGAAGGGAGGAAAAAATAGAAAAATAAACAACAAAAAAAAAACTCTATTTGTTACCTACTTTCCTATCTGCTCATTTGTTTTTAGTTTTTTTTTTTTTTGTATATATGTCTATGTTTAATACTTCAGTTATTGATTATTGGTATTGTTATAATTGTTATTGTTATTATTTTATTATTGTCATCATTTTTGTACTATGCACTATATTGCTATAAGATGAATTCAGGTTATTGGGGAAGTGAAGACGGGGTAGGATTAAATAAGCTTATGCTTCATCCTACTCCTTTTCGGACATGTCATTGTTATTATTATTATTGTTGTATTGATTATTGTTGCACTTTGTACATGTTCGAAATAAATCATTCAAATCAAATCAAATCAAAAATTCTGTGCATTGCAAATGACAATCCATTAAAAACTAAATTATGAATAAATAAATATACTTTTAAAAATGTATTAGTAAAACCATTGCATTGAGCGCACACACACACACACACACACACACACACGCGCACACACACACACACCCACACGCGCGCGCACACACACACACACACACACACACACACACACACACACACACACACACACACACACACACACACACACACACACACACACACACACAGACATTCTAAGTGGTATTAGAAGTCTTTTACTGAACATGTGAACACTTTTACACACTGTATAAAATCCAATGAATCTTCATCATTTTCTTTTCAAACTCATTTTGTAACAAGGTTGGGGTTAATTCATCATCTTTTCCACTCATTCAGAATGTGACCCAGTGTCTGCTTCTGTAATTATAACACAGCGCTTCACTTTTATTCACCCACAGTTGGAAAGTAAATTCAATTTTGATATAAGTCAGACCCACAACAGAAGCTGCTGTATCATCCTGCAGGTTCACAATTAGTTGGGCTTCTTTGAAAGCAACAGGAAATCTGCCAAAAAGAACAGATTTTAAAAAAAAAACTTTCATAGAAGTGTGAGAGGAGCACAGAACAGAGCTGTTGAACACAGAATGCACACAGGAAAAGACCATATTTGTGTTCGTTTGTCAAAAGAAAAGAATGTGCAATGATTTCAATGAATGATGTGAAAAAAACTAAACAAAAGGGTCGACTGACATGGTTTAATCCCTGTTGATGCACTAAAAAAATGCAAATAACTGGTGTAATATTCACTTTTTTATATTTTCATGGTCAGACGTGATCTATTTGATCACAGTAAATACTAACTTGAACTTTTAGAAAACATTTAGTTTAGTTTTGTGAGCCTTTTAAGCAAAAAACAAAAAACAAACACTTTGAATAAAGTAAAAGACAGAAAAATCTTCAATGAAAAAAAGGATTGAAGAACTAAAAAATATATATTGAATTAAGAAAAAAAAAGAATTTTGAATTAAGCACAAAAAATACAGAAAATCTTGCATTTAGAAAACAATATGTGGAAATAAGTAACAAAAAATCTTGAATTAACCAAATAATAATAATAATAATGATAATAATAATAATAATAATAATAATAATAATAATAATAATAATAATAATAATAATAATAATAATAATAATAATAATAATAATAATAATAATAATAATAATAATAATAATAATAATAATATTGAATTAAGCACACAAAAATATCTTGAATAAAATAAAATAAATAAATATAATCTTGAAATAATAATAAAAAATAAATCTTGAATTAAGCAAAAATATCTACCAATTGTACCAGTGATTTTTTTTTTCAGTCAGATTTTCCAGATCTATTGTCTATAAACCACTTCTTATATCTGACTGAAAAGTTCCTCTGTAGGTGATTTTAATCTGATGACATATTTGGACTAGAAATGAGACAAATACACTTGGTCAGAGCTACATTTTTTACAGTGCAGACATTTGCATCCACACACACATAGACTGGGGGGCTGTAGGTTTTTTTCATCTCAAAAATGTCAACAAAATCGAACTAAAACCCAACCCATGCTATTATAATGTAATCAATCGACTGTTTCCTAAAGAAATATTTTGACATAACATACGTCATGCTTGAAAGTTGCAGAATGTAACAGTGCAGGGCTGAAAATCCTGCCAAGGAAGTCATTTTGGATTTACTGTTGGTAGTGTGGCATGTTGTTACACTGCCCCGCTCTCGCTCTTATCTCTCTCACACACTCTACATATACACACTCTATATATATACACACTCTATATACACACACACTCTATATATACACACACTTCATATATACACACACTCTATATATACACACACTATATATACACACACTCTATATATACACACACTCTTGTGCGTAACTCTGATGAAACAGTAAACATATTTCCTCTGAACGAGCTCCAAAAACTTGCTTGTCCATTTTATTCTGCGCAGTTCTGTGCTGGCTGACATGACTGGGGGCATTATGTGTGTGTCCATGTATTCTTGTAGTGTAGACTATAGCCTCAGCTACGCATCATGACCCCCCCACCTTGCGATTGTGGCCCCCCCTTGTTCAAACACGTTCCGCGATCTATGCTACACACACACACACACACACACACTTTTTTTGATGAGTTTCACACTCAAATGTTGAGCGCAGTGTGCAGTGGAGCTGGTCAACTTGAACTCAGTCTTGTTAAAAAGTCAATTAGAGGAAAACAAAGATGGAAATGAGGGCAGAATTGTTTCTGCTTTCAGTTGTTTTCAGTTCCAAAGCAGCAGCAGGAGCTTCAGCGAACGAGTGTAGGAGGATTATTTATTATGGGCAAAGCTGTGAACGGACACAAGTCCATGATTAGGACTTTCCATTCACTTGAATTTAACATCAAAACCAGTTTTCACAATTTATAATTTCACACTCGCTCTCCAACATTCTGCAGGAGTTCAGAAGTGTGTGTGAGCCGCTCAAGTTTTTAGTCTGTATGGACACAGAGATAAAGCAAAACAATGGACACGTACTATGTGTCTGCAGCACCACTACAGGATGTTTTTTAATTCAGGATTATTTATTCTGAATAAAATTACTCGGAATTAAAGCTATTTCCTTTGTTTTATTCCTATGGACATGTTAATTGCAAATAAAGGTTTCCATGGAAACGGGTATATTCTGCTCTTGTTACTTGGGTTTTAAAGGGCAACATGCAGGTTAGACACTACCACGAATCATAGTGTATATAAATGATAAAATATCAGGATGTCGACAAAGTAACTGCAATTCAACATTGCAAAATAAACACTTTTTTAAGCAAAAATGTGAAAGAAATAACGGCCCTGTCCAAAAAAAGGAAGTGGCTGGAAGTTACGTAGCAGGAGGGAGTACCACAAGATCAAGCTAACTATGGTTGTATACCGATAGTATAGCAGATAGTATTTACAATGGACCACAGCCCTATGAACCACAGCGGAGAGAGAGAGAGAGAGAGGCCAGGGCAGTAGAGGGAGGGATAGATGCAGGAATGATGGGAAAAGGAGGAAGATAGAGCTTAATAATCAGTGGTGAACTGGCCAAAATACCTGGTGAATGCAGTAGTAGCATAGCGGCTAATGCTATGAGTTTACATCAGGCACGTTTATCTTCTTAGCATCAGGCGCGCAGATAGCGGGGGTGTCAGGTGTGTCATGACACACCCAGTTTTGAATGCCCTTAGATCCATCCCACCCACTTTTATTTAAGAAAAAAACTTCTTACTTTTTTAACTTTTACTACTTACTTCTTACTTAGTCAAGCATCACGAAGAAACCAAAATATGAATTAACATACGTAATAACGTGACTCGGTTATTGCGCTGTGCGGCGGCATCGTCGTTAACTTTGGTTGCCATGGTTACAAACAGTCTGACAGGCATTATTTGGGCAGCCAGGGTGCATGTTCAGGAGGACCCCAACACGGTATGGAATAATGAGGCGAGCTAAAAAGCAGAAAACGATCATGTGGTTTTTTTTCAAAGAGCAACAGCTGTAAGTAAACTGCTACTATCACCAGGGCTCTAAATTAACACCCACCAACCCGCCAAATGCGGGTGAAAATCCATTTTGGCGGGTAAAAAAACAACTTACTAGCCACTTTGGCTGTTGGCGAGTGCAGACCCGGTTCTAGCAATCCTCTATGGGGCGCCAGCATATGACAGTCCTATTTCTTTATCGTTCCCCTGTCTTTTGTTTCCTGTCTTGCTTGCTTCGGCCCAGGCAGCGCCCCTATGGCAAAGCCAAAGTGTTCACATAGCCACGCGTTGTGTTTATTATATCACGTGTTACAGAACGCGTTCTGGCAGCGCACTGGCGCGCGCAATGGCACGTACTAGCACGCGTGCCAGTGCGCGCGCCAGTGCGCCTACAGCCTACTTGTGTGTTTGACAGGAATGCTAATAAGCCCAAATGAATTGATCATAACGGGCTTATATGAGGATTTGGTGCTATCTTTGGTCAGTTGGTGAGTCCACAAATAGGCTAAGGAAATGAGATGGTTTAAGAAAGTTTATAACAACACCAAGATGTAATGTGAGTGTATGTTTACAGTGGGGACAGTGGAGATAAAAAGTAAGGAAGTTAGGAGTTAAATGTGAAAATGCAAAAAAATAAAAATAAAAATGTGATCATATGTTTGAAGAAATGATATGGGACCAATTGAGAAAATGTAAGAGCAACAAGATGTGAGTCTATGTATTGTATAAATTGTAATATAGGTGAGAACAGTAAAGAAGTGTTAACAGTGAAAGGTGAGAAAATGTAAAAGCAAGAAGTTTTAAGAGTTAAATGGGAAAATGTAAAAAAAAAAGGATCATATGTTTAAAGAAATGAATTATTTCAAGAGGAAAAGGTTAAATAAAATAATTTAATGAAATTTGGTCAGGGGAAAAATGGCTAGTTGAATTTCTGATAGGGGAGTAAGATAAAAAATCTACTAGCCACATTGGCTGGTGATGAAAAAAGTTAATCACCTTGCAATTTCTGTTCAAAGCAATGTCGCCGTGAGAGTAGGAATCGTACAAAGCTGGCCAGAGCCAAACTGTCACCTTCTTCTGCCTCCACCTGTACATGCCCCAGACATATATTCAGGGCAAGGATCAGAGGAGAGAGGTTTTTGGATCCTTCACTTAATCAGTTTTGAGACCATTATTGAAAACTCTCATGGAGAGATCTTATTTACAATTTAATTTGTATATAGAGGCTGTGTCCTATTTTGTGTTTGTTGTTAGTGTGTTAGAAGTTTTAATTACATTATATGTTTTTTACACTCCTGTGAAATTTCTGAAAGAATCAGTGTGCTGAAAGTCAGTGTTAAAATAAAACAGTTTTGCAAACAGCATATGGTATGTTTAGTGAGTGATTTAAATTAGTATCAGCATTAATAAACTTTATTAAATAATAATAATTTATCTAATACTTATATAATAAATAATTTCTTCCAATGATGGGTAATTAAGTTTGACAGTCCAAATATACACAAACAGTGAGCAGTCATAACACACACACACACACCCATATTGATCATCCTGTCATGTCAGTGGTATATAGCACTTGAGAACATCAGACATCACAATTAGGTAAGATAATGCATTTTTCGTCTTTGAGGAGTAATAACCCCCCCCCCTCCCCAATCAGAATGGTGGGGCTGGGGGGTCGGGGGGTGTTAGCTGGCATCTTCGTCCCCCCCAGTTTCACAAACCTATCTGCGCCCCTGCTTAGCATCATAAATGTACTGTCATGGTTTATACTTTCAGGTTTGTTTTTTCAGTAAACACCTATGTAGCTGTTCTTTTTTTAGGAACATTTTGTCTTACTAAATGCAAAATGCATCATTGTGTTGCCGTGACGCCCATACAGTTATTGCAGCACTTAGCCAGTTGCTAATGCTACTTCAAGACAGGGACTTGGCAGCTTCTAGCCGTCAGATTTACATAACAAAACATGGTTAATATATTCATACACTCAACAGGAATGATGGGCAAAGGAGGGAGATAGAGATTTGATGTTTGAATAATCGGTGGCAAATTGGCCAAAATATCCAGTGTATGCAGTAATAGCATAGCTGCTAATGCTATGAGTTTACACCGGGCACGTTTACCTACTTAGCGTCATAAATATACTACCATGGTTTATACTTTCAGGTTTGTTTTTTCAGTAAATACCTATGTAACTGTTCTTTTTTAGGGACAACAACATTTTGTCTTACTAAAAGCAAAACGCATCATTATGTTGCCGTGATGGCCATACAGTTATTGCAGCACTTAGCCAGTTGCTAATGCTACTTCAAGACAGGGACTTTGCAGTTTCTAGAAATCTGACAAAGATCATTTTCATTTGTTCCCATTATCTATCATTCCTGAAAGTTTCATCAAAATCTGTTCAGAACTTTTTGCGTAATCCTGCTGACAAACAGACAAACAAACCCGTATTTAATAGCTCCTTGGCAGAGGTAATAATAATAATAATAATAATAATAATAATAATAATAATAATAATAATAATAATAATAATAATAATAATAATGGTGATAATGATGATGATAATACTATTACTATTACTACTACTACTACTACTACTACTACTACTACTACTACTACTACTACTACTACTACTAATAATAATAATAATAATAATAATAATAATAATAATAATAATAATAATAATAGAAGTTGAGCTTTAAAGGTTAAAGGTGACATTTGGGTCTTTAAGGGTAAATGATTTTAAGATTTAATTTTCAGACCTTGTGCCAAAGCTTATTTTTCTTCCTCTCTTTATGTCATTTACCTGTTGGTGTCTTTTGCCTGAAGACTGCAGGATGATGGTTTGCACCCCAGGGTGCAGCTTGTTCACTTTCCAGAGGAGTTCAGGGCGACTGAGCTGATGTTATCGTTCCCTCTGAAGTCTGTGCCGTTCCTTTGAACACACTTTATCTGCACATCTCTGCACTCGCCTGCAAATGGAGCAACACACAAGGGCTGCTTTGAAATGAATTAGCAATAGCAAGGTGCCCGAGTCACTAGTGAAGCATATTTAATTAGTATAACATAAATTAAGGTTCTAAAAATAAGAACCTCATCCAGCTTTTCTCTGAGACTCGGAAACAATGAAATGCAGACAGTGATGAGGAGTGACGTTGAAAAATTGGAGTCAAAATGTCACCTTCCCCCTGTGTCGCATGGAGGAAAAAAGAACAACAAGCCCCGCCCCTCGCAAACCTTTTAGTTCATATGGGACATCTCCATCTCAAAATGTGGGATTATGGGTTTGACCTTTTAATGTCACTCAAGGTCAAAGGTCATGATGTCATTTTGGAGCCTACATGTAGTTTTTTATCTGCCAACAATAGCAACTGAATATTTATCACCACTGTTTTTAGAGTTATGACTGTTTGAAATCATGTGACCTTGATTTAGACCTTTCAAGGTGACTCCAGGTCAAAGGTCATGATGCCATTTTGAAGCCAGGTTTCCTATCTGTCAATAATAGTAACTAAGCCTCTTTACCCACTGTTTTTGTTGTTGTTGTTATAATCCATAGGCTGTTAAATATTTGTTGTTTTGATCAAATTCACATTTCATGTTTCACTTCAGTGGTCTGATGTGTACACTGGAAAAAAAAGTGTATTTTTCTCATTTCTAGTCCAAATATGTCATCACAC
Organism: Siphamia tubifer; assembly: GCA_020466265.1. Taxonomy (NCBI): domain Eukaryota; kingdom Metazoa; phylum Chordata; class Actinopteri; order Kurtiformes; family Apogonidae; genus Siphamia; species Siphamia tubifer. The sequence continues at coordinate 41,417,758 of CM035797.1, forward strand.
TTAAAATACGACTTTCAAGAACCATGTTTGATCTCCAGTGGGTCAGACCAGTAAAGTCACAAATATACTAATAAAATAACCTATAAATAATGTCAAAGGTCAAATGTCATGATGCTGTTTTGAAGCTCATGTCAGGTTTTCTATCTGTTAATAACAGTAACTAAGCTTCTATCTCCACTGCTGTTTCCATTATAGTCTATTTTACTATTTTTGGTATTGACCCCTGACCCCTGACCTCTTGGGTCAACAATAGGTCAACATCTATACACACAAGATACAGAATTGAATGACCAGCATTCTGGTGTTCATCGGAAGTGTCCAAAAATGATATCCAAAGTTCTATTTTCACCTTTGTTGTGACCTTTGACCTTGAGTGATCAAAATTGTCCTTGAAGGTTCTGATGTCAATGCACATCAACAGTGAGAGCAAAAAGAAGTTATATATAGAACTGAGTATACAGGAATGAAAAGAAAATTTGTGATTTTCCCCGTATTTCTGATCATTGTAAAAACACATTATAGTGACCTTGACCTTTGACCTACATTCACCAAAACTTGAGGAGTATATTGCACATGTCCTGAAAATTTCATGGAAGTTGTTGTTAAAAAACCCCCAAAAAATCTACAAAAAAAAAAAGGAAGAGGAAGTAGTGACCTACTGAGAGAAAAAGCAAATCAGAAAGAGTGACAGACTTCCAGATTCGGTTACTTTGCTCTGGTCCCTCTGTGTTTTAGATGAAAATAGCAGTTGTGTGATGCTGGGATCCTGAGGGCACCGTACCACTGCCGTACGCCGCTGCTGAAATCTGATGCTTTCTGCCACGGTGCGCACTTACACTGGTGTTGTCGCTGGTGATGTTGTTGTTTGCTTGTGGCAGAGCGGGGGACTGGAGGCTCGACTGTACACCCAAAGGAGACTAGATTTTATATTCTAGAGTGAAATGCCTTCTGGCGCTGCTACACCAACCCTTGATTTAAATAGACAAGAGCTGCTGGGAAGGATTGAAGGGATAAAAGAGGCTCAGGGAGGGAAGTGACTGGAGCCTCAGGAACAGACTTTAGGTCTAGATGTGGTACCAGCACTCAGACATCTGCAGAAAACCCTTAACTAAGAGGAAAGTCATAAATGATAAAACAGGGATTGGAACAACCCATAATGTAATACACACTACATTTACTCAATTTACTCAAATTGAATACAGTTTAATTCTACTCAGATAATATTTGATCCCTCTCTAAAATAAACGTATTCTTTGGGCAGAGCTCTCTAACCTCAATCTAGAGCCAAATATGTTTAATACTTAATATAGAGGAACATTTATTCAATTAGAAGGAAAATACTTTTGACTCTAGAAAAAAAAGTTCATTATTTTTTGTGTTCAATTTCACCCTGTGTGTGTGTGTGTGTGTGTGTGTGTGTGTGTGTGTGCGTATATTAGAGCATTAACAGAAACATTGACACCTGTAGCACAAGTCGACTTAAATTTGGAGAAGTCGACAGGTCGTATGTTATTCTTTCTCTCCCTCAGCGTATAAACACAGACCAGTCAGACCTGAACCAGAGGAGACATGGCTCCTGCAGGTAGGTCTGACAAAACAAAATGGCACAATATGCATGTCCAATTTAAAATACAACAAAAACACAACTGTCATGCAGCTAGCTAGCGAGCTAAGCTGAGCAGTTAGCTAGCGGAAGAGGCATCCGCTAGCTAACCTGAGTGATATGAGCAGCAGTGCAGACAACGGGCATTAAGACAAGACACTGTTTGTTTTCCAAACATGATGTGGACAAACATGGTGTGTGTCTTGGCAGCTGCCAACTTAAACTTTTTACACTTTATGTAGAGTGATCATTTGTCTGGATTTTGTCTCTTGGCTCTAAAATTGGACTGTCTGGACATCTGTCATGTGTCCTCACTTTTTACATTTCAGCCGAAGGATGGATGGATGGATGGATGGATGGATGGATGGATGGATGGATGGATGGATGGATGGATGGATGGATGGATGGATGGATGGATGGATGGATGGATGCATGGATGGATGGATGCATGGATGGATGGATGCATGGATGGATGGATGCATGGATGGATGGATGGATGGATGGATGGATGGATGGATGGATGGATGGATGGATGGATGGATGGATGGATATCTACCTACCTATCTGTGTATATATGCGTGTGTGTGTTTGATCTAATCATCCATGAATTAAAACCTACATGACCACAGAATATATTTTTTACAGTGTAGAAGCAGCAGAACTACGCTACCTTCCTGAGGTTTGTTTCCAGAATGTTCCTCCATCTGCATGTTCCAACACACAATCCCTGTGGAAACGCAAACACGTCCTCCAAAGACAACAGTAGGTCAACAGGACAAACTCACCTCCTGTTAAATGTTCTCAACAGACGATGTCAACAGGTTCATGGATGTGAACAGATACCAAAGCTCAGTGTTTCCAGAAGGTGTTTGAAGGAAGAAAAGAGGCAGATATTGAGTCTGTTTTTTTTATGGAGGTGTGTAAACAGGAACACTGTGGGAATATGAATTTTCTCTGACCATGGAAACAGCTTATTTATGACATAACACTGGACTACAAGTAAACTAAAATGTTCCCAGCTGTTTGTTACTGATAAAGAAAACTCAAGTCTTAAATGTTGGTTGACTCAATTTTCCGAAATAAGTCTGGGGTCAAAGTGTGAAATTCTTAGAATTAACAAGAGAATAGGTTTTAGTGCAAATATTGGTCTCAGATCTAAGAGATCTACTTCAAAACACTGTCTGCACATTATGATCCATTCACTTTACAGGTTCTTTCTAGTGGAATATTTACTAACCCATTGTATACATGTACATAAACCAGTATACTGTATATGTGGAATAACACACTATTATATATATTAAAAACATGAACTAACCACAACTAAAGTCATTTGTTTTCTGATTAATTGTATTAAATTACGTACGATTTACAACATCTAATGTCTGAAGCAGATACTTTCTAAATAATTGTAGAGAAGTGTCTAAAGCAGTGGTCCCCAACCCCTGGCCTGGTACTGGTCTGTGGACCAATTGGTACCGGGCCGCCAGCTGCCTAATAATTAATGAATTATTTCTCTTGTATTTATTATCTGAGTCTGAATAATGAAAAATGACCGGATTCTCTCGGTTACATCTTTGTCACTTGAATGGAAAAAATGTACCCCAGGTGTTAGTGAAATAAGTAAAAAAAACAGATGTCTTTGGAAAAGTTTCTTTGTGAAGAGGAAAAGGCGACTGAAGAGACAGAAGAAGAACCTCCAACCTCCAAGAAAAGGAACGATTTTAACAGATAATACCAGGAGTTGTACTTGAAATATGGATTTATCGTGACAGGTGATTCCCACAGACCAAGCCCGCTCTGTATAATTTTCAGCCACCGATATCTGATATAAACAATCTACATAACCCCCCTGTAATAACACGCATTGATCACTATTGAAAGAAAATAGTTCCAAGCAATTACAAAGTGTGAGTTTTAGTTCTGTGATGGTTTTGTTATGCAAATAAATCACTCATTCGAACACATACTGTTTTGGTGACCTCAGGAAACCTGTTGGGACTACTTTTATTTTGACCAAAACTGGACCAGAACTGGGCTCACAGGACACTGTCGAGGGTCAGTCACTGTGGGTGAAGAATAGTGAATTATCCCTTTAGTATTTTAGTATAATTTTTGAATTTCACCAATTAATCCCAGGGCCAGACTGGAGCCTTTAGCGTCCAGATTTGGGCCGTGAGCTGCATATTTGACACCTGTGCCTGATAAGAATATTCACCTGGTTTCGACGCCTCTGAGGATCAATCAGAGGCTTTTGTTTTGCAGCTGCAGACACAGACCGTTCTCCTCCCTTTGACCTGAATGCAGCAGCAGCAGCTTTCCTTCCTTCCTTCCCTTTAGTAAAGACTGTCGAGGGAGCACATCAAACACATGCCCTCTGCACCCACAGCAATGAAAAATAAATCAGCAAACAAATGAATAAGTAATCACAAAGGGAGAAAAACAAGGCGCCTTTAAAACCTGTGCCATAAACACGGCGTCTTTTTTTTTTTTTCCTTGCGGTTTTTATGATGCGGAGCTTCTCGCCTTTGTGATAATCCACTGTGTATTTTAGGAAACGTGTTGGTTTCTGGGCCCCTGATCTCATTACATTTATGTTTATTGTTCTTTTTCTGATCAAGCACGACTTAAAATGCTGCAGGGCCTGAGTTTGTGCATGAGATTATTCACTCTAGAATACATATCCTTTCACACACAGTTAGTTTGAGCCCATAATATGTATGTATGTGTGTAGAAACCCTTAAAGACTCTTAAATGTCCACCTTTAACCCTTAAATATCCGCTAACTTTAACCCTTAAAGACTCTTAAATGTCCACCTTTAACCCTTAAATATCCACTAACTTTAACCCTTAAAGACTCTTAAATGTCCACCTTTAACCCTTAAATATCCACTAACTTTAACCCTTAAAGACTCTTAAATGTCCACCTTTAACCCTTAAATTTCCACTAACTTTAACTCTTAAAGGCTCTTAAATGTCCACCTTTAACCCTTAAATTTCCACTAACTTTAACTCTTAAAGGCTCTTAAATGTCTACCTTTAACCCTTAAATATCCACTAACTTTAACCCTTAAAGGCTCTTAAATGTTCACCTTTAACCCTTAAATATCCACTAACTTTAACCCTTAAAGGCTCTTAAATGTTCACCTTTAACCCTTAAATATCCACTAACTTTAACCCTTAAAGACTCTTAAATGTCCACCTTTAACCCTTAAATTTCCACTAACTTTAACTCTTAAAGGCTCTTAAATGTCTACCTTTAACCCTTAAATATCCACTAACTTTAACTCTTAAAGGCTCTTAAATGTCTACCTTTAACCCTTAAATTTCCACTAACTTTAACCCTTAAAGGCTCTTAAATGTCCACCTTTAACCAGTGTTGGGAAAGTTCACCTTAATTAGGAACTAGTTCAAAGTTCAGTTCAAGTTACTCAATATGAATTAGTTCAGTTCATCGTTCATTCTTCCAAATTATGAACTAGAATTTCATGGATCCCAAAATGAACTTTTTCGTTCTTTTTTTCGTTCTTTTCTGTGTTATTATTATAAACTTATTATTAACCGTTTTTGACGTTATCCTGTAGTCAAGAAATCAGGGGAAAATGCCGCCCGGGGCCTAAGTAAGTACCTTACCCCAGGGGTTTAACTTCCCTCTGCAGGTTCTTAGAACACAAGGAGCGGTTTCAGCTTCATTTTCAATGTTTATTTCCAAGAACGGGACAACACCTGCTCCGGTCGCCGGTCACATTCTGTACATTTAACTCTTTTTCTCCGCTCCCAAAAACTCTCTGCACCCCTCTCTCTCTCTTTTGCTGCCCCGCCCAAAACACTTCTCATTTTCTATTCCACAACATTATGTTTCCAACATTAGTTCAGAATAATACAAAAATGACATCTATGATAATGCTGTGTTTTGATCCCATTTTATTACTTGTAGGACTCAATAATTACAGTGTGATAAGAACGAAATATGAACTATATAAGACCACAGTTCAATAAATGCCAGAATAACCGCGTTCACAACTTCCCGTTCATTTGGCAAAAGTGAACGAGTCGTTAACGTTCGTTAAAAATATGATATAGTTCATGAACGATCGTTCAATGAACGCGTTCAGGTACAACACTGCCTTTAACCCTTTACCTTTGGAACGTCTGTAACATTTCTCTATGCTTGTTAAAACCTTCCAAAACACTTCTTTACATGACAGTTTTTATTCCTGTTTATTCTTTAAGATGAACCATGTAAATTCTGAACTAAACTTAATTCCCATTAAAGTTATTGGTTTATTCCACTTTTAATTCTGAATTCATTAATTCCTCCGATATCTCATCCTGTCCTCTGAACCCACTTTATCCTCACTAGGGTCGCAGAGGTCACTGGGGTCTAATCCAGCTACAGACTCATACCCTGTATGAGTCTGAACATATATAGACAAACAATCACTGTCACATTCACACCTATGGGTGATTTAGATTAAACCACTTAACCTATCAGTGCATGTGTTTGGATGGTGGGAGGAAACTGGAGTACCTGGACATGGGTGTCACACCTGTGGGGGATGGGGGTGCTGCGACACCCCCACTTCTTCAACCAGATGATTTCATACCCTCCACTTTTTCCTGAGTTTATATATTGTATTGTTACTAGATCCAGGAAACGGACACAGAGTTGGTCTCACCTACTTTTTATTTCAGAATAAACAGTTACTGTCGTCACAATCACACCAAACAAACAACAATAACATTTCGGGGCTGTTACAACATCTATGGTTTAAACTGTTTACCCACCCGGGTGGCACGACAGCGTATGTAAATGAAGCGCACCTAAGTTTTCCGGGCGAAATGTAAACAGGTGTTAACAAACAGTCATTAACCAGTAAATAATGAGAAATGTTACTGTTGTTAAAGTTAATTAAACTATGTCTTGTTCTGTGACATTTACCCTAAGACAGTGGTTCTAGAACTTTTTTCACTGATGTTCCCCCTGGACAAAACATTTTTGTAAGAAAAAAGAGGAACAGTGTCTGTGAAATCAGTGTCTGATTTTTTAAATCCTTCTTATCTCATCATTTTTTACTTTTTATCTCATAATGTTTTACTTTTTATCTCATAATTTTTAATCGAATTGAGGAAAAAACACATTTTTGTTATAATTTTAGGCCATACATTACTTTTTTAATATAAAAAATTTAATCATTAATGGATAACTCAAAATTTTGCTCATGTGCCACAACCTAGACCACCCCCACATTTTAAATGGCTGTGACACCCTTGTACCCGGAGAAGACCCACGCAGACACGAGAAGAACGTACAAACTCCACACAGAAAGGTCTGGTGTGGGAATAGAACCAGCGTTAGGGTTAATCATCGTAATTTATTGTATTATTCTAAGTTATTTTATTTAGAATAAATAAGAAAACCCATGGAAACGTAGCTACTGTATTTGAACAACATGGCTGTGGCTGAAGCTCCGCCTCCACCGCTGACCCGTCCATGTTTATCTGCTGAAGCGTGTCCGCCACCTCTTAATGTGCATCAGGTTTTGCTTCTAAGGCTGTCACGGAGGTCATTCATTCACATCAAGGACACTTCAGTAATAGACTCGTACCCACGCACAAAACAGCGGCTGTTAGTTTGCAAACAGCTTAGCAAGCACCGGGCGTTCGTGGCGCTTTGATTCGCCGTTAAGTGCTTCATCAATCACAATCGCAGACAGATCATTAGAGGCTTCTAGGATGACAAGAGCAGCCCAAACATCTCCAGCACATGGCTCCAGACCAGCGCTCAAAGCCTTAATTATGCCTGAGGTTGGCACTTATCAAAGACATGCAGTGATAAGTGACTGTTCAATAGTAGACATTAGTTCAAGCTACTTGTTAGTGTCAGAGGAGTTGGAATGACGTCCCTTACATTATGGGATACAGTATCAGACCATCACACACGTGTGGGAGGGTCCGTGATCTGGCATTTACACCAGGTCAAACTATGGTTCATATGAAGGGAAAAATTATACAGACTGGAAATATAACCCTGGAAAAACAAGGTTAAAAAGAGTAATAGGAGAAATGATGATGATGATGATGATGATGATGATGATGATGATGATGATGATGATGATGATGATGATGATGATGATGATGATGATGATGATGATGATGATGATGATGATGATGATGATGATGATGATGATGATGATGATGATGATGATGATAATAATAATAATAATAATAATAATAATAATAATAATAATAATAATAATAATAATAATAAGTGAAAATGATCTTGGTCATATTTCTTCATTCAGTTTTTCCAGATCTATAATTTAAAGAATAATAATACTTGCTTGGAATAAACAAATTTTTTTGGTCCATTCAAAAAAATAAATCTTAATTCAAGAATTATTTTTCCACTTTTCCACTTTTTTTTGTTTAATTAAATTTTTCTCACGCTTGAACTAAAGTTGTTTTTGCGTAATTCAAGATTTTTTGCTTTAAATTCAAGGTTTTTTTTGTTTAATTAAAGCAAAAATAAATCTGAAAATGATCTTGATGAGATTTCTTAATTCAGATTTATAACAAAAGATATGTTTTGCTTGAATTAAGTAAAAAAAAAAAAAACATTTTGTTCAAGATTTAGTTTTTGTTTATTCATGCCAAAAAAATATGAAAGTGATCATCATCATATTTCTCAAGTCATATTTTCTGGATGATCTATAAAAATTAATACAAGATAATTTTCCAGATCAATTAATTATTTATAACAAATTGCTTCATTTTAGATTATTTTTTTGTTAATTCAAGATGTTATTTTCTCACTTAAATTCAAGGTTTTCTTTTAATTCAAGCAAAGAAAATGTGATCAGATTTCTTCAATCATATTTTCCAGATCTATTATCTATAAATCAGTTCTTATATCTGACTGAAAAGTTAATTTTTAGGTGATTCTGTCTGATTTTAAATGTGATTAAATATTTGGACTAGAAATGGACTAGAAATTTTGGACTAGAAATGAGACAAATAGACTTGATCAGATTTAGATTATTTAGTTTTACAGTGTAATCATTTAATTTTTTTTTTTTTGTTTTCTGTTCTTGTCTTTCTTTTCTTATATAATAGTGCTAAAATGAGAAATAATGATAAATGATAAAAGTTTGAGAGACACTGGCTTATTATACAGTCTGAACTCAGTAAAGGTTAAAACATGGGTTCATTTAACATGTTTCAAGCAAATGAAGCCGTGTGTTCCTGTGCACAGTTATTTTAGGTGAATAACAATTGAATTAAATAACACTGTGTGCAAATTACAGCCTGAAACACACACTGCCCTGACATATGCTCGCTGATGCCTACGAAAGAGTCACAGTGTTGGATTCATTTCCGTGGACGTGGACGTGTGTGTGTGTGTGTGTGTGTGTGTGTGTGTGTGTGTGTGTGTGTGGGTGTGTGGGTGGGTGGGTGGGGGGGGTACTGATAAAAATATCTGTTCTCCTTAAACAACCCACAGCTGGAGTCCAGCATTAGACGACTGCAGATGAGCACCATGAGTGTCCTACACTGTAAAAAATATATATAGAATACATACATATGAATCTGACCAAGATCAGTTTTACTGGTTCCACTGGCACTTTATTTTATTTTATTTTATTTTATTTCTTATATATATTTTATGCTCTGATTCAAAATGTGTTTGAATTATTTAAGGAGGTAATGTTAGCAAAATAACTCAAAAACCTATGGATGGATTTTGATGACATTTTCAGGATGCGTTGGGAGTGTCACAAGGAACAAATAATTACATTTTGGTGGTGATCTAGAAGAGATCCTGGATTCTGGATCACTTTGAAATGTATTCTCCATTTACAGCAAGGTCCATTTCAAAGTGATCCAGAATCCAGGATGTCTTCCGGATTCATCCTTGTGACACCCCTTGGTGGAGTGCTTTTCTAGTTCAATAATGTTTTTGCTTAATTAAAGAATATGTTTGGCTAAATTCAACATTATTATTATTTTTTTGCTTGATTAAATAAAATCGGACCAAGATCAGTTTGAATTTTTTTTCTTTTTTTGCTGATTTTTTTTTTGCAGAATTCACTTTTTTTTTTATTTATTAGCTTAATTCAAGTTAATTCTCTTCTTTTTTTGCTTTATTCAAAAAATGTTTTGTATAATTTTAGATTTTTTTTCCTTCATTAATTTTTTTTTATTATTCAATTTTTTTGTTTGTTTTATAAAAAAGTTCCATAATTCAAGATTTCTTTGTGCTTTATTCACGTTTTTGTGTTATGTTTTATTCAATACTTTTTTCATAAGTCAGTGTTGTCTTTGCTTATTTCAGTATTTTTTTTTAAATTCAGCATATTTTTTTATTTGCTTCATTCAGGATTCCTTTTTCTTGTTTTTTTTTATATATATTTTATAGTACAAAATTTAAATTGGCTTGATTAATTAATTACTTAATATATGTTTTGCTTTAGTCAATATTTTATTATATTTGCTTATTTCTAGCAAAAAAAAAATAAGCTGCCAATCCAACAAATAAAAACGATCTTGGTTATTGTTCATACACTGGAAAAACTCATAATTATAATTGTCTTATTTCTAGTCCAAATAAAAAATCAGACAAAATCACCTAAAGAGGAACTTTTCAGTCAGATATAAAAAGTGATTTTTAGACAATATATCTGGAAAATATGATTGAATAAATCTACCAATGGAACCAGTGAAACTGATCTTGGTCAGATTTGTTGCTTTAATTCAAGCAAAAACAAACTAAACAACCTCGTATTAATTTTTTCCCCACTTGTTTTAAGAGTGCAGTGTTTCAAAACAGTCATGTTGCTCTTTGCCTCCAATAAATAAAGGTTATAAATGAGAGTTTGTTCAGTGTGTGCTCTTATATTGTAAGCAAAACATGCCCTTTTGTCCTTCCTGCCCACCTGCTTTAATGGAAACACTGTGTTGTGCCAGTGTAACACCTTGGGAATGACTGCTAGTGTGTGTTCTTGTATTCCTATCTTTATGGGGACATTGATCTATTTGCACAGTCACACCATCTGGACCTCCAACACCATGGAGACTGAAATTCAGGTCCCCACAAGGGTTAAATATAAATAAAGTTCCCCACAAATAATAATATAAATCTATGTGACGTATGCAAATTTATGCAAATGATGTCTCCTATAAACTATGGCTGTCAAAATTAACACATTAACATCGATTAATAGATCATGATGATTCATCTGACACAATGGAACAGATGTTTACAGTCGTTTTGTTGAAACTGTTGAAGGTGAAAAATAAACATGTTGGTTTCATATATACAGTAATGATATTTCTCTATATATTCTGGGTATTTCCTTACTTTTTTGGGTATTTTTTTTTCTGTATTTTAGAATTGTTTTGGATCTCTGACACAATGAGAACCAAAATTCAGGTTCCGACAAGAGTTAAGTAAAATATAAATCTGTGTGAAGTATTTCTGCAAATGATTTCTCCTATAAATGCATTAACTTGATTTGTCTTTTAGTCCCCATAAAGCATGGGGCAAATGGGTACAAAACGAAACATGTATTTTTAAAAGTTTTGAAGGTACTTTATTTCTTTGATTGTATTTATTTTATGTTTTTAATGGTTATTTTGTACTTTTATTTTTTACTTATTTAAAAAAAATGAAAAAGATGTATTTACACTCACTACCTAATGTCGACTTTACCTACAAATGATGATAAACTTGGTCCTCATGAAACGTGGAAACTAGTGTGTGTGTGTGTGTGTGTGTGTGTGTGTGTTGCTGCAGGACAGGCTGTTCCCTTCCAGATGAGCAGCGGGCTGATCCCTACCCCAGGTCTGGTCCATGGTCACAGGGCGGCCCTTCACCTGTGTTCACACACACACACACACACACACACACACACACACACACACACACACACACACACACACACACACACAACATGGAAAAGGGAACGTCCACACACATTCTCTCACACACACACACATACCCTGGTGAGTTCTAGTGGGATCCAAGTGCCCCCTGCTGTTGCACCAGGGAGACCATCCCCTGATGGGACGAATGAACAAGGATTATACACTGCAAAAAATATCAACCTGACCAAGTGTATTTGTGTCATTTCTCTTCAATAAGATATGATATTAAATAAGATATTAAAAAGAAACTGTTCAGTGAGATATAAAAACTATATATATATATATATATAGAGAGAGAGAGAGAGAGAGAGAGAGAGAGAGAGAGAGAGAGAGAGAGAGAGAGAGAGAGAGAGAGAGAGAGAGAGAGAGAGAGAGAGAGAGAGAGAGAGAGAGAGAGAGAGACACTATTAAGGAAAATATAATCTAAATCACAGTGACATCACAACTGCAGTGGGGGGTCATTGAAGTATGTATTTTTCAAATGGAATGAAGTTATTTTGTTTCCTTAATTTAATTTATTTTATGTTTTTAATAGTCATTTTGTAATTTTATCATTATTTATTAAAAACTAAATAAAAACATGTATTTACACTCACTACCTAAACTCTACTTTACCAACAAGTGATGATAACAAACTTGGTCCTAGTGTGTGTGTGTGTGTGTGTGTGTGTGTGTGTGGGGGGGGGGTGTTAGAGATTTCCCCAGTAAAGCACATCATCATCAGCATCCTGGTGTGTTTCAGCCATTCATCACAGACACCGTCCACTGAGGCAGTTGTTCCACAGGATGATCAAGCCTGGCTGTGTGTTGAGGTTAATTACTGTGAGCTGCACAGGTGGCACAGCTCCTCTTCAGCCATCGCTAACCCTCTCAGTACTGTTAGCTAAATCTTTATTAGCCTTTCTATGGTCCTGAACTATGAGCCAGGGGGGCGGAGCCTCTGTCAAACTGATACCGCCTTCCCTTGGCAGAGTTTGGTTCACTGTAGGGGGGTGGGTGGGGGGGGGGGTGTGACCTGTAGTGGACCTTCATATGTGACCCGCCACCACGAAACCAGGCATAAGTGTCTGGAAATCAAAACGGAGTTATCTGTGTAGATTGGTAGAGTGGAAACTAAGGTTTAAGATGGTGAAAAAATTATGTTTCTATCATAAGTAGAACCAAAGTTATGGTAATTTTAATATCCACAGTTGGACCTATTGTGCAATTTGCATATTTTTAGATATTGTCCGTTAAAGTTTTGGACTGTTTTGGGGTAGGAAGTCTTTAGCAAAGTATAATAATTCGTATCCGATTGACAAAAAATATTCACAGATGTTAAAGGACACTCTGATGGACATGTCACAGAAGTTTTATATATTATAATAATAGGACAGAATTGCAACGTATTATAATCATTTGGCTTACACCATTGGACAAGAGCATTCAATATAAGCTTTTACCTCGTACCGAACACTTGGATGTTTACTCACGGAACGGAGATCAGTTTGTTCGGCGAAAAGAGGTGGAAGTCGTCTTTGTCTTTGCTCAGCAATCCTTAAACTTTTGTCACCGCTTAAATAATTGACTCAATAAACACCTTTATTGACTCGATTTCAATGTAATGACCACAGGAAGTGAACATAGAGGTGTTAAGGTACCGTTTTTTGATAAGGTGTAAACACAAATAACAAATAACCTTCCAGCCTAAATTTGGCTGTAGCTCTGAACGGCTCAGCGCGACTTATGCCTGGTTTCGTGGTGGCGGGGTCACATATAGTTGTAGTATAGATATTGTTAGGTTTGGTTTTAATTCGTCCTCATGTTGATGTTCCTCGAGGCATTTTGGTTTTTTTTACGTCTTGTGTGTTTTTGTTTTCAGATTGTTTCTGTATAAAAATAAACTATAGACCCTTCATAGACGTCATTAAAACAGAAGAGGAGGTTGCTCGTGCAGACCGGCCTAAAAAAAACTGCATGGAAACGTTGTTTATATAGATGACATAAAAGCAGAGCTACAGACGACTAGTTGTTGTCAGTTACAATGACAGAGTTAAACTGTATAGAATTTCATCTGGATCTTACCCATTAAAAAAAATAAAAATAAATCGACGACATCTATGGTTACAAGCGATCCAGCGTGTGGACTGGGATAAGAGTACGATCAGGAATGTCTGTCTGTCTGTCCTCCTCATTATAACAATATAAGTGATAAACCTGGTAACAGAGTAGCCTGCTAGCTTTGTCTAGTTAAGAGAATAATGACACCACCTCTAGGTTAACTTAACCAGGTTTACCACTAAACTACCAAACTACTGGCTGACATATTTGGACTAGAAATGAAACGAATACACTGAATTTAAAGTTTGGGTTTTTTTTTTTTTTTTGCTAAATTAAAGACCTTGTTTAATTCAAGGTTTTGTTTTCCTAAATTCACTATATTTTTTCACTTATTTTTTTTTTTTAAATATTTTTAAAAATGTAAGATTATTTTTTAATTTTTTACTTAATTCAAAATTGTTTTTTCTTGATTTAAGCAAAAAACCTTGCACACATTTGACCTTATTTGCCCTATGATCATTCTGAAAACACATTTTTTGGTCATTTGTCCAGTAGTTTTCGTCTAAAGCTGCTGACAGACAAACAAATAAACAGACAAACCAAACCCAAAAAAATACCCCTCTCCCCTTTAGGGGTGGGGTAATAAAACTAAGCATTTAAAATAAAAAGGAATCCTAATAAAAACTAGTAAATCTGCTCTAAGAACTAAGTAAAACTAAGCAAATTAGACGAAAAAAAAGTCTAAACTAAATAAAACTAAACTATACTAAAAAATCCCCAACTATTAAAAGCAACACCCCCCCCCCCACCCTATCTCTAATCATTGTGAAAACACAATTGTGATGACTGTGACCTTTGACCTACACTCACCAACATTTAATGGGATCTACTCTGGACCCCCTCGCACCTTTCCTGAAAACTTCATGGGAATTGGTCCTGTAGTTTTAGTGCAAAGCTGCTGAGACAAACAAATAAACAGACAGACAAACAAACAAACAAATAATACCCCTCTGCTCTCTGTAATGAACTGTTAGGATTAGAAATGAGACAAACACACTTGATCAGATTTAGATTTTTTTTTTTTTTACAGTATGAACATGTTGTGGAACCCAAATTGTGGAAACACATGAAAATCAATTTTTTTTTCCAGGTGAATCTCATTTAAATCTTCTTAAAACACACATGAAATGCAGCGTTCACATAAATATTCAGCGTCGGTCTGTGCCGCCCACAGCTACGTACACTCCTCTTGTCTTGTGTTCTCGATATAGATCCAATGGAGCTTCAATGACTGCTCGCCTCAGGAGAGTTATAGTGCTTATTCCAGCAGACAAAGCGGTGAGATTACATGAATATTAGACCCCAGAGGAGCTGTAGCTTTGGCTGCTGTTTAAAGCCTGATCAATGAAAGAAACACGACCCCGTGTCCATCTGTTGTGCATAAGACAACAAGATGTTTCTGGGAAAACTGCGTGCTAAGTATGATTCAGAAAACTGTACAGTGTGCACAATCTGTTCATTTCAGATTCAGTACATAATCCACAATTGGAAAACAAAAAAAGAAATATTGGTTAATTTTATTATCCATGTAAAAATTAACAATAAAAAAAAAAAAAAAAAGGTTTTCATTTGTTGGATTGTTCACACAAATTAAAAAATGTAAATAATCAAATGGACAAAATGTGTGTTTTCTTGTTGATATTCTGATTTTGATTTAGTTTTGTGCGTGACTGTTTGTTCTTATTTTTTGTCAACAACTTTATGCAAAATTTACTGGAACAATTTCCATGAGGTTTTCAGAAAATGTTTTGAAAATAAATAAATAGAGGCTTATTTACTATTATTGACAGATGTAAAAACCTAGCATGGGCTTCAAAATGGCATCATGACTTTTGACCTCGAGTGAAAATGAAGGTCACATGATTTTAAATGGTCGTATCTCCAAAAAGAGTATTAATAAGTACTGTACTCAGTTACTGTTGTTGACAGACTAGCATCATCTCTCAACCTTCAAGAAGCATGTGAAGACTCTCCTCTTTCGTGACTATCTACTGCACTGACGTCTGTGTTAGCCCAGACCCAGGATAGACTCTAGGCATGTTTCATGGTGAGTATGCATCTGTCTCTGTTTCCATTTATTTCTCTTCCACTTGTCCCTGTATCAAAGTATTTGAGAGAAAAAAACCTTATTAACCCCAGACAGCATTTGAACATATTGTTCTGTATATTTCCTGTCTACCTTGTGACTGCTAGTGCTATGTATGTCCTCTATTGTAAGTCACTTTGGATTGTATTGGTAAAAAATATATACTAATATTAATAATAATTAAGCATAGATAACTCTACTTAATTCAAATCTATGGCCACAAGCAGACCTGGTTAACCCTTGTGCGGTCCTTCGGGTCAAAGAGACCCGGTGGTTCACAAATGTACCTTTTTATACGTACTGTAGGATGCCATTGCTTACTACTGAAAACAGTAATATATCCTTGGGGGGTGGGGTGATGAGTCTATGGAACTGAACTTTGGAATCTGGATCTTTAAGACCCGATTGTAGGACACAGCCAGTGTGCCTTTTACGAAGGACCGCACAAGGGTTAATATAAACTTTTCTTTGAGTCTTTCAGTCTTTTCATTATATTAATATCACAATTATAGTTTACAATCAGTTACAGTTTTACAGCTTAATTCAGGAAGTTACTTTTAAGGCGACAGTCACAAGTCAGAAATGTCAAAAGTCAATCATGAGACTGAGTGATGCATGCTGCCTGCGGTTGTAGACAAGACACACACCACTGAAGATTTTATATATATATATATATATATATATATATATGAAGAGTTCATTTGCAAAAACAGATAACTCCATTTTTCGTTTTTTTTCATAAAATTGCATTTTTTTACTCTACATTCTAGGTAATACTCATTGATTTGATATATTTATTTGATTTATTTATTCAATTTAGTGGATCTTACCAAATGAAATAAATAATATATCAAATAAATCAGCATTATTTGTGGAATGTAGAGTACAAAAATGACATTTTGTGAAAAAAAAGAAAAATGGAGTTATCTGTTTTTGCAAATGAACTCTTCATATATATATATATATATATATATATATATATATATATATATATATATATATATATATATATATATATATATATATATATATACATATATATATATATATAATTTTCACACAAATAATGAAACAAGTTATGTTTTTTGTTTTCCAATTGTGGATTCTCAACTAAATCAGAAAAGAACCAAAACCATAAATGTTGTTCCTGTGAATGTGACTTAAAGGCAACTTTTAACACCTATACAAATTGTTGAACAAAGCTGTGGTAAAAAAAAAACCAGAAGGCGCTGGTTGAATTTCTGCTGCTGACTGTGAAAGTTGGACAGATGTGGCTGCAGGCGCCGACGATCTTCACTGTCTGAAGCCATTAGTAGTTCCTGTTTTACTAAAGAGCAGCTCTAGGGTTCCTATTTCCCTGCATTAATGTCTCCCTTCCACCACAGCAAATCAAAGGTTGATTGGAACGTTAGTGCTTCTGATGATAGACTGATATATTGGGCAGATATTTCCTTTTTTTGACCTGTTGCTTTGGCCAATATGCTCTTTTCCCTGCCATGATTTCTTTACAAGTGAAGGAAAAAGAGGAAAAACAAGAAGTTAAAGTGAAAAAGGGTGAAGAAAACAAAAAGGAAGAAAGAAGTAAAACAGGAGAAAAGAAGAGGAAAAAAGAAAAGTGAAAAAAGGAGAAAATGTAATGAACAGGACAAAAAAAAGAAAAACATTTAGAGAAAATGTGGGACTAAAAGGAGAAAAAGGGAAGAAAAATGAGAAAAGGGAAGAGAGAGAAAAATAAAGAAAAGAGAACGAAGAACAGGAAAAAAGAAGAGAAAAGGGAGGGAACAAAAAGGAGATAAATGGGGGAAAAAAAGGAGAGGATAAAAGTAAGACAATAAAATGAAAAAACATTGAAAAAAAGAGATTAACAAAGACTAAAAGGAGGCAGGGAAAAAATGAGAGAAAGGGAGAGAGAGAAGGGGAGAAATAGAAATAGAAGAGAAAAAGGAGGGGACAGAAAACAAAAAAAGGAGATGACAAGAAAAAGATGACGTAACAAAGAAAGGAGAAAAAAGAAGAAAAATATAGAAAAAATAAGAAAACAGAAGGTGTACATTTGAGCGTATTTATTTATGTAACCATCACTATATTTTTAAATGTAATTAAAGAACATTTTCCGTCATTTTTTTTGCATTTGACAAAGAAATAAAAATCAGTATTGGCTTAAAATATCAGCTTATAAACATAGTTTTTTAGGCCTGTATCGGTCATTATCTAAGGCTCGGCGGCTTTTCTTCATCCAGAATGAAACTTCTGTGAGATCCGTTTGAAAGCAGAACAATTTATTATCAAGAACGAGAATATCAAACAAGAGAGCGGAGAAAAAAAAAAAAGTTCATCAGTCCCATGAAGTTGACGTTTTTGCTGCAGTTTGATCACTCAAACACTTCCAGCACAGAAACACATGACTCATTATTATTAAGCTCAGAGTTTCTTTCATTTAATCTAATGCCTCTAGTTACAATTTTGTTATATTTTGGCCTTATCGTGTAAATACAGAACTGTTGGTGCTGAAACCGGGGGATCGAAACAGTGATAATTTAGAGCCAATTCAAAGGGATTTGAAATGTTTCTGTAAAGTGCTCTATTCCCTCTTCGAGCGTTCGTCACAGACAAGGTAGACGAGGCTCCTTTTGGGCGTTTTCACGCAGTCCGTACCCGAATACGCTACGTACCCGAGTCCACTTTATTTAGTCCAACTGTTCTGTGTACGAGTCCGCTTGAGAAGGTGGTCCTGGATCCGGGCCACCCGTACTCTGGCACGGTACGATGCCATGTGAATGAATCCGTGCCTGAGTCTGGACGTGACCTCATCACTATTCCACCAACGGAAGTCAGTAAAAACCACCACGAAACCATAGACAGCGTCTCCTGTTGTCTCTGAAAAAGCCAAGGATCCCCACGGCACAGGTTCACCCCATCCTGCAGGTCCACGTGGGCCCCAGAAGGGTCAAATTTAGGCTGCATATAAGGGCCCTGTGTGGTTTTGTCCGTGGTTTCCATGGTAACCCCACGTGTTTGACCATATCAGAATGTCTTTATTGTCATTGAACAGAACCTGAGGTAGAACTCCAAGGCTCAAATGTCAGTAAAACAACAAAAAGTGCTTCTCGGCATAACAAACCCCACCCCCTCACAAATGTTTTACCTCTTAATGTACATCTAGCTCTCAAAATGTGACACTGCGGGTTTGACTTTTTAAGGGCAAAGGTCATCATACCATTTTGAAGCCTACATGTAGTTTCCTATCTGCCAACAATAGGAAGTGAGTACTCATCACCACTGTTTTTGGAGTTATGACCATTTAACATCATGTGACCTTCATTTTGACCTTTCAAGGACACTCAAGGTCAAAGGTCATAACACTATTTTGAAGCCCATACCAGGTTTCCTATCTGTCAATAATAGTAACTAAGTCTATCTCCACTGATTTTTCCATTATAGCCCCTTAGTGAGGACAAAGTGGGTTCAGATGATGATAGAGAGAGTCCATTTTAGTTTTTTAGTTATTGACCCAGTGACCCCTGACCTCTTGAGTCAACAATAGATCAAAATCTATACATACAAGATGCTGAATTGAAAGACCAGCATTTTTCTGCTAATTGAAAGTTTCTAGTTGAAAACTTATCCATATCCATATATGGTTTTGACTTCTATTGTGACCTTTGACCTAGAGTCTCTTCAAGTTTCTGATGCCAATGGACATTAACAGTGAGAGAAAAAAGAATGTATATGTAAAAGTGAGTAAACAGGAATGAAAAGGGAATTCCTGATTTGGCCTATCTCTGATCATTGTGAAAATTCATTTTTGGTGATCTTGACCTTTGACCTACATTCAGTGAAATTTTACGAGATCTATTCTTATTCACTTTAAACCTTTCCTGAAAATGTGATGAAAATTGGTCCAGTAGTTTTAGCGTAACGTTGCAGACAAACAAAAAAGAAACAAACCAAAACCAATACCTCTTGCCTCCAGTTTGGGGAAGAATATCGACAAAATAACAACAAATATCAGTAAAAGCCACAGTTACTCACATTAAAAAACAAAAAAAGTCTTGCAAACTAAGACATTTGTAAAACAAAATAGAAGTTGTGTAAATGACATGAAAGGTAAAGACTGTGGGATAAATGATGTGAAAAATAAGTAACATGAGATATTCAGATCTGTAATATTGATTCTGATATGAAAAAACACATGTGGGGTCACCATGGAAACTGTAGACAAATCAATATGGGACACTTATATACAGCACAAATGTGACTCTTCTGTGGCCCACATGAACAAGCTTGCTGGGATCTTATCTACAGAACCACTGGGTGAAATATCAGGGACAAAGAAGGTCACACTACTTCTTTTTACCTCAAACAGACTAACACTTAGGTAAGGGTTTGTCTTCTTCTGACTTCCACATTTGTTTGACAGCGACAGAATTCCCTCCACACCGCCACCTACTGTTTCAACCCTGTAACAGACATTCCTACTTGGGCTAGGCCGCAGTACGCTGTGTGAACTCAACATCTGTGGGAAAAGTGTGAATGTACTCAAGTATGGTACGGACTCCAGTACACTGTGTGAAAGCGTCTTTTGAGTCCGGTTTTGGATCCGGATTCCTTATTGCCAGTCAAAGGTACGTTTCACCAGCCGGAAGAAGGTTCTGTTGTGTTCCTGTAGGTACGAGCGCAGCTGCTGGAGGACGGTGCCGTTGACCGCCGGGTGGGGACGCCCCTTCGACTCATGCAAACAACGCTCCCGGCCGTCACTTCGGATACAGTAAAAGCCTTTGGTCTGGTTGAAGTAGAAGTTGGAGGATACTATCCTGGGGGGCAAATTGAGGAAGCGTTCCACTTTCTGCAGCTCCGGCAGAGGGTCCCGGATCAGCGCATCGCCGTCTACAATGTGTATCTGCTCCAGAGGGAAGTGGCGCAACCAATTACGCATATGTACATCATAGAGGCTCCTCTGAATGGCCTTGTAGCGAATATTTAGGGCTCCGTTACGCACCAGAAGGTTCTCGATGGCCTGCACTGGCTTGTGGTTCTCTAGCCGGTTAAAGTACACCTGGGTGTAATCGGAAATGACCCGCTCTGCTGGGTCTCGCAAGATCAGCAGCAGCTTTATGGATGAGTTCATGGCACAGATGCGTTCTGGGGCGAGGGCTGACGTAAAGTAGCCCGGAGTTTTCTCCACGGTGATCTGATTGGGATATGAGTAGGGCATCAGCTCACGGTACCACTCGAAGCCCTTGGCGTAATTCTCATCCCAGTCGAAGAAGTGCACCTCGGTGGCGGCGACGGCGACTTCGGGGTGTATGTCGAGCATTTCCAACAGCGCTCTGGTGCCGCCTTTGCGTACTCCGATTATGATACTGTGCGGCGCTCGTTTGCTCGTTCCTGGTGGTGGAGATGTAGGAAAATCTCCAGAGACATTGGCAGATAGTCCAGGATCAAGGTCTAGGGGATCTGCCGTAATCCCAAATTCTGCTTGGAGAAAGTCAGGAGGGGCGCCGTATGTTTGGAGAACAAAGAAGAAGGCAAATGCCAGAAAACAAGCCATGGTGATGAGCTGAGGAGAGGAGAATGGGATGGTTTAACTGGGAACCAGACTGGTCTTTTGGAGATTAGTAGTATCGAGACCAGAGGAGAATGCAGTCTTTGTCTGCCACCGAATCTGAGCCAGAGGAGAAGAAACCATCGGCCATCCAATGTACATCTGCAGAGAAAGAGAAAAAGAAAAATACTTCAGATCACAGGTGTAACTGAAATAGGACTTTGCTTGTTCGATTGAAAAAAAGAAATTGCAGCATAAATTCAAGATTTTTTTTTTTTTTTTACTTAATTCAATGTTTTCTTTGCTTATTTCAAGTTTTTTTGTGCTTAATTCAAGACTTTTTTGTTTCGTTCAAGATTTTTTGTGTGTGCTTTTTTTCCTAATTCAATTTAATTATTTATTTATTTAAACAACCAAACAATTATTTGAAATGACATTTTCCAGATCTATCATCGAACAAGATCTGAAAAACTATTCCTGGTGATTATGAGGAGTATGTTTTTTTATTTATTTTTGTGTGTCCATTTGTTTGTCAGCAACTTTACACAAAAACTACAGGACCATTTTCCATGAAATTTTCAGGAAAGGTGTGAGGTCATCCAGAATAAAACCCATTACATTTCGGTGAATGTAGGTCAGAGGTCACAGTCACAAAAATGTGATTTTGCAATGATAAGAAATGGGGCAAATCAGGTAAAATGTGTGCGAGGAGGCGGGGATTGTTGTACCCTGAACCACTTTTTTCTATTATAAGTGAATCGTCTCTAAAGGATCATCTCAGTTCATCTTTCTTTCAGCCTCTTTTCACCATTATTCATTCATCTCATCTAAAAAGTCACTTCAAATTGATGCTGTCATTTCTTTGTCTCAAAAACATTTAGCCAGACAGAAAATGTGTCTGAAATATGCAAGTGAAGGCTGGAAGATGTAATCAGACTGCTTTGTAGTTTCTCAAAAAACACCCAGAATCAATACACCTCCCCCCAAACCCCTGAAAGCATCCAAACTAAGCCGTTCAGACATGTATGTAAAGACACATTTATTGCAGGAAATCGAATGACTTCCCATTT